>CATKUY010000050.1:0-105692 GCA_949802685.1 Dicyrtomina minuta
CGACTTTGTAAGGCGGAAATTAAGCGGAACATTCTGAACAGAAACGAACTGCAGGGGAACTCGTGCGAATTAGTCATTACTTGAACTAGATCTCTAATAGGCTTTTTAGTATTCGAGCAAAAATAACAATCAACTGAATCCAGTGTTGGTAGAGGAGGTCTGGATGGCGGGTAAAATTTGATAGTAACCAGTTTTTGCAAAGCTTTTGCGGCAAAGTATGCCCAGCGCCAGGAAATCAAAAGACAATTGATTAGAGTTGTTGTATCGTTCACAGTCCAAGAAATATTGATTCTGCAATCTGTCGAGATCTGAAAACATTTAACTTAAGCATTTGCCCGGGTCGTTAATACTAGCCTAGCCTCAATTTTAAACTAGGGTAACAGAGCTATGCATTTAAGTACCTACATAGCCAGAGCTTCTAGCATTCAGTTTAATTTTTTTTTTACTTACGAGCACAACCTGCCAACCCGCCAAGCAATAACTGAGACTTACCAATAGATTTTTCTTAAAAAAATCCGGCGCTTCGCGCCGGATTTGTCGACCGTGGGTTGGCCCGAAGTAGATGCTGAGCTTCAACAAAGGCGCAAGAAAATTGATGTTACGCTAAACGATAATATAAGATTTATGGAAGCTCCCCTACAATCAAAAACACATAAACCAATGTTCGTAGCATGTACTTTAATATAGCTGAATTTTTTTTATAAACTGCACCATTCACAAATAACGACATTATGGACAATCCCTGAATATTTGTAATGCATATAGGTAAGTACATGCGATGTAGTTAAAATAGGATGGAAACAAATTTAAAGTTAGGACTTGGGATACTAAAAACTATGGTATTTGAAGGACGTTATTATGAAAGATCTCTGAACATCTATAACACAATTAGGTCAGTCCATGACAGGTAGAAGAAATTATCACGTGACATCATTAGCGCGTCACCCTTAACCTGCTTACCTAATAAGAATACCTGAATGGGGGTGTCTAAAAGAAATTTTCGCCTGACGTCAGTTGCGCGTCACCCCTAACCTGCTTACCTAATGTGAATGCGATAGCAGCTGAGTGGGGCTGTCTAACAGAAATTTTCACGTGACGTCATTTGCGCGTCACCCCTAGCCTGCTTACTAAATGTTAATGCGATAGCAGCTGGGTGGGGGTGTCTAAAAGAAATTTTCGCCTTACGTCATTTGCGCGTCACCCCTAACCTGCGTACCTAATGTGAATGCGATAGCAGCTGGGTGGGGGTGTCTAGATGAAATTTTCACGTGACGTCATTTGCGCGTCACCCCTAACCTGCTTACCTAATGAGAATGCGACAGCTGCTGGGTGGGGGTGATCAAAAGAAATTTTCACCTGACGTCATTTGCGCGTCACCCCTTACCTGCTTACCTAATGTGAATGCGACAGCAGCTGGGAGGGGGTGTCTAAAAGAAATTTTCACGTGACGTGATTTGCGCGGCACCCCTGCAATGCATTTCTAAGTGCATGCGAATAACTGACTGTATAGTTCATTTTGATATGGCAGCGTTCGTAAATGGTGTTAGTCACATGATTCTAGAAATCCCTAATTTCCCGTTTGCATTATGTTTCACAGCAGTGAAAATGAGTGGGTGGGTCAGAAAATTGATCAATTGAGATGGCATCATTTGTGAACGCACCTTAACATTCAATTTCGTATGGTATTTATACACACGGAAGGGAATGCTAAGAGTGAGAAGCGTACGCCGATCGTACCTAGGTACGTTTGTTTAGTGGTAGGTATGTATAGTAGCGACAACCGAAAGAGAAGGCTGGCAAGGATAAATTTGGCACGCAAACAATGACAGCTTTATCTTTGCCAGCCGCCTCTTTCAGTTGCCTCAGCTATTTGGTTCACTCGTTTTTAGCCTCTTCACTTTACAAATTTCTGACATAGGTCCAGTAATCAATTTATTGTGGATAATTGGTTAGACTAATTACAACTAAAAAACAATACAGACCTGCCCAGTCGCATTTCTGGTCGTACACTATTTTTTTAAAGAAAATCGGTTGTAACCTGTGACCTGTAGTGTACGGCCAACGGACGGACGGACGGACGGACAGACGGACATGACCATTACAATAGATGCTTAAGCTCAGCATCTAAAAAAAATCTAGCATATGGCTTGGTGGGTTATGCTCGTTAGTGAAAAACATTAAATATGTTATATAGTTATTTATAATTCGACTAACGTGATCAGTAGCAAACACTTTTTCTTGGATTAAGAAAGTCAAATCGCGAACGTGCCAAACAGTTTTGCTACATTCTTCTCAAATTATTTTATTATTGTCAGTGCAATCACAATCCAAATCAGCGTGGAGACTGTGGGCCATGAGCGTTTTATATTTCTTAGCTAATATAAATTGCATTTCAATGTTAACTGGTTAATAAACTGCTAGAGCTGGGCAACAAACACACCAATTTGTTTTTCTAATTGAGAATCAGACCAGCCTAAAGTCTCTTTGAATTGAACAGGAGCAGATTAATTACAAATAATACCAAAGTATAGTTCCTAATTCTAACTGTATTTTGTGACTAACAAGCCAAGGGCTAGTTATTAATTTAAAAATGTCCTCCTGATTGTAGAAGCGTAATTAAGTGTTCAAGCAGAATGATTTTGAAAATAATGTGCTTCATGAACTTGTAATGTTAGCCTAGTTCATGTTCATGTAAGTTCATTAATATTAGTTACTAGCCTCCAGAAGTGGAAAAGTACCAGGTAATGAATTTCCCTAGGACAAAGAATACGCTGATTGCTTCAACCCAATGACTATCATGCTGTCAAAGAAACAACCCTCCTTATAAATAAAAGTACCGTATATCTTGCAATAGTGCACCCATAGTACAAAAGTACTGTTCAAATTTAACCTGCCTAAACCGACGAGTTGCTACTACAGACCCGCGCACTGCCTTTTACGATAGTGTTGTACATAGACCATCGCATAGGCACAACTCAAACAGGGGTAATTGAATCCAGCGTAACATCACATTGCCGTGCATGATTATTTGATATACGGTAGTATATGAGAATTCTTAAAATAAAAAGTTAACCCCCCACAGCCCTACTTTTATTTTGTTGTACACTTGCTATAAGATACACGTATTATAAATGTACTAGTAAACCTTGGAGATTTTAGAGTATAAAGGGTTGTCACTAAAAAACGTCATGGAAATATCAGAATTTCAATAGAACCCTGTAACAACCCCTGTCACTGCCAACTGCTTAACATGGTATCTTGATCGTTTGATGTCATTGCTGTAATTATGTCACCAAGCCAACTCGATAAACCTATCTAGTAAAGTTATTTATGGACGACCCATTATGCTAATTAAATGTAACTAGACACTTTTATTTTTTTTTAAATTGTCATTATATAGATACAGCATTGCTACATATTTTATTAGTTAGTAATTTAGAAGTTCTTTTTGTTGAATTAAATGATACTAATGTTTAAGTTGATGAGCTATAAAGTTCCTGGTAATTTTGTAATTCCGTCCCCTATTTTAAATATGTAGTTAGAAATAGAAAACATTTTATTTATGATGTAATTAAAACGTAAAGATTTTTCTCTGCATTAAAGTTACAGACTACACATTAGACGTACCTACCTACAATATTTTGATAGTACGCAACAATAGTACAAAAACAAATGTCAACATTTCTTAGACAACACAGTTGAATTTCTACGAAAACTGGAAATCAAAATCCACAGTTTTCAAAATAAAGACTAAAATCATTTAATCTCCGACTGATTCTGATTTTAAAATCACGACTTTTAAAGTGAACCACGACATGTGATTCTTAACTTTTTAATCTAAACTTCAAAGTTGGCAAGATGAGAATCTAGATTCTAAAGTTTTTTAAAATTTTATTATAATTTAAACACTTTAATTGAGTGATCCTAAGTACAACACTTAAACTATTTTGTTGCAAATTGCACTGTCTGTTTATCGATGCCGATAAAAATTCAAACACAATGTTTCTTTTTAATTGGCCGCAATGCAGCTTCTTCATGTTCTAAATGTTAGCAAAACATTGATGCCAAAATATGAAAAAGCCATGCGTAGATTTGTTTTACGCTTTAATTTTAAATCAAAATTGCTTTATGATTGACCAAAAAAGTCTATAAATTGTAATTTTTGGTGGACAGGCCATTTTGCAACTTATTCTTAACCGATTTTGATGACTGATGAGTCAAACAAATCTCCCAGAAATTGTCTTCATTTTGGTATACTGCACGTTCCATTTAAATAATAAACTTGGCTTTTATTGCCTGTTAGAATCTTCCGGAATAAATGACCCACCCTGTATAATTATTTTAGGCAATCTGAATTTAAACATTTCGCAGTTCCTATAAAAGCAAAAATATCACATTGTTTTTATTTAATTGTAAATCATACCGGAACGTCATAATTATGCATAAATACATATGTCATTTTTCGTCCAGACATTATTTAGGGCCACGTGTGACCACTTATTTTTATTTAGTCCACAAAAATGTATAAACCAAAATTTTTAAGCAATTAATAATTAATTTAATTTAATTATAATTCAAACTAACTTCATTTTCGAAAACGAAAATCAAGTGAACTGCCAGTTGTACAAAAATTTGCGTTTGAAAACATTCTCTCAAGACTTTGTTGCAGAATTTCGTTTACGGGAGTTCGGGACAGCAACATCACTTCCTTGACATTTGGGAAAGACAGTTTGTCGTCGCCATACCCAAAGATATTTTCAACACTAATATTGCCCCTCGCGTGCACAAAATTTATAATAAGGGAATTTAAATTGGGGAACGCACCTCCAAGACTCGTCCTGTCTGGAAATAATTTAAACGGTAAACCAGTTTTATAGTCTTCCTCATAATTGAAATCCAGATATTTTACTGTGAGCATCTGTGAGATTCGCAAATTCATAAGCGTATTATACCATGTAATTTCAATACACGTGGGTGAGCAGCCCCTCAGTATTTTTTCTATAATGACGACTAGTTTCTCAAGTCGATCATCATATTCTGTATCTGTGTCACCACAAAATGACATTTCTTCTACCGCCCAATTATCCCCATGATTGTCCGCAACCAGTTCCAGTGACTCAGTATCCCTGTCAAAGTCAAAAAAATTAATATCCAGCTTTTTAACGAGGTGAAGTCGATTTGTAGGTTTGACAAGGCATTGCAGGTTATGTTGGTCCACATACACTTCAACTAAATTTGGTGAAGATTCCAAAACCTGACGGATCAAAGTGTTTGGTAATGAACCGTTGGATTTGTAAATGTGTAGGTATTTAGATGCTGAGCAAGCATCTATTGGTCTGGTGTTTGCTGTCTGTCTGTCTGTCTGTCTGTCTGTCTGTCTGTCTGTCTGTCCCAAGGGTGTTGGTCGCACGCTACAGGTCGCATTTTTAAGCGATTAAATTGAAACCAATTTTAATCGCCCAGAAAAGCGAGCCACAAGTGCTGTATAGTTTTTGGTTATTATGTAACTTATAGTTTCTTCGCAATTAGCAGTTAAACCGACCAAGAATTAAATCAATGTTTCAAGATAAAAAAAAAGGGCTGATAATACATGGAAGGTACATATGGAGCTGAGAGCTTGTCAAGTTTCGCCGTTAGAAATACACATGGAAAATTTTCACCAATATCCATTACAAGTAAATGCACTGCTGACATATGTACGTTAACAAGGCAGACTGGTATAGTGGTCGTTGGTTTGACACTGCAATGTAAAATTGGAAAATATTCGTTCTCATGACGGGGGTCCACTCTTCGAATACCAGCTCAGGCATTCGGAATTCTCCTTCCTCATCATTTTACTGACGTTAACAATGCAGCCTAGGGATCGTCCATAAATGACGTCATACAAATTTTACTATTTTAGGGATCCCCACTGTCACTAGTATAAAAATTCGGTTGACATATATCCTTAACATAGCATTTTACAAGTATGCATAAAGGCGTCTTCCATAAATGACGTCATATAAATTTTTACTATTTTAGGGATCCCCACTGTCACTAGTATAAAAATTCGGTTGACATATATCCTTAACATAGCATTTTACAAGTATGCATAAAGGGGTCTTCCATAAATGACGTCATATAAATTTTTACTATTTTAGGGATCCCCACT
Source organism: Dicyrtomina minuta (assembly GCA_949802685.1). Lineage (NCBI taxonomy): Eukaryota > Metazoa > Arthropoda > Collembola > Symphypleona > Dicyrtomidae > Dicyrtomina > Dicyrtomina minuta. The sequence goes on from CATKUY010000050.1 coordinate 6,152, forward strand.
GTCACAAGTTTAGATATTCGGTTGACATAATATATCCTTAACATAGGATTTCACTAGTATGCATGCGGGGATCGTCCATAAATGACGTTATACAAATTTTACTATTTTTGGGATCCTTACTGTCAACAGTTCAGAAATTCGGTTGACATATATCCTTAACATAGGATTTTACTAGTATGCATGCAGGAATCGTCCAAAAATGACGTCATACAAATTTTACTTTTTTAGGGATTCCCACTGTCATAGGTTTAGAAATTAGGTTGACATATATCCTTAGCATAAGATTTCACTAGTATGCATGCAGGGTTTGTCTATAAAGGGCGTCATACAAATTTTACCGTTTTAGAAATTCACATGCCTTTAGTTCTAAAATTAAGTTAACTTATATACTTTACATTGAATTTTTCAGCTTACATACGGGGATCGTCTGTAAATGACGTCATTCAAATTTTACTATTTTAGAGATCCCTACTGTAATTAGTTCAGAAATTAGGTGGACGTATGACCTCAACATATGATTTTTTAGTATTCATAGGGAAATCGTTCTTAGATGGCGTTGTTTAAATATTATTATTTCAAGTATCCCGCCTGTAGTTTTAAAATGAGGTAAACGGGTACCCATATTATGGAATGCCTCCAGTATTCATACTGGGATCTTCCATAAATGACGTCATCTAAATATCACTATTTTGGAGTTCCGCTCTGCCTTTGTTTAAACATTAGGCAAACAGATACTTTGAACGCAGGGGTGTTACAAGAATACATACACAGATCGTTTATAAATACCTTTATCTAAGTATTATTATTTTTTTAACTGCTTGCAACGTACATTCGTAAATGGCTTATTGGTGGTATAGGAGGCTCTATAAATGACGTTATTTGTGAATTAGGCAATTCTTACTTTTCAAGCTATATTTAACTACATGCCACTTACTTCCATATATGGCTTATCGATGGTAGAAGAGCCTCTATAAATGACGTCATTTGTGAATGGTGCAATTTGTCAACATTACTCAGCTATATTTACCTACATGCTACGCACATTTGTATATGGCTTATTTTATTGATGGTAAGGGAGCTTCCATAAATCTAATATCATCTTTTAGCGTAACATAAATTGTGTTGGGCATTTTTTGAAGCTCAGCATCTACTTCGGGCCCGCCCCCGGTCGACAAATCCGGCGCGAAGCGCCGGATTTTTCAAAACTGTTCTGGGTTTATTTAAACTCATACTCTTCAAAGTTGTGTCCAGGAGTGTCAGCTTGCGTATCCTTTCTTTCTCGTCTTCTAAATCATATTCGGTTGTTAATGCATTTTAAATTCGGGATTCCTCTATCCAAATACGAAGCTCTCCAACAAGTAGTTCCTTCACGTTTAGCGGTAGAACACAAATGATATGAGTCAGATCATCCCCAGAAACATCTCCTTCGAAGTGTAGTTTTTTTATGCGAGAAGCATGCGTCATAAAGAGTTGCTCGAAGGTTGTGTTACTACGTTGTCGGGTATTTTCCGGTAAATTCTGAAGGAAAACGAGGTGCAGGGAAACTCGTGCGAATTATTCATTACTTCAACTAGATCTTTTGTAGGCCGTTTTATATTCCACCAAAAATAAAAATGAGAGGGGTCCGGTTTTAGTGGAAGAGGTCTAAAGTACGGGTAGAATTTAATGGTCACTAGTTTTTGCAATGCTTTCGCGGCAAAGTATGCCCAGCGCCAGGAAATTAAGCGGCAGTCGAGGAGAGTTGCTTTATCGTCCAGTCCAATAAATATTGTTTCTGCAATCTGTCAACATATGAAACATTCAAATAAGACATTTGCATTTTTATGATTAGAACCCAGGTCTTCATTACTAGCTTGGCTTAAAAAAAACCTCAAGGAAACCAAGCCATACTTAGGTACAATGCCAGGGCTTCTTACAGTCAAATTAAAATTATTGTAATTATTAGTGAGCAACAATAAATTATTAAGTTATAGTTCGACTAACGTGATCAATAGAAAACACTTTTTCCTGTAAAAAGGAAGTTAAATCGGGAACGTGCAAAACAGGTGCACAACATTCATTTCGAATTATTCTTGTACTGCCAGTGCAATTACAATCCAGATCAGTGTGAAGACTGTGGGCGAAGAAAGTTTTTAATCTCTCGGCTGATATAACTTGCGGTTCCATATCTACTTGTTCACAAACTGCACTGCTAGAACTGAGTAACAAACAGAGCAAAATGTTTGTTTTTTTTACTAAGAATCAGACTATCTTAAAGGCTCTTTGAACAGAAGCAGATTGCAAATAATAACTCACGATAAGAATAATTACTAAATATAATTGCGGTTTGTGACTAATCAACTAGGGACTAATTATTTATTTAATGAGTCACTGTTGCTTGTAGAAGCGTGAGTGTGAAAGCCAGAAGAGTTTGTAAATAATGTGCTCCATGAACTTGTGATGTTAATGTTAGTTCATTATCATTAATTTCCACCCTTAGGAGTTGAAAAGTACCTTGAATGTTTCAAGGATGAAAAATAAAAATAGGCATCAGTACAAAGCAACATTCTCAGTTCTGGAATTGGTATTCTATTAGACCTTGATTTCACTAGAAAAGTTAACCATTGTTAGCCTTAAGAAACACGCTTTCAGATTTAACAATGGTTAACTCTGAAAGCGTGTTTCTTAAGGCTAACAAAGGTTAACTTTTCTAGTGAAATCAACGTCTTAGGGATTTGTTTGGGTAGGTAGCAAGTTCTAATTATACTAACACATAATTACTTCACTGTTTCGGTAATTAAACATGTAAATATACTATGTATTTTAACTATAATTATAGTTTTGAACTTCAATGAGAGGCCAAAGGCTGATAGCCCAACTCCAGGGTCATGCTAAATAACAAACCTCTTTTATAAGGCTAACGATAAGTATATAAGTATATAAGTATATCTTGTAATAGTACAGCCCATGTACTATTCAGATTTGGACCTCTTTGACCGGCTTGCTACTACAGACCCACGTACTGCAATTTAATATAGTGTTGTACATAGACCTACGCTTTACTCAAACATGTTAAAGATATAATTATATTTGCTCTAAAGACAAAGGGTTTACAAACATTGTCACGAGAAAATAACAATTTGTAGTAACTTTTGATTCCCTCTTATCAGCTGAACCATTGCCCAAGTGATTATAGATGTAATGTCATGTAATGTAATGGCTCTATTGCCAAATCAAACAGCGGCGAACACTGAATTCCATGGACAGACACTTAAGGCTACATATTACCTAGCAAATAAAATAAATAAATAAGATACAATATTTAATAAATTAAATTAATCAAGTTTATTAAATAAATAAACTAATGAAATTAATTTGATACATTTTTGAGATATTACTTAATCATCAATAGAGAAATCAATTAGATAATAAATACTACTTAATACAATTACTATTATACATCCGTGATACATACATCTATGCGCCTAATTTTCCATATTTCCGTTTTAGAATTTTGGATTCATTAGCAGGGCGCTTCTTGCAAATGTTTTCGTGATTGTTTTTTCTTAGCTTCTCCGTTAATCCATGTTGACAGTATTGACACTTATGCGGCTTTATTTGGAGTCCATCTGGACGCTTTCTGCAAATTTTCTCGTGAGCTACTTTCTTGTACATACGAACAAATCTAAATGCACAGAAATTACACTCAAATGGTTTGATAATATTAAGTTCAACCGGTAGCTGTTTACATGTCTTCTCGTGGCTAGTTGTATCGCGCCTTGAACTAAATTTAGAAGGGCAGAACTGACACTGAAATGGCTTGATGATTAATCCATCTGGACGCTCATTGCACCTTCTTTCGTGAACCACTTTTCCTACTTTTTGTGAGAAGCTTTTTCCACAGAACTCACAGCTGTGAGGTTCAAATATTCCACCTGGTCGGAACTTACAGACCCTCTCATGCTTTGGCTTGGAACTCATGTGAATAAATGCAGATTTGCAGAATTGACATTTAAACGGTTTGTCAATTATTACACCGTCTGGACGCTGTGGGCAACTCTCTTCGTGGTAATTTTTATAAGTTTTCAATACAAATCCCCTGAGGCAGTACCTGCAGCTATGACGCTTAAGTTGGACTCCACCAGGTTGCATATTGCAGCTGGACTGGTGACCAAGTTTTTTACTACTTGTAGAAAACGTTTTAGGACAGAAATTACAGTTGAACGGTTTCTCTTGAGTGTGCGTTCTGATGTGGTTTTCCAAACTGCTCTGTTTTTGAAATGTTTTTGGACAAAATGGACACTTAACTTGCCGAATGCGCTTCCCGTCGACATTTTTCCTGTCAAAATTTGTTTCGTGAACATGTTTCACATGGTGTTTCAATTTGTCACTGCGTTTAAATTTGGAATCGCACTGAGTGCACCCGAATGGCTCTACGCTGTGAATCTGCATGTGAACCTTTATTCTACTTTTTGTTGAAGCTGTGTGGTTGCAAATGGTGCAGGCAAATGGTTTCTCACCTGTGTGCGCCCGAATATGATCTGTAAGATGTGTACTTTGAACACAGGAGAAATTGCATAAATTACACTTAAATGGTTTTATACCTATGTGTGTTCTTGTGTGTAGCTTCAAGTTTTGGATTGTTTTTGCAGAATAACTGCAGAATTCGCATTTAAATGGCCTTTTGTCTGAGTAGACAGCCCCATGAAATTTTAAGTTATTAGCTGCAAAAAAATAGGAGCTGCAGATTTGACACTGGAAATTGGTTATTGATTTTTGTTTAGCTTTGCTCGAGTTCAAAACTTCCGCGGGCGCAGCTAAATTCGTTTTTAGTGGCTTACAACGTACGGCAGACACTTTTGGTTGCTCGTCGTTGCTATGCTTCAGCTTGTGGATCTCAAGATTGGCTTTACTACTGAAGAATGTGCGAACACGCAAATGTCGTTCTTGCAACAGAACTAAATGGAACTTTGTACAACTTGATTTTGATGTTAAACGTGATGCCATTAATTTGAAGTAGCTCGTTGTCCGAAGACATATTTTAATTTTATTTTACTTTATAGTTCTATATGGTTCTAGAAATGGTAATAAACTAATTATCTGCACTTTCTATTTCGTTATGAAAATTAAATCACGAAGAAAATTCACTAAATTCGTGCTTGAGAGAAACTATAGAAAACTGGTCGCAGGCTGAAATCAACCTCCGTGGTCTTCGCTCCGATTGACTGGACTGGAAACTAAACATTTTTGTCCCTGCTCCTGCTCGTGGAAAATACTGGAGGCTGGAAACTTCTCGTTCTGTTACACGTGTAGCTAAGTTATCTATTGTATGGAAATCCTCTGCTGACTGCTATGGAACAAACATGTCATCGGCTTTCAAATTGGTGCAAAGAAAAAGGTTCAACTCAAACCTTAAAAGATACAAATCTGGTTTTAAACATAGGGATAGTCCATAAATGATTTCAGCGAAAAGTCTTCATTTCCAGGACACTATGACCATTGGGTTATAATTAGTAATTATAAGCTCAACCATTGTGTTATTGCATATAATTTTAACATGTAACGTTATTTCAGCGTAAAAGCAGGTCCAGTAAGTCATTTACGGATTTATGGGCTATCTTGTGTTGGGATGGGCTTTGCATATAACTCTCTTTGGTCTTTGGGGTCGTTAATAAATTACGTGACCCTAAAATAGAACCTTGAATATGTGACAAAATCATACTGGAACTGTAGCTCAGTGCATAATTTTCCGCAACACATCTAGCCAAACTTTTTTAGAAGCCTTTTGAGATCGTTCACAAATTACGTCATGGAAAATTTCAAATTTTTAGGACCCTAATGCTCCTCTTTTATCCAGACGCTTTTTGCAACAGTCTTTGTGATCGTTTCTACACAACTTGTCTCGGAATCCTTGTTGGCAGTATTGACATTTATGCGGTTTTAATTGGAGTCCATCTGGTACTTCTCGCAAATTTTCTCGTGAGCTACTTTCTTGCTCTCGCGAAGAAATATGAATGCACAGAAATCACATGAAAAGGGTTTGATAACAATTAATTCTTTTGGTCGCTGTTTACAAAATTTCTTGTGACTGGATCTACTGCTTGTGGAACTAAATACAGAAAGGCAGAGCTAGCATTGAAACGGTTTGATAATTAACCCATCTGGGCGTTGACTGCAGCTTCTTTCGTGAATAATCTTCCTTTGCTTTGATGAAAACATTTTTCTGCAGTACTCACAGCTGTAGAGCCTCATGTTTGCTTTTGGAGATCGCAATTCGCACACTTGCTCGTGCTTAAGCTTGAAACTAATGTGAATAAATGCCGTATTGCAGAATTGACATTTAAATGGTTTCGAAATTATTCCTGCTGGACGCTGTTCGCAACTCTCTTCGTAAAAGTGTCTGCTTTGGTTTGTTGTAAATCCCTTTTTGCAGTATTCACAGCTGTATGGCCTGATCTTTGCCTCTCCTGGGCGCATTTTACAATTTTTGTTATGAAAATTTTTGCCTCTGCTCGTGTAGCGAATTTTCGTAGGCAGAACTCACAACTGTACGGTTTTTCAAGAGTGTGAGTTCTAATGTGTTTTCCCAAGGCTGAGCGTGCGTAGAACATTGGTAGGCAAAGTGGACACTCAATTTTGGGCTCACGTGTTTCATGCCACCGATTGACATGCCTTTTTATATTTTCGCTGCATTTTGTTTTAAAATCAAAGAAAAAACAAGCAAACAGCTTTTCGGATCTGTGTGTGCGCATGTAAGCATTTAATTTACTAAGACATTTCCCCACGTAGTTGCATACTGGGCACGCGAATGGCTTCTCACTAGTGTGACTTCGAATGTGGATTGTGAGGTGTAAACGTTGGCGGCAAAAGTAGCTGCAAAAGTTACATTTAAAAGGCAAAAATGGCTTCTCACCCGTGTGCGTCCCAATGTGCACTGGCATTTGTTAACTGTGAACCGACGAGAAATTGCATAGTCTTCATTTAAAAGGCTGTTTGCCAGTGTGAAGTTGTGTGTAAAGATTTAAGTTCTGTTTTCGTTTAGCGGAATAATTGCAGGAGTCGCATTTAAATGGTCTTTCGTCTGAGTTGACCACCCCGTGCAGTTTAGGGTTATGGGCTGAAGGAAAATAGGAACAACAGATGAGACACTGATAACTGCTTTTCCGATTGTGTTTAACTTGGTCCGAGTTTCTAACTTCCGCTGGATCAGCGGAATGCGTTTTTTGTGACTCGCTACGCACGACAAACTCACTAATTGGTTCAGGTTTTTTATGGTTTAGCTCGTGATTCTCAACATTAGCTAAACTAAACGGAACTTTGGCCAAGTTAATTGTAATGTTATGAGTGATGCCGTGATTCGTACGTAGCTGTTCATCCAACGACATTATTCGTACGTTAAATTCAACTTCTGTTTTATTTTACATAAAACTTAACATTTGTGTCACTTGTAATTTGAGATAAGTCGTTTGTCGCGTATGAAGTTTCTTTAAACTTTGTGAGAAAAATTTTCAGCGGTCAAAGTGGTTTCTGGAATGATACAAAAAAAAGGTTTAAGGCAAACCTTAAGATAAAAATAATGTAAGTAAATCCTCATGGGCAGAAATTACATTTAAACTGCTTTTTAAATATTACACCTTCTGGATGCTTCGGGCAACTCTCCTCGTGGTATATAATGTTCATACATATTTGTTTTAAATTTTTGTTATAGCAGTACATACACTAGTTGAGCTTGGGCTTGGGTTGGACTTCAGAAATCACAACTGTACGGCTTCTCTCGAGTGTGCGTCCAGATGTGGTCTTCTAGTCTTGACTGTCTTAAAAACACTTTGGAACAGAGCGGGCATTCTTTTTTCTTGTGGATGGAAATCGAACTGACGTTTCTTTCGTGGATTGAGGTGGTATGTTTTTTGAGACTGCCATTGCGTTTTGTTTTGAAATCATAGTGGGAGCATGCGTGCGGCGTTTCGAGGCTGTGGCTGATCATGTAGACAGTTATTGCGTTCCTGCTCGCCCCTGTGTAATTGCACACTGAGCAAGCAAATGGTTTCTTACCCGTATGGCTCCGAATATGCATTTCTATTCTAGTTTGGAACTCTCGACACAAGAGTAATCGCACAAACTACATTTAAATGGCTTTTCGTCAGTGTGCGTCTTTTTATGAATACTTAAATTGCAGTTTCGTTTCGCAGAATAATTGCTGAGTTTGCATTTAAATGGTCGGTCTTCTGAATGAACAACCCTATGAAGTTGTAATCTTCGAGCTGTAGGAAAATAGGAACTGCAGATTAGACAATGGAAATTTTTTTTTGCTTTCGTTTAATTGGAATTAAGTTTACCAATTTCGACCAATTTCGAACTAAATTTTTTTTCTGTGATTCCAATCGCACTTCAATCTTATGCATTGGCTTAATTACTTCATGTGTTGGCACGTGAATCTCAACGTTAACTTTACTAATGAGGAGTGCGGAGTTTCTACAGGAATCAGGGGACGCATGTTTTTCCGCAGAACTAAACGGAACTTTGTCTAACGTAATTTTGATGCAGTGTAAGACACGGACCTGGTGACCGGTAGGACCGATTGCACTGACCGGAGGTCCAGTCAGTTCTATACTTTTGAGACAAGTTCAGGACGGCCTGTGTTAAATAATACGGAGGCTCAAATGAGACCAAAAAGAAAGGTACGTTTCGGTCCTCGGTCATTTTTAATTAAGGGCTTAAAAGGGACTGATTGTCTTGCACTGTTTTGATGTGACGCGTGATGCCGTGATTTTTAAGGAGCTCATGATCCGTCGACATAATTTAAACGTTGTTTTATAAATATTTGTGAGGTATTTAGTGTTTTAATGTAAGACCTTGATTTCACTAGAAAAGTTAACAATTGTTAGCCTTAAGAAACACGCTTTCAGAGTTAACCATTGTTAAATCTGAAAGCGAGTTTCTTAAGGCTAACGATTATTAACTTTTCTAGTGAAATCAAGGTCTAATTGTGCACAAATAGAAAATTGATTGTTAATGTTCCTTTTTTATTCAGTTACGCAGCAAAGGGACTGAAATTGGGACGACGATAAACAAATCAAAACTTGTCGCAGGCTACATTCAACTTAAGTAGGTTTCGAACTGATGAACGGGACCCAAGGTTTATTGTGTTTCTGCTCGAATAATGAACTGGGGGCAGTCAACTTTTTTTCTGTTGCTTTATGTATGTAGCTCCATTACACTTAGTGTGGAAATTTCCAGCGGTCGAACGTGGCTTCTTGGAATGGTACAAAAGAAAGGTTTCAGTCAGCCTTTGGAGGGTAAAAATAATATTCTTCATTCAGGGGTAGTCCATAAATAATGTCACGTGTATTGTTAATAGGTATGTTTTTAAATTGATGACATTGTCCAGTGTTAAAGAATCAACCATCCAGTGACGTTTACCGTACAACACCGAGCCGTAAACGATTAGCAGTGGCCGAGGATTGGAGCCAGGTCTGAGACTGTAAATTTCGTTACAGTCTGCAGTTCTCACCGCTCATCCAAGCACGCCTGCTTTGGTGAGTGTCAATAATATCAAAAATATACAAAAGGACATATAGATGAGTGTGAAGTTGGGCCCCTCCGAGGGCGTCAGGGAAACAAACTTGCTCCTTCACTAATTACACAGTGAAGAAGAAATTGCATTTAATTTGACTGATTTGTAGGAAAACAATGTGAGGTGCGCTGAGATATTTTTAACTCAATTCTAATTTTAATCCTCGCCAAGGTCCAATTCTGTGAAAAGTTTTCGTGACATTCTCTTTTCCCCAAAAAATATGCTACATGGCACAGCAGTACTTTTCCATTATTATTTCTTGTCAGCACTGCATAGATATTACCTTGAGATACTTACCAACTCGATTCTTGTTAAACTCTTTTTATATAAGATAATACATTTCAAATCTGCTTCAAATTTACCTGATTTTAATCCTTAGCTCCCAAAATCTGACGGCTATTAAGGCAGTCACTATGGAGTTTTACGACAAAACGCAGAAATGTATTTGAGTCACACGTAATTTGTGACTTGCTTCTACAACACATTAAGACATTTTAGTCTTAAAAAGCTTCTTCAACACAGAAATCAACAAAATTTAAAAACAAATAACTCGTGACGAACAACAATGAACGCAAGTTAGAATACAAGTATTACAAAACATGAATACAGAAGAGGATAACAAGCTCATTGGGATGCAAGGCCTAACTCATCACATTCAAATCAAGTTGCACAAGGTCCCATTTAGTTATGATGCACAAAACATGTTCGTTTGTTCATTTGTAAACTGTGCGTTCTACAGTAGCAAAACTAATCTCGGGATGCACATGCTGAAACACAACACCACAACGGAATGCCACAAGTCTCTTCCTGAGTGTTTAAAACTAGGAAAAAATCCTCATTCAATTAGACTCAGAAATTCGAATCAAGTCAAACAAAAATCAAAAACAAAGTTCCAGTGTCTCATCTGCACTTCCTATTTTCCTTCAGCTCATAACCTGAAACTTCATGGGGCTGTCCATTCAGACGAGAGACCATTTAAATGCGAATTCTGCAGCTACTCTGCTAAACGATACCAAAACTTGAAGCTTCACACAAGAACGCACACTGGTGAAAAACCTTATAATTGTAGCCTATGCAATTACTCGTGTGCCCAAAGTCAACAACTATTAGTGCACATGCGGACGCACACTGGTGAAAAACCATTTTCCTGCTCCATTTGCAACCATAGTGCGTCTAGTAAAAGTAAAATAAACACTCACATGCGATCACACAGTGACGCAAGGCCGTACGCATGTTCCCAGTGCGATTCTAAATTTAAACGCAGTGATAAACTAAGCTGCCATGTGAGAAATGTTCACGCAATAAATGTCACAAATATTCGCGTCCCGCAACTTGAATGTCCACTCTGTCCAAAAATGTTTCGAAATCAGCCAAAATTGGAAGACCACATCCGGACGCACACTCAAGAGAAACCATACAATTGTGATTTTTGCGAATTTACATTCACCAGTAGCAGCGGCAAAATTAGTCATAAAGGGAACTGCAAAATGCGTCCTGGTGGAGCAAAGGTGAAGCCTCACAACTGTGAATACTGCCAACGTAGATTTTTAACAAAACAGTATAGAAACTACCATGAAGAGAGTTGCCAACGGCGTCCAGACGATGGTATAATTACCAAGTTATTCACATGTAATTTCTGTACCACCGCTTTTATTCACCTGAGCTCACAGCGAATGCACGAGAAAGTGTGTGAATTGAGACCCACAGATGAGGTACAACTCAAGCGTCACGGCTGTCAGTACTGTAAAAATACATTTTTATGGAACCATAAAAAAATTACTCATGAAAGAAGATGCAGTCAGCGTCCAGATGGATTAGTTATCAAACCGTTTCAGTGTCAGTTCTGCCCGTCCACATTTCATTCAAAAGGCATTAAAATTGGTCATGAGAAAGCTTGCAAGCAGCGACCGGATGGTTTATTTATTATTAAACCCTGCGAATGCGATTTTTGCGCATTTAAGTTCATTTTTCGGAGCAAGAAAGTAGCTCACGAGAAAATTTGCAAGATGCGTCCGGATGGATTGCAAATAAAGCCGCATAAATGTCAATACTGTCTGCATGGATTTAGAGACAGATCTTACAAAAACAAGCACGAAAACAGTTGCAAGAAATGCCCTGACAATTTAATAAAAACATCGCACAGCTGCTAGTTTTGTCAAAAAGCCTACTCTAATTCGACATCGAAACGAAATCACAAGAAAATTTGTTGCGTTCGGGTCGATAGGAAATAAATGACTTTTGGCAATAAAACAGAATACCTAAATCTTGAATTTAGAAAGATAAAACGGATTTTCTACCCTGCACTTTCTCTTATAAAATAACACAATTCATTTGGCAACATTTTCCTAGCCTTTTTGCGTACCTTCGTATAAAATGTGTTTTGCATCAGTAATTCATGGACACTGTTAAGTTTATAAGTTTATTAAAACAAATTCTGTAATACCTTGTTGTTTTGTGCAACATTGAAAAATAAGGCCAGCTTTGGCAGCCCCTGCTACATAAATTTTCCAAAAAAAACATATAAATGAAACAATTTTTACTTTACATAAATATGCAAATAATTGTTTTGCACATTTGAAGAACAAGCAAAAAAAAAGCCAAAAAATGTTTTGCACTTATAAAACAAAGCAAATATATTTTTTGCAGATTTCTAAACTATGCAAATATGTTTTTTTAAATTTGAAAAAACAGGCAAATACTTTTTTTGCACATTGAGAAATCATGCAAATATTTTTTTGCACATTTAAAAAACATGCAAATGATTGCCTATGTACATTTCAAAAACACGCAAATGAACTTTTTTGCACATTTCCGAAACACGCAAATAAAACAATTCCCAAGTTTTCTAAAATATGTAAATTTGAACAATAATGAAATATTAAGAATCAGCTAAATAATTATTAGAAACATTTTAAACTTTGTTTACAAAATTTATTTACTAGAGAAAACGTTTAATAAAATAAAAATGGTAGTTTTTTACATGAAATTAAATTTCTGCCAAAAATTTAGAAATAATTATAGGGATACCAATATCCTACTTTTATTATGGATGAGTAAAGCTTTGATGTGTGGGAGTTTTATGAGAAACGATGTTGGAAAATATTTCATGCATAACATATTTAAAATTTCCTTGCATTGTAGTAATTGTTGTTGGTTTTTTCAGTTGCATCATTCATCGTACGGTAAACGGATTACGGTTTCAAAATTTGAACTAAAATGATATGTGTGACGTTTAAGTGTTGTGTAATTTCATTCTTATATTTAAATATTGCAAAATGGCATGAGTTTAACGAAATATTTCACACGCTTAAATCAATAGATACACGAACTAACATTTAAAATAATTATAAGCAAGGCCAATAAAATAATTATAACAACAGAAAGAAGGGAGATGTCTCAACATTAAAGGTATTTGACCCATTTAGCTGTGTTAATTAGGAATGATTAAATAGTGAAGCTTTCAACCTACTGATTTGATAACTGGTTTCTGAACGAGCTATTGGACTTATGCAATAAATAAAAATTCATATAATTACATAATCAAGAGTGTGTTAGATTGTGAGTTTTTTTTGTGAGTCAATAACAAATAAAAAATATAATTCATGATGTTTTACTTGTTGTATAGTAGAATCCGGAGATAAGAGACGCCGTGGGACCGACTTTTTTTGTCCCGTTTAGCTGATTTTCTGTTTAACAATGTAAGGGATTTCCCTTGTAAGAGAATTGGTAATTGAAAAATATTATTTTATTTGCAGTAAAAGCAATGCAAAAATTAAGATATTTACAGTAGGCGACGGGGAGTGATTTCACGTTTTTGAAAGCTCTTGGATTCTTCGATGAGCCTATATGACAAAGAGTTTCTTTTTATTTGTTCCTGTCATATTTGCCCACACCTATAAATAAACATAAATAAAACATAAAGTTATTATAGAGTCCAAAATTATAAAAGAATAAAAAGAACAATTCAATAAATTTATAAACAATCAAATTTTAAAACTTACAAGTGTGGTAACTCAATCTTTCTTGTGCTTGCCTCCAGCACACTTCTAATCCTTGAAAGCCATGGTCTTGTTTTTTAAAGCTCTATAAAACAATCCTGTTTCATTAGCGTCGAATATTTGGTCTGGTCTGTAAGACTCAAATAGCTTAGGAAGCTGATTCCTAATCCAACTGTTAGCTGTTTCGTCGTCAGCATCGGCAGATTCAGCATGATTTCTTTTCCAAGAAATTTAATGACGTACTCGAAATCTAGTATTTCAGCTATAGCTGCACACCCAGTTGTCATTTTTATTGAGGAGTTTAGCAAATTGTGTTGCTTTTGACTATTGAACAGTGCCACACACACACATCCACATTTTTATCTTTTTAATAAAAGAAAATTTACATAATTACGAAATAATGTACATGTAACCTGATGCTATATAATTTCATTTTAGGACATTCTTTACAGGGACAGACTGGACCGTCTTGGGGGCCCAGGCATATTTAAGCTTTAGGGGCCCTTGCCTTGGCCTTTATGTGAGCGTACATGCAAATTGAACAGATTGCACTGATTGCAGTAGCTGAGAACAAATAGCACTTTAAATTAGCATAGGTAAACGTGACTTTTTATCAAGTGGTGCTGGTAAATCTAAGATTAGTAGAAAAAACTCTGATGCTTGCATTTGCGGTCGTTAAAAACAAGTTTGAGAATATAAAAAGTTGTGACCTATTTTGGACGACCTACAGAAGGAACAATCAACAAACAGACAGACTGACTGACATAATTAATTAGGTGAATAATAATAGAATGTAGCTCAGCATCTAACATAACATAGCGTGTATACGTGTAATTTGGTTTGTGTTTGTTGTTAGAGGCCAGCCAGATAATTATTAGGTTTCAAACTTCAAGTGGAAACAGGGTTCAGGCTATTGACTGCAGAGTAACGGCGGTGAGAGGAGGTGTTTTAAAAATTACGGGTTAAGTGATTGTTTGTAATTCTATAATTTTGTATTGCAGCAATTTGAAGCAGAAAAAATACAGATAAAATATTACATGTAGCTGGTCATTAATTTTTTCAAATAAATTTAAACGTCTATACGGGAAAGACATTGTCGAGAAATGACGCCGTAGTGACGATGTAAAGACATTAGGGAATGTGGTTTTGCGCAAACATCTAAAACGTCATACAGTGAAATTCGTTTAAGCGGGATTCTGTTACAAGGGAAAACCGCAACATGGGACAGATAAAAAATATTCAGTTGGCCAGCCTATGTTTCAGTTTTAAAATAATCAGGTTATGAAGCAACCGCTAGAAGGGATCATTTGGATTTAAGGGACAGAGCTTCTAGCATTTTTGGGTTACCTCTAATTAAAGAAAATTAATAGGAATAAAACAGAGACATTTATAGCAGCACTGTTCTTGACAACTTAACTTTACTTATGTTGTCTGGACATTTACACCATGTTAAATCTAAGTAGGTTATCGTATTTATAGATTAAAAATTGTAAAATATTAGGCGTAAGTAAAATATTATACGTGTATGCTTTCTAGTATGTTACATTTTGTTGTACAAAGTATTACCTTATTAAATACATTTTTTATTGTTCTTAATTCCCAGTCTAGAAAAGCAGTTTAGATGTTGGACTTATAGTGGCCGGTCATTGTTCTTTCTAGCAAGAATTTTGTGGATTCTATCATAAATTTAAGCATTGCTTCTCAACCTTGTAACACAATGTCAATAAAACTGTGGCGCAGTCGGCATTGATAAGCGTCAGAATGAGCTCTGGGACCTAATAGCATTTCTTTCCTTGTAGTATTCAACTATGCTTCACAAATATGCAGTCCGCTGTTTCCCGTTTAGATGGACGATTAAAGGGCGATATAAGTCCAATAAAACCCCTTTAAGTAACGCTGCGTATAATTAATGCGTGTATATTGTTTGTGGAGTTAATTTAAACTTATAACAAGTAAATTAACATTAGAAAGCTCTTGCTTTATTTGGTAACAATAGAGTTTATGCACCATTGTCGTGATTCTTTCCTTATAAAAAGGACACATTTTGTCATCTCAGGAATCTATGTTTATTAATAATTCTAGAAATGAAGAGTTGTTCCTGTTTATACAGCTTACAAGTTACAAGTGTCGTGTGACTTGCAACAATGATTACCTTAATATTTTTAGGCCACACTATTAGTATGACGAGAAGATTAATTTAGACGCCAAGAACTCAAATACAAACCTGTCATGGTCATGTGACGCTTCTGACCATTAAATTTCTGCTATTTGAGAATGAACTTTGGGAAGCCATTTTGACACATTATTTACCTTCTCGGATTATACGCTGACAATAATTATTTTATATTTTTGTTTCAAATTAACTTTATTTAGTTTCAAGATATTTTTAACACTGGCTAACATATAACTCTAGTGTTTAAAAATTTACATATGAAGATATGCTACGAAATATAAAGCAGTGACTTGCTAAATTATCAATACACACTCTAACATTCGACAAAGTAATTACTATGTAAACGTAGTCGACCTTGTCTTTCGTGCTAAAGTTATAGTAACCAAGTTACAGTCTTGTTGGGTCGTAAACTAAAAATACGTGCGCAGATAAAAGCGACCAAACAATAACAGTTAAAAGATGTTATTACTTTTAAGCAGACTTTTAAACGGTTTTCCTGTAGTACAAATTTTGTGTGTACTACCTTACCAGTTTTGTAGTACAAATTTATAAAAGTATACTACACTAGGAAACATTGGGCTGTAGGAAAATTTAAGTTTTCTTATAAAAAGGTGAAAACAAAGTTTTGTAGTAGTGTTTTACATTAAAGGGTATAAGTGTACATTTCTACAGGAATTTCAGTTACATAATGTGACTGCAAATCCTATTCAACAAGCCATGCGATGACAGATATAACCTATAACTGAATAACCCAGTTACACGACATGAGTCAATTCTAAGCATGAATTAATCATACAATTAGTTATCTTCAAATGCCATTGTTAAGCCCACTAGTGAAATTATATTAATACATTACAAAAATTGAGGCATTAATTTGAAATTAATTTTTTTAACATACTAAGGAATTGCGTACGCTAATTGTAAAATCATAAGTCGATTACTTACAAGCAAATACTTTTAATGTAAGAATAAAATTGTATTACAAACGGTTGCAACGGCATAATGTAAACTATTTAAGTCAGATATTATGTTGTGTCGTTAATTAATGTTAAGTTTAAAAACATATGTATGATTTTATATGATTCGACGTATTAAATATTTGGTCCGTAAGCTACAAAGCTGAATTTAAAATATTTTGATTTTTGTAATAATTTGTGTCCGCTCTCGGCAAGCCTTAGCAGTATTTTTAAAACTATAATTATTTTCACTTAAAATTGAAGTATTAATTACATTATAAAATTAAATTTTCATTGACAATAGAATAATCAACATATACAGCTTATACTACTGCAAATATCAATAATAAAAAACAAGGGCTAAAGCCCTTGTTTTTTGGTAGCCTTAACAGTAATATGGGGTATTACTCTTTAATGCTAAAATCGGTATGCAGTGGACGGCGTGGAGCGAGTGTAATTTTATTTCATTATTATTTTGAACTGCATCTTTTGATGACCAATAGTGGTAGTATGTGCAATTACCATTTGTAAATTCCAATGTTTGAATTTCCCGCTTAAGTTGTAAAAATAGTGTTAAATGAAGATTTCGACCGGTAACTCAATGAAAATAAACTAACTTGATATATTATTCGAACGGTAACAATTTGGCAAATGTAAATAACTTAGTGTGCACGCACGATTGTTATTAGTTTTTAAATGGTTTCGAAATAGCATAATTGCAAATTAAAAATTTTTAACGGATTGTGTCGAGTGATATATCATTGGAAAGCTCTTCAAAAATAAGCAGGGACTTTTTTTTCGTTTTTTGATTGTGACCCATGCAACACATTCTTGGCGGCATTTAAAAATTAAAAAACCGTTATTTTGAAAACGTTTTGTTATAATGGAGGCCCGTTCCTAAATTTGAATTCTACTGGCGATTAGCTTTCCAATGATATATGGCTCGATGAAATCGGTCCAGTATTGCAGAATTTTCAAAAATCCGGTAAATTATGTAGATAGGTAGAAATAATAATACAATAAATCACTGTACTTTTACCTGTAAGCACTGCCGGCATGGATTTAAAAAGAAAACGCACGCGCGTTTTCACGCAGATAATTGTCAACATTTAATTGCTTATTCTGTACATCAGCATTTATTTACATGTGTTCCAACCGAATGCACGAGAAGATGTGTAAATTGCGACCCTAAAAACTATAAGTTAAACGCTACAGCTGCAGGTACTGCAGAAAAAGATTTTTACAAAACAGTGAAAAAATTTCTCACGAAAGAAAGTGTTGTCACCGTCCAGAGGGAGCCAATATCCAACTATTTTAGTGTCAGGTCTACTTGTCTACATTTTATACAGTAAGCAATAAAACTGGTCACAAAAAAGCGTGTAAACAGCGACCGGATGATTTATTTATCACTAAAGCTTTTAAGTGGGATTTCTGTGCATTCGTATTTCTTTGCAGAAGCAAAAAAGTATCCCACGAGAAAGTATGCACAAATAAAATATGAAACAATATGATGTGTTTAAAGTACACATCTGGCAGAACAGATAGGGGCGCACACAGGTGAAAAACAATTTGCAATCACACAACGACCACTCAAAGTAGAACTACATATTGTTCAAAAACCAAAACTAGTATTAACAAATATGCTATGTTTTCATCCCAGCTCAGTAATCGAGCACACCAGTTAAATTCAGAGTGCGAATGATTTTCAATCATTTTTAAATGGTACGAATTGAGTGTCATTACTGTGTGATTTAATTTACCTAATAAAACAAAAAAGCGTGTATTACAAATAAATTACGGTGTGCACAAAGCAAGTAGATAACTGTTCTAATAATTTTCAAAACGAATATAAAAAAAAGGCAGAAAGGGAATTGGCAGTTTTTAAAAGGTTTACGGCAGTGGCGGGCAGTTATTAAAGAAATTAGCGAATCGGCAGTGTGGTCAAATATCTGATTTAAATTTATAAAATTTACAATTTTTTTGAGGTTATTGGCAGTTGTGATACTTTATTTTTTGTATCACATAGTTTGCATAAGATAAGCAGAAATTTTACATAAATATCAATATAGGTATCTTTTCATGGTGGTAGAACATTTTTTTCTCAGTTCAATTTCTTATTCTTTCAAAGCAACATGGCATCTCAAGCTCAAGCTTCTAGTAGTGGGACTTAAAACATTTTTAAACCAGGTGTTAACAAATGGAAGTTTGTTAAATCCTTTGAATCCTTAAAAGAAGCTCAGAAAAGTATTGGCGACGATTGGAAAAAGAGATATTACAATAAGTCAACTATCGGAGATTTAAGAATGACTAAGTCAGTGTAGTCATCACGGAAAGACTTGTAAAGCAAAAATACAGTTAGTGTATCCTGAATTAAATGGCAGTGCTTCCTACTTTGAATTGGAAGTAATGGATCACGGAGATCTAACACAAAAACTATGTGTCCTTCGTTTCTAAAGAGATATGTTTGTAAACACATCTTTGGACTCGCAGTGAAACGCAAATTGACAGAATTTCTGCCGGCCGCAATAGTTGAGCCAATCAAGATACAACGAATAAAGAAAGGCAGACCTACAAAAGCCAGTTGTCAATCACTTATTCGACAATAACCTTATATTCACCTTTTTTCAATTTTATTGATTTCGCCGTATTTGACTTTTGATTTACTTAATTTTTAATTTTGATAATATTAATTTTGATTTTCGTTTAATTCAGTTTTTGATGTAACCCATATGCTAACTGGGTTCTAAACTGTCATTTTTGTATTGTCAAAAATTTCTGCAAAATAAGAAAAAACTGCCTATTCTATACATAACTAGCACACTGCCAATTGCTCCAAAACCTAGACTGCCGATTTTTTACGCCATAAATAACTGCCAATTCTCCCCCCCCCCTCACTGCCGATTCTCCACCGGGTGTTATTCATATAATTCCTGAGTCTACAGTCTGAAGGCGATTTCAGCATTCTAGTAAAAAAATCTCATAGAGCGTTGAGTACCATTGGTAGTAGTATGTACATTTTTTAGAGTGGGAAATTTGAGCAAATATGAAGAGAGAAAAGTGATTTTAAGTAGGGACTATTTTTGGAGGCGTAAGAATCTCTGCGTAAGAAGGTCTGCGTTTGAATGGGCAGTTTCCCGCGCTTGTATTGTTGTATGCTTGTATATGGTATATACATACTATTTTTCCAGTTATACCCGATTCGGTTTAACCTATTTTTCGGAATGTGGCCGTCAAAACGGCTAATAGTGACTATTCACATAATGATCTTCAAACAATTGTGAATCAATTACAACTAGTCTGAACTCGCCGTTTTGACGGCCACATGTCAGAAAATCCAATTGAAAAAATTCGGATTTCAGTGCAAAAGACCCGGAGTACCCGCTTGTTTTGATGAAGTAACTCTGAAAAAAATCTTATATGTTCCTTTCAGTCAACCTTAATTTTTGGTCAAAGCAGTTTTTTGATTTTGTTTATAGATGTTCTCTAAATAATTATTTTCTATAATACTAAAATCCGGGTTTAAAAAAAAACGGGTAGCCGAAAATTCAAAATTTTAACCGAAAACCTTACAGCAAGCTACTAGGGTTAAACCATGAAGGTTAGTAGTTATATCTGAGCAGATTGGTGGTAAAATAAAATGGCGGCCATGGGGGTGGGGGGTAGGGTGGGTGGGGAGGGGTGATGTCTTAAGATGTTGGTCTTGAGAGGGGGATGTCTTAAGAAGATAGGGTAAGACTTGGGTCCTTAGAAGATAGGGGTGAGACGTTCTGTGAACCTTGAGATGTTGGGCGAATGTCTTAAGAAGGTAGAGAAAGACGTTGATTGAGTCTTAAGAAGGTGGGGAAAGACGTTGTATGGATCTTGAGAAGGTAGAGTAAGATGTCGTATGGACCTTGAGATGCAGGGGTAAGATGTTGTATGAACCTTGAGATGCAGGGGTAAGTCATTGCTTTGGTCTTAAGAAGCTGAGACGTGAGAAGATAGGGTAAGACGTGGCTAGAGACTGGGTACCTTGAGATGCTTGCCTTGAGATGCTGGAGAGCGTCTTGAGATGACACGAGATGTATGATATATAATATGCTATATACTATATAACATAATATGCAATTTAATATTATATATATACTATATTCTATATAATATGCTATATAATTACAGTTCTTTATAGAATTGCATTTGTATATGTAATAATATGCTATATAATATGCTATATACCATACAATTATTATGTATAATTAAGTGATCAAAATGATATGTGCATAAGATGCAACTTAAAAGAAACCGCATCAAAATCCGATAGATACTTTAGGAATAACATGTATTTCCCTTCTTTCCTATGCTTTATAATGGTAGGGGCCGGGGGGTGGGGAAATGTCATGTTTTGGTAACTAGTGGACCGATTGAGCCCGGACTACTTTTAATGACCTTAAATCCCATTAGTTACTAATGGGACATTAAAAATATCGAAACTGAGGGAGCATGCATAAATGACGTGTTGAGGGTGGGTGGGGTTCATGCATAAAATCGTATATATGTCACATATAATGTATGTATATGCTAATGTAAGGTGTGTAGGTAGCTTTATTGTGTATTACACATAATATATGCACGTACCCTATGGTAAAAGATGGGATAAGTCATATTGATTGTATGAGTCATAGATTCAAGTTGGAGCCAACACTATAGTGAAAAATCGATAGAGACGAAAGCCGAACGATCGATAGTGAAGAAGGCAGAGTGGTTTACATTTTATTGTAATCCTGGAGTGCAGTTGATGTTGCCTGGTCGAGTTCTGAAGTTGTAATGAGAGGGTTAGCATTGCAGTAATAGGGAAATTTTTAGTAGGCAAAGTTCTTTACATTCTATTGTAATCCTGGAGTGCAGTTGATGATGCCTGGTCGAGAACCAAAGTTCGAATGAGAAGGTTAGCATTGCAGTAATAGGGAAATTTTTAGTAGGCAAAGTCCTTTTCTATTCTATGACAGATACAAACGAAACTCAAAGTTTGAGAGAGATACAAACGAAACTCAAAGTTTGAAAGATACAAACGAATTTCAAAGTTTGAGAGATACGAACGAAAAAGTGCGTGGAGTTAAGATAAAAACAAATTTTAACTCGACGAGGGCCAAAATCCAAGAAATTGCTGTTTTTTAAGGGAAAAAACACTGCAAAGAACCAAAAGTGTGTTAAAAGATCTAAAAAATAGTATAAACAGCAATGCCTACAAGTGGGCGGAGCTAAGAAAACAAGAAATTTTAATTGGAAGACGGCGAAAATCCAAGAAATAACTGTTTATACAAGAAAAAACACTGCAAAAAAGCAAAAGTGTGTTAAAAGATCCCAGAAATAACTGTTTTATACAAGAAAAAACACTGCAAAGAAGCAAAACTTTGCTAAAAGATCTAAGAAATAACTGTTTTATACAAGGAAAAACACTGCAAAGAAGCAAAAGTGTGTTAAAAGATCTAAGAAATAGTATAAATAGCCATACTTTTAAGTGGGCGGAGCTAAGAAAAAAAGAAAAAACGTTAAAAAAACCAAAGAAATTCAAACCAAAAGAGGCAAAAAACCCAAGAAATTCCTGTATTTTATCAAAAAAATGATAGCAAAAAAGCAAAAGTGTGTTAAAATATCCAAGATATAGTATAAATAGAACTTTTGTATACCAAAACTGCTCATTCAGTGACTAACCTTCAAGGTGAACACATCTCTCTGTCATCATGGATATCAACACTATTTTTGAAGAAAAACCAACAATCTACGAAACATCTCAAAAATCATTGAGTTCAGAGTTAAATTTGGTGAAACTTCCGCCTACAAATATTAGTGAACTTACAACTGCAGACTATATGCAATGCCTTTCTTTACTAAGTACTAAAAATGAGTACAACCCACTTGAGTTTAGATGGATATATGACAACTACGGTTCGCTACAAGAGTCTATGCTAAGTTTAGGCGTGAGGATTGTCAAACAAGATGGTACAAGATGCGAAGCAGCTGACATTGTGGCACCAACAAACTTGTTTTTTCATGCTCCGTTTTCAAATTTGCAACTGTATTTAAATGGACAACTTGTACTGGATACGTCAAACTTTTATCCATGGTCAGCCTACTTGCAAAGAGCATTAGGAACAAGTCAACTGGAAAAAGATGGATACTTGAAGGATGAAATGTGGTATCCCAATGCTGTCCCTAATACATATGCAGTCACTGACGCTGGATTTCACGCAAGATATCTGTTGTCTCAAAACTCAAAGCAATTTTATCTACTTGGATCTCTGCTTGGAAACTTTTTTAACCAAAACAAATATATTCCAAGTGGGACAGAATGTCGAATTGTCTTAAAACGTAGCGATTCGTACTTGTACTTGGATTGCGCACAAAACGATAAAGCTGGATTTTCTGGTTGTCCGTATAAAGCAGAAATAACAGACGCAATCTTTTATGCTGCTCAGAAGACGGTTTCGCATGATGTTTTGAATTTACATCGAAAGCACTTATCAAACAACGAGACATTTAAATATGTAACAAACGAAGTCCAAATGAAAGCCATTTCAGTACCAAAAGGAATGACATCAGTAACTTCTGGCGGAATTGTTATTGGAAAAATACCAAAACTAATGGTATTCTGCATGCTGGATTCCGAAGCTTACAATGGAAATATGACAAAATCAGCATTTAATTTTGAAAATTTCAATATAAGTGAGCTGAATGTCACTTGGAATGGAGAAAATCGAGTTATTCCATACAGTTTTGCAGGTGATGACGCAACAGCTGGCGACAACTTTTTACTTGCTCTAAGAACGTTGCGGAAGACAGTTGCATTTAAAACGTTGGGAAATGGAATTTCGAGAGATAATTATCTCAATGGTAAATTATAAAAAAAAGTCATTTAAAATTGACAGCTTAGCATAGCTAGCGCAGCTGGAGCCAAGCATAGCATATCCATAGCATATCTAGCAAAGCGTAGCCCTAGCATAGCTAGTATAGCATACCTATGTATCTCTGTTTTTGTACTTTGCAGGTAATGTGTTCACTGCTGTGGAACTTTTACCAAACGTTGAAAATGCCCTGTCTGTAAATCAAAAAGGTCAAGTAAAAATTGGATTGAAATTCGAAAAAACCGTTGGATAAAGCCATAACCGTACTCGTGTATTGCCTGTACCAAGGAGTATTTGAACTGGATAAAAACAAACAAATACATTTCGAGCATTGTGAATATGAACACGAGTTTCATTTGAGCACTCCGTAGACTACTATGAGATTTAAGTATAGATATACCTATATATGTTGTAGCAGCTGATAACGGATTCCATACTTTGTGCAAATAGCGTTTGAGAAATATAATAAAGTTACAAAAACAATGTGTTGAATTAAAGTTTTATCATATAAACCATTGTAAAAATTTTTAAAAACGTGTATTGTACGTTTAAAATAAATGTTAAAAAAAATAAGTAAACAAATACACAAAATAAACAAATACATTGTAATTTAAAATACACATTCATGAAAAAATAAAAAACAAATACAAAAAAAGTATTGTAATTTAAAATACACATTTACAAAACAAAATAAACAAACAAAATAAATGTATTGTAATTAAAAATAAAACAATATGTATCGTAATTTATTATAAAACAAAATGTAGTGTAATTTAAACAAAACAAAATAAATTTATTGTAATTTAAAATAAAACAATATGCATTGGTATTTAAAATAAACAAATTAAAATAAAATCTAAAAAAAACTGTAATTAAAATTTAAAATAAACATTTAAAAACAATAATATGTATTGTAATATAAAATAAAAATAAAAAAAACAATATGTATTGTAATTTAAAATAAACATTTATAAAATAAAAATAAAAAAACAATATGTATTGTAATTCGAAATAAACATTTTAAAACAAAAATAAAAAAAATAACTTGTATTTTTGTAATTAGTGACAATAAAAAACAATTTGTACTTTTTTAATTAGACACAATAAAAAACAATTGAATTTTGTAAACAGTCATTTCATTTATCAGCTCTTTAAGTTACGTAAGTATCTCCTAAACTTTGAGTTTCGTTTGTATCTCTCTCAAACTTTGAGTTTCGTTTGTATCTGTCATAGAATAGAAAAGGACTTTGCCTACTAAAAATTTCCCTATTACTGCAATGCTAACCTTCTCATTCGAACTT
Organism: Dicyrtomina minuta; assembly: GCA_949802685.1. NCBI lineage: Eukaryota > Metazoa > Arthropoda > Collembola > Symphypleona > Dicyrtomidae > Dicyrtomina > Dicyrtomina minuta. The sequence continues at coordinate 31,014 of CATKUY010000050.1, forward strand.
TGGTTCTCGACCAGGCATCATCAACTGCACTCCAGGATTACAATAGAATGTAAAGAACTTTGCCTACTAAAAATTTCCCTATTACTGCAATGCTAACCCTCTCATTACAACTTCAGAACTCGACCAGGCAACATCAACTGCACTCCAGGATTACAATAAAATGTAAACCACTCTGCCTTCTTCACTATCGATCGTTCGGCTTTCGTCTCTATCGATTTTTCACTATAGTGTTGGCTCCAACTTGAATCTATGACTCATACAATCAATATGACTTATCCCATCTTTTACCATAGGGTACGTGCATATATTATGTGTAATACACAATAAAGCTACCTACACACCTTACATTAGCATATACATACATTATATGTGACATATATACGATTTTATGCATGAACCCCACCCACCCTCAACACGTCATTTATGCATGCTCCCTCGGTTTCGATATTTTTATAGTCCCATTAGTAACTAATGGGATTTAGACTAAGACTGAACAGGCTTGTAAGTCTTACTTTTTTAAGGTCATTAAAAGTAGTCCGGGCTCAATCGGTCCACTAATTACCAAAACATGACATTTCCCTACCCCCCGGCCCCTACCATTATAAAGCATAGGAAAGAAGGGAAATACATGTTATTCCTAAAGTATCTATCGGATTTTGATGCGGTTTCTTTTAAGTTGCATCTTATGCACATATCATTTTGATCACTTAATTATACATAATAATTGTATGGTATATAGCATATTATATAGCATATTATTACATATACAAATGCAATTCTATAAAGAACTGTAATTATATAGCATATTATATAGAATATAGTATATATATAATATTAAATTGCATATTATGTTATATAGTATATAGCATATTATATATCATACATCTCGTGTCATCTCAAGACGCTCTCCAGCATCTCAAGGCAAGCATCTCAAGGTACCCAGTCTCTAGCCACGTCTTACCCTATCTTCTCACGTCTCAGCTTCTTAAGACCAAAGCAATGACTTACCCCTGCATCTCAAGGTTCATACAACATCTTACCCCTGCATCTCAAGGTCCATACGACATCTTACTCTACCTTCTCAAGATCCATACAACGTCTTTCCCTACCTTCTTAAGACTCAATCAACGTCTTTTTCTACCTTCTTAAGACATTCGCCCAACATCTCAGGGTCCGCAGAACGTCTTACCACAGCATCTCAAGTCCCCCAGAACGTCTCACCCCTATCTTCTAAGGACCCTTTCCCACTTCTCAAGGAACCATCCAACGTCTCACCCCTATCCTCTTAAGACATCCCCATCTTAAGACCAACATCTTAAGACATCACCCCTCCCCACCCACCCTACCCCCCACCCCCATGGCCGCCATTTTATTTTACCACCAATCTGCTCAGATATAACTACTAAGGTTTGGTACGAATATGAGATGTGTCATTTTTAGACTCTCGTTTTATATGAATAACACCCCACCAGCCTAAAAAAAATAATATGGTGTTGGACAAAGAACTTCTAAGAAAACATAGCATCACTCGTTACATTATAAATCAAGGTGCAGAAAGTAATGTTTAGTTCTGCTAAGCAAAATACGTTTGCTTGCTCTCATAAAAACTGCAGATTCTTTGGTAGTAAAGTTAATCTTGAGGTACACATGGTGAAGCACAACAATACGGAGATATTGGATAAATCTACTTTGCGATGGGAATCAGAGAAAACGGATTTACCTTTAAAAAATCATGGGGCTGCCGATTCAGACGATCGACCATGACTATTTAAATGCGAATTCTGTAACTATTCTGCAAAACAAAAGAAAACTTTGAAGCTACACATAAGAATTCACACAGGCGTAAAACCTTTTAAATGCAATTTGTGCAATTTTGTGTGCGCCCAAAGCTCAGGATTACAAGTGCATATTCGAAGCCACACGGCCGAGAAACCTTTTGGTTGCTCAGTGTGCAATCATACAGCAACTAGCAAGGGTGCAATTACTAAACACATGCAGACTCACACAAATGAAAAGCCATACGCATGCTCCCACTGTGACTTCAAAACAAAACGCAGTGATGCGTTGAAAATGCATATCACGTCGCTCCATGTCAGCAAAAGACTCAATTCTGTCCAAAAAATTAATTGCCCATGGTGTCCTAGAAAGTGCAACAGTCAGTCAGAATTACAAAAACACATGCGGACGCACACAAAATTGAAGCCCTACAATTGCGATTTCTGCCTTCGAACATTTGCTACAAGCAGTGCAAAAAGTGGTCACGAACAAAACTGTAGACTGTCTCCAGGTGAAACAAAGATTAAACCTTACAACTGTGACTACTGCAACGAGGAATTTATATTCTTTAATTTCATGCATTTTTTTTTACTTTTTATCTATACGACTTTATTTTTCATTTGTTAATCATTTTTTTAAAACTATAATTTTTTGTCACTGTCTTTTAGGCAAGAACAATTGTGAGCTAATGTGCATATTATTATTATTATTATTATTTTTATTGGGCACCATGTAGATCATAATACTGATCCACACAGACACCGCCAAGGCCAATAAGGCCCATTGCGGACGTCCCATTATAACAATGTTTAATTTTGGCCAACGGGATAACCAGTGACATATGAAACGTCACTGGATTTTCCCGTACAGGCCTTAGTCTTAAACAGGATTTAATGCTAAATGGAAGGAGTAAATACCTAGCAAAAATAAAAACAACCTACGACACCTAGCTATAAGGAAAAGGATCAGAGTTTATTGCTATCACCCAAACCCAACTACTTATGGCACTATACCTGAGAAATTGAAGTTCCAAACAGAAACAAACTACAAATGAGTGTAAACTACAGTCTTCGCCTTAAATACAGTCCACCTCAGGATAAACCACGCTACTGGTGCTGTCAAAGTTCCCCACACAAACCCCACACCACAGCGATACTACACTGTGCCACACAGAATACGATCCACACGACAAGGGTGTAAATCCATTAAAACCACCACGTGCACATTGTAGAAACAATACACTATGCCGCTACGCAGCAGCACCGCGAGGAGTGAGAATCACGTAGGAATCTTCAACAGTAGCACAACGAGGATTAAGAAAATAATTGGTACTTACTAGACTAGACCTGACAAATTAAAGTTCCAAAAAGAAACAACACAAGAGTGTAAACTACAGTCTTTGCCTTGAATTCAGTCAACCTCAGATTACCACACTGATAATGCTGTCAAAGCTCCCCACACAAAACTCACACCGACCCGATGCAGCACCGTGCCAAATTCATTTTTTGAATTACTCAAAAACCGTTATTGGAGGTAATATTTTGATAGGAATTTCCACCTCACCATCGTTACGGACTAATTGCCCATCCCAAGGGTAAGATTTAGAGACTCACGACAATAATTTACCTCAAAAAAAAAGGAAAATAGAATCAAAATTCCTCCCGTGTAAAAAATGCACAGCCGCCTAGCAGGCAGCCAGAGTGCCAATGATGTGCATAAAAACATTACCATTCTAGAATTCTTTATAGGGAAAACGAAATAATTACAAGTACAAGTTTGGGGGCATAAAACTAGCATTGTTAAGCCTATAGGCCATTAAGCAAAACGACTGATGGTTACATTTGTAATTATATGTCTATGACACCAAGTTTTGGCGCCACCTATACGTGTCTAAAATTTAGCTGTTTAATTGCTCCGCGATTTGCTATTTTATAGTTAATAGATGGCAGCACTATTTTGAATGTGTCTTCAGAACCTCGTTGCTTTGACCTCAGTCCAGTCGTTCTGATGAAGGTACAGGTTGAAGTCCTGCGAGTTGAAACTTTGAAACATGTCTGGATCATTTTTCTGATCTTACATAATAATCGATATAATTAAAGTAAGTTAATCTCGTTAATCTGCTTTTGCCTCGCACTAATAATAATAAGATCCTAGTTAATTACATTTTTTTTGCAATATTCTCAAACCCACAACTTCTCTCATATTTGTCGTCTTAGATTTCTTTTAGCAGTAATCTTTTATTCATTTACGCTGATGCGTGGTTTAAAGTGATATTTTACGCTTCTTTTGACTCTAAAATTTCATTACAAAAAATTTGGCTAGATTTTCCTTTATATGCATTTTCAAATGTCATATTATTGAGGCTCTCTTTCGTCGTCGTGTAGAATTTGCAAACGTACATCCAGATGGTCTCTGTCATGTGCGACTCCGTATGCTTAATTAAGTAGCTCTGGTATTCATTTTTGAAAACACACAAACCACACATTAACTGTCTCTGTTTCTTTATCCACTCAATGTCACTCACAATCAGCTTTAGACTTAATTTGCTAGGTACTTCAGACCGAGTTAGGGTTGCTTTCTAATGAAACATCACACGCGGAAGAAAACCACGTTTTTTTGGTTTTAAAAATACAGTCCTTGTTAGCTTTAAAACATTTTACGCTATAATTTACACAAAAATGTTTTAGGTTTATATGCGGTATGATATTGATTTCACGTGACGCTTCAATTTCACTGCGGTGGCAGCAGCCAAGTACTGACACTTATTACAATTGAATAGCTTCTCTTCTGTGTGAGTCTACATGTAAATTGTCAGATACTTTTGATTTCGCAATTTAGCATCGTAAAATATGTCATAATGCTAGAGTGTATGGTTGTTTTATAGCAATGCTGTCCATAAAGAACTATGTTATGCAAGATTTTTCAGTTTATACTCTATTTTTTTTAAACGATTTTAATGCATTATTTAATTATCACAGACGAGTCTAGTACACTTAGCAATGTCATGATTTGCAAAAAGAAAGGAAACATTTCCATAAGCAGTGACATTTCCAAAATCAAAAGCGACAGTCCGCATGTACCTAATATAATTATTCAATAGTAACAGTACCTTATTATTATAGCATGAAACATTTCCATTATTATAAATATACGATACCACAGTTTAAGTGAATTTGAAGAGCACAGTACAATTAACTTGCAAGTTTTGTAATTAGCTTCAAAGTTTTTTTTGGTGCACATACAATGTTCAGCACTGTAAATCGGTGTTTTTGTGCTTTCTTGCTAAGTGTCTATCCATTATAATAACATAATTCAAGTAGGACCACATTGATGTAAGGAAGTTTAAACAAAAATTACTACATTTTTAACCATTTTGAATTCTCAGATTTTCGAGTATTGCAGAAATTAGAATCTTTTGATATTGTTGCAATTTTTTAGAATTACTTTTGAATCCTAAATTTTAGCTTTGAGCGTGTGAGCTTACTTACTTATTTCTTTTTGGTTTCAGACCCGCTACTCTGGAATTTGGCGGATTTTTTGGAATCTTAAACTTTTGGAAGTAATACATTAAAGTAATATTCAGGAAAAATAAGGTACACGATTGCATTTATTATAAATTCAGTACACTTAGCAATATTTAATTTATATTCCTACTACATAGTACTATAGTAATTGGTAATTTTATTTACATGAAAGAAAGATACGCCTCATAAAAAGTCTATGCTTTTTAAAGTTAATTTAAAATCAAAATACTGTTTCTGTTTTAGGACTTGCAAGAACTGGTACTAAAAGAAGATTAGCTTAATTATTACAATAGTGACATTGAACGCGGAAAATTTCAGAAGCTCAAATTTACCAATATGGACTTATTTTGTGACTTTCGAAAATCACTCAAGTGCCCGGAAGACTCAATCAGTAGTGATATTTTAGCACGAGAAGCCGTCAACGATTTGCAGTGGATTCGTGCCATCATTATAAAATATAAAGAAGACACTCGAGATCTTAAAGGTGAACTAGAAAAGTGGATTAAGCAATCCAAAATTTTGGAATCAGATTTATTTCAATGGAGGAAGTCAGCTCCCGTTCATTACTATTCTGACTTGTGCAGTACTTGTAGATCATGAGGTAATAGGGGAATTTTGCGATTTATTACTTGAGTTGGGGCAAGCTGAACTAAGTGGGGAATTATGTCAAAAGGTTATTGCTAGATACCAGGGACATCCACACATGCTTTGGTTTAAAATAAGGCGTTCCCGTTGCAAATTCTTCACAACAGGATTTTGTCAACCAATGGAAATCTTCACTGAAATAGAAGGGCTTTTAAAGAAAAACACAGGCCGCCAAAATCGAAGTTTCGCAATAAAAGTGCAGCTTAGCATTACCGTAGTGCTTTTGGAAGAAAAACGGTTTGAAGAAGCTTTACAAGTTTTGAAGTTAGTTTTAAAAAGCCGTCTCTTTTATTTCAGTGCATGCAATCTAGATACAGCTAGGACTGAGTCCGAAGTTGCATTCTGCCTTCTTCATTTAAAGAGAGAAAATGAGGCTCTTGATTGTTTTGTAAAAGTTTATTTAAAATTTAAATCAATTGCTGAAAAAGACGATCTTGAAACAATTCAAGTCAATTTCGACGTAGGAGTCACTCTATTTGATTTAAAGAAGTACACTGATGCCCTACTAGTTTTTCAAGACGTCGGCCGCAGAAGACTTGAAGTCCTTGGCCCGCATGATTTAGTGACATTGGAGGTTGCAGGGAGAATAGCGTCATGCTTCAATAAGCTCAAAAAGCCGCATCTAGCCCTCCCATTGTTTAAAAATATCTACAAGAAAAAAAAAGCTGCATTGGGTGGCCATAGCAGTTGTGTTTTGGAGGATCACAATAATGTTGCTTTGACTTTAGAACTCTTAGAAGATCACCAAGAGGCTCTTAAATCCTACCATGACCTACTACGTTATCAAAAAGTTGCATTTGGTCCTTTTCATTCGAGTACATTGCGTACACTTATCAGATCTGCATCATGCTGGGAATTTTTAAAAGACTATGAAACAGCTCTTTTCCTATACAAAAAAGTACTAAAGCGGCAAAAACTCAGCCTGGGATTGGATCATGAAGAATCTTTAAAGACAGAATTTAGCATAGCCATGCTATTAGGAAAGGAAAAAGAATATGAAAAAGCATTAGATGTTCTTACTGAGGTTTTACAAAAACGGAAGCACATTTTAGGCGAGCGTCACATGGAAACAGTAATGACTAGTCGGATTCTAGAAGTCGGCAAAAAACAATTGGAAGCTCAGAGAGTTGGTGATAATTTAATTTGCAGTATATGTCAAGATGAACTGGAGTTCCTGGGGGATGACTTGCAACTGCCGTATGAATGTTCTCATATATTTCACAGCGAGTGTATTATTAAGTGGGCACTCATAGCACCGTTATGCCCTGAATGTCGCGGACCCTTAACTGCCTTAAACCAGGCCGCATTGCACGAAGAACACCAACAATAAATTCAACAACAAATTCAGTGTCTATCAGGGAATCCAAAACATGATACTAAATTAAGTGTTATTTAATTTACTTTAAATAATTGTTAGCTACTTTTTATTTGAAGGCCTAAACGTCAAAATAAAAATTAATTTTGAAGCTACTATAGTAATATGTACGAATAGCTCCTGCTGTAATAATATACTACAACGTTTAAACTTTACTAACTGGTTTAAAAAAAATTCAATTTATTTCATTAAATTTTTTGTGAACTAATTTTTGCAACTGCGACTACGCAAGTTATTTTGTAACATAAATATATGAAGCAATTGTCCAATTATTTTACCTATTACAGTCTTAATAGTAAGATGCTAAAAAAAATTTTATTAAATTACTTTGATGGTGTTTTAAAGTATAATATTACATAATTTATGTGCAGACAATTAATGTAATTCAGTATGTTTGTTTTTACTTTTCCGAAACTTTAACCAACAAGATATACAGATTTATGAAATGTTAATGAGTGATAATAAGAACTAAAACGGAAGTTTGAGTTCATTGAGTTATAACCTAACTCTAACTGGGGTTGGGGAGGGGCTTCATAATTATGTTATGAATAATTATTTGTTTTCAAAATATCTCTGTGTAATTATTAAATAATCACAAGGGCCGAATGATGCGGCGAGCGCCGGCACCTCTCGCTGCTTAAAGTTTCAAAAAACATGTAAATGGAACATTTTGCAGCTTTTAAGAATATGTAAAAAGAATATGTTGATTTAAAATCATGCAAATAAAAATGTTTTTGTATTCAAAAAGTATGCAAGTAAAAGTTTTTGTCCATTTTAGAAACATGCAAGTAAAACGTTTTGTCCATTTTAAAAACGTACAAATAAAACAACAATTTGTAAACAATATGTAAAAATAACATTTTAGACTTTTTGACAATTTTCACAATTTTGCTTCAATTCTAAGGAAAGCTTCAAAAAAATCGAAATAGTGGTTTTTGTATGGAATTAAAATGTTGCTTAAAAGCAATTCCTTCGCCCTGGCCCAGATAGCCACAGTAATTAATAATTTCCTTAGCTAATATTGACTTTTGCCCTATGCCCAATTAAAAGAGCGTTTGTCCCCTCTGCTTGTGTAACTATAATTAATTGATTACCTATAATAAAAACTATAATTACTAATATGAATTGCTTAATTTTTTTCATCATGCCGCATCCATTTAACATGACCTAATGAGCCAACATTGACTTTTATAATAATAACAGGTCATTAATCAAAAGTTTATTAATTAAAATGTAATAGGTAATTTGTTTACTCCAGTGCAGTAAAAAAAGTACGAATATTTGCATTAGGAAACATGTTTGTAAGCATCAGAAGTAAGTTTGCATCCAGATTGGGTTTGCGGCTGCTGAAGTGGACATATCTCACACTTAAAACAGGAACAGGTTTGTCAGTCCCAAAAAAATGTTGCAATTGAGTACTTTTTGGAACATTTGAGCCTAGCTGAATACATTTTAAATTAGGGAAAGTTTTTTCAAGGCTCAGCCCTTTTTCTCCAAACATATGAACTTGCTCATTTCCATTTCCAATTGCGTTGCATTCTAGTGTGAGATGCTTCACACGGCGCATTTGTGGGATTTGAATCAGTTTAAAAACTCCATGCAACACAATTTTTTGACAAGTAGCTACGGAGTGCATTAAAATTCTATTCATCACATTCACTCCTGCAAGATAATCAATGTAGCTTTGATACAAATCCGTGTCACAATTTGTTAAGCCGCAAAAGTAAATTTTTTGTAGAGCAAGATCATCTTGATGTTCGTTTGCAAGATTAATGAGCGAAAATTCATTACGTATATCGCTAATTGAAACGTCAAGCTTTTTAAGAAGGTGAATGCGATTAACTGGGTGAACAAGATAATGTAGATACTTTGTAGGCAAAAGTATTTCAACTAAATTTGGGCACATCTCCAAAATCTGTGGGATAATACATTCTGGAATGACAGATTGGCATTTAAAAACCAAAAGGTTATTTAAAGTAATTCTACTTTGATCCGAGTTTGCTTCTTTCAAAATGGCATTTCTCATTTTAAATTGTTTTTGAGGATGTTCGAAGTCCGCAAAATAGTTCCAACTTTCTTCAGGTCTAAGACACAGACCTTGTAATGATAGTTTTTGAAGGTTTGGTGCTTGAGTCAAGAGTAACCGCTTCAAAGAACAAACAGTCTGAATTCCCTTCAACTTGATTTTCTTAACGGAGTGTCCGTGTGAATTCAAAAAGTCATCGACACCATTTCGATCTGCATACGCGAAGGAAAACGAATTTGAAGGAAAGTCAGTGGATGTGTTCATGACTTCTATTAAATTTTTTACAGAAAAACGGTCTTCCCCTATCTCTTTCATAAATTTAATTTTGACTTTTTTGTACCATTGGGCATTTACGGGGCGCTTATTTAATGAAATGTGAACACTTTTTTGCAACGCTTTTGTAACGTGGTGTGACCAACAGAAGGAAAGAAGACGGCAGTTTAATAATGTTGGTCGGTCGCATCCGTCAAGTATTAATTCGAGTATCTGTAATTTTAATTATTCACATAGTAAATTAAACCTAATAATGTCATTTTCGAAAAAAAAACATTCTAAGCAACAAATAAAACCATTGATTGCACTGCAGGACATTAGTTAACTTTTTTAGTGAAAGCTCGCATTTTCCATAGTTAACTTTTTAACAAAAAACCAAGCGCAAACGAGCCCTCGTGGAGTGCTTCTCGGAGCTTTGCCTAATTAAAGTACGGAGCTTTTCTTTTTAATGTGGAGCTGGGCCAGTGAGGCCCTGAATGATGTTTCAGTAGGTAGTGAACTTTTGTAGCCAAGTTAACTCCAGTCTGTCCAACAGTGATTTTGTTTACAAAATTTTTAAGTATTCCATGATTCTAGGAGCGTGCAAATTGATTAATTTTGCGCTTTTCGAAATAATTTAAAGAAAATATTTGCAACTTTGAAAAACAAACTTACGAGAAAACCCACTGACTATGTTTCCCTAGGATCTGGGAAAACATAGCCAGAAACGTTTCCTTAGGCTTTATTTAGAAATAGTAATGTAGAAATTTGGGTGCATTTTGTGCAGTGCTTTAGCCCCAGCATGCCATAATTATATCCAAAAAACTGAATTATTTAAAGCTTGCCACGCTCTCTCTTAGAAATGGCCAATTTCAAAACTCCCTGCTTTTCGCGCCTGGAATATTAAAGGCTCCCCAGGGAGCATATAACCCCCAAAACTCGCTTCAAAACTCCCTAGTTTTAAAACTACCTGAAACTCTCAAGACTCCTAAGGGAGATGTAGGAGTTTTGGGAGTTTTGGGAGTTTTGGGAGTTTTGGGAGCGTACATAATTATAAATTAATAACAATTATTAACACATTTTTTATGAACTAAATTTATAAACTTGCAATACGCGTTTTTTTCCGCTGGTTATTGTAATGTTAATCACTATGAAGTGACTCTTGCCGTGAAGGTTTGGCATGCAATTCAAAGAAGCCGTGTGTTTGGGAGTTTTGAACCTTCAAAACTCCCAAAACTCCCAAAACTCCCAGTATGAAAACTCCCAGCGTTTAAAGAACTCCCTAGGGAGTTTTCACAAGGAGCGCTCTCAAAACTTTCGCTTGTCAAAACTCCCAAAACTCCCAATGTTCCCTCCCTCCCAAAGCTCCTAAACTCACTGGAAGTTTTAAATAGGCCATCCCTACTCTCTCCTTTACGGGCTACGGGTTTGGTCTGATTTCAATGAACTTGAAAGTTTTGTAATGTGCGGGCATCAAAAGTAATTTCTAGGAGGTTTTATATTGTTCCTTTTTAATTTTCTTGATTTAAAAATTGTATTCAAAAATAGGACATATCAATAATTTTTTAACAAAATGTGAACAAAATCAAATTCAAAAATTTTTTCAATAAAAAACAAACTTTTTCGATAAACGTACATATAAAAATCTCAAAACTGCAAGTTTCATTGAAATCAAACAAAAATTGTAAAAGTTTCAGCGTGGCAAACATTGAAAAATTCAAAACATCATAAATTAATTATAACGTTTTGCGCAGTTTTATAAGCTACTAATTTTTTGCCATGGTTCATTTTAATTTAAAAGCCTAAACTGAAAATAGCTCTATCTGTATCTTCACACATGCAATAAATACGCATCTTTGTCATTAAAAAACTGACCACATTTTTGCTTTAAATAATAAAATACTAATTTTTATGTGTTGTCTCTTTTGTTAAATTTCTTTTGTAAGCTTTGTAAGCAAATAATTTGTATGAAACAGTCTGTAGCTGTAGCAAAATTCCAACGGATAAAATTAAATAAAGATTTAACTAAAGCAGTTCATCATACAATATTTTTGTTATATTTTAAGAATAAAAAAGTCGTATACGACTATCAAAATAATTATATCAATCAATTGTATACTATAAGCTCATATTTGAATAGTTGAACTTACGTGGTCAATTTGAAAAACCACATTTGCCCAAGAAGGCGACGGAATTTGAGTACACATTGGTTTGCATTCATTCTTAGTAATATTTCTCCTGCTGTCTTCTTTGTCTGGCAAAGTAGCATCGGATGCTTCAAAACTGTTTATTTTGTCGCTGGCATTTGAAGTTTCACGCAGTGTTTGGCGAACGAGAATTGAGCTAATCCTTCCTTGTAATTCATAATAAACTTCCAGATTATTACGATTTTATTTAAAATTTAAATTGTACAAAGAGTTTGCTTTTACAATCAGTATGAAGTTGAAATTTGTTTCCACGCAAATTATTATTTATTCCTTTATCACGTAAATATATATTGTTTTATTACTTGACAAAAAAGAAACTCGAATAATTTGTGTGTGTGTGTGTGTTTGTCGTTCAAAGGGTTTGTTTTAGAGTCAAATGAATATGTAGATTAAATGCACGAGTGAGTAAACTACTCAGTCAATTCTGCTTATCTATTGTTATTAAAAGCTTCTGGAAGGGGTGTAGATTATTTACCATATTTGGCTACTAGCTGCATGTTGGCCTTGGGCCTTTCTGTGTACATTTTAGGAATCAATGTCAGTATTAGTTTTCTTTTTAACCCTGTAGTTTACTTTGTAACTTTCCATAAATTATATTTAGTGAGAAGTGCATGTACATGGAAAAAGGTTTCAGGGTTGGCTTTAAGAATTTCTTGCTGTATTTCACACGCATATGTACCTAACTAAACTTCAGCATCCTAATCCTTAAATGTTACCAGATAGTAAAAGGGTCAGATATTCTAATTATGTACGTACCTACAGATGCATGCTACAATTGCATCCAGTCGAGAAATTAAACTCTCCAAATCCTGCCCCTGTCCTATTCACTCTGCCCTTTCCACGTACCTTTAAAATTTATTTTTGAAAAGGTTAGGGTTGGGCTGCGGAAGGGTAAAGAAAGGGATAAATTAATATGTACATAGTACCAGTGAAGACGGCAACTAAATTGTGAGATTGTCAGTTACTTAGAATAGAAGTAAATGGCATGGGGCCTTGCATATAATAGTCGTGGATGAAAGTAGTGATCAAAATGGTCTGGTCTGGTCTAGTCCGGGTTTTATGGTCTGGTCCGACGGCTGGACCAGACCAGACCAGACCAGACCACTTGGGACCAGAAAATCTCAAAACAAAATTTTTGTGAGAAATTTCACCTAAAATTTTCCTCCGGATTTTTCAAAAAATAAATATCACTCATTTAAAAAATATAATACAAAATGCAATAATTATATAATTAATTATACATATACGTAATTAATTCAATTAAAAAGAGCAGAAAACAAAATTATCCCGTCGAATTTTCTTACAAATTCTGCATATAGTCGGACAAGGAAAATATGGTCTGGTCTGGTCTGGTCCGAAAACGTCTGGTCTGGTCCGAAATCCTCAGACCAGACCAGACCAGACCAGATTTTACCGGTCTGGAACAGACCATTTCGTTCACTAGATGAAAGCGGTTATTGGATTCATCACAACTTGTATATAAAAGCTATTCTGTTATCCAGTTCCTCTCACGATCACGAACACAAATATTTATTTTAGATTTAATTTCTTGTTTTGTAATTTTAAATTATTTGTTATGTAATGTAATGGCTTTACTGACAAACAAAAGAGCGACAAGCGCTGATTTCCATAAGCAGACATTCATAATACCTGTACTAACTAAATTACAATTTTAATATAATTATTAATGAATACAACAATTGTATTAAACCAATCAACCATTTGTTTAAATTAAGAGCTGCTTTAGAATCCTGAAATTATTTATCACATCATAATCCCTAAAACCCACGTTTTGTGTTTGCTAAAAATATAAGAAGTTGAAAATACGCGTCATTCTGGAGTGGAAGTAAATATTACTAAATCTACTAAATAATTTGCATTAGAATCAAATAATAAATTCAATCTTTAAGAGTGTACATTTTTTATTAGATACCGTATTCTCTGTTAGCATGTGATTTAATAAAGACAAACAATTAGATTCAGTCCAAAAATAATGAGTAATCAAACTGGTCAGGTCTTGTCTGACTAAAGCCGAATTTTTTTCACAAAACTGAATAATAATGCTCCATTGGATTAAATCAAAAATTTCTATTTAATCACAAACCACATATATAACCATGAAAACTAAAGTTAGTATTCGCTGTATTCTATTTTTGCAAAATTATATAAACTTTACAGGCAAAAAATAGTCAGAATGTGTTGACACCTATCGGGACATTATCTTTCCATTTGTCTAAACTGAGCAAATCTTCACATGTCTTTGTTTTGATGTTCGATGAAAAAATGGTTTTTGGCTAAACTGGCAGCTGTACGGCGCTTTTAATAATTCACCATGGCGCTTCTTGCAAATATTAACGTGATTGCTTTTACGAGATCTGTCTCCAAATCCATGTTGACAGTATTGACATCTATGCGCTTTTATTTGAAGTCCATCTGGACGCTTCTGGCATAATTATATTCTCGTGAGCTCTTTTCTTTATCTGAAAAATAAATTTAAACGCGCAGAAATCACATCTAAAGGGTTTTATAATTGGTATTTGTATTTCATTGGGTCGCTGTTAACACGCTTTTTCATGACTAGTTTTTGTGCCCTTTGAATAAAATGTGGACGAGGAGAACTGGCACTGAAATGGTCTGATAATTAATCCATCTAGACGGTGACTGCACTTTCTTTCATGAATAATTACTTTTTCCTTCTTTTGCTGCAAACAAATTTCCACAGAACTCGCAGCTGTGACGTTTAACTATTTCACCTAGTCGCAGCTTACACCTCTTTTTGTGAATTGTTTTAGAACTGATGTGAATAAATGCCGATGTGCAGAATTGGCATTTAAACGGATTGTAAATTATTACATCTTCTGGTAGCTGTGGGCATCTTTCTTCGTGAAAATTTCTCGATGTTTTCATTACAAATCCCCGTTGGCAGTGCCCGCAGCTGTGGGGTTTGTGTTGAACTCCACCTGGTTGTTCATTTTACAGCTGGACTAGTGACTAATTTTATTACAACTTTTAGCAAACGTTTGAGGGCAGAAATCACAGTTGTGCGGTTTCTCTTGAGTGTGCCTCCTGATGTGGTTTTCTAAACCATCCTTTTACTGAAATGTTTTTAAGAAAAGTGGACACTCAGCTCGAAAATTACGACCCTTTTCGACATGTTTATCGTGCACCATTTTAACATGGCGTTTCAACATGTGACTGTGATTAAATTTAGAATCACAGTGGGTGCATACGAACTACGAACGGTCGATCGGCGATATGTGTCCGCATGTGAACGTTCATTCTACTTTGAGTCGTCGTTGTGTGGTTGCAAATGTTGCAGGCAAATGGTTTCTCACCTGTGTGTGCCCGAATATGATCTGTCAGATGTGTACTTTTTGCACAAGACAAATTGCATAAATTGCATTAAAATGGTTTTACACCAGTGTGGGTTCTTGTGTAAAGCTAAATGTTTAAGATTTTGGTATCGTTTTGCAGAATAACTGCAGAATTGAAATCTGAATGGTCGGTCGTCTGAAAGAACAGCCCCATGAAATGAAGTTGTAAGTTACGAACTGGGGGAAAATACGAGCTGCAAATTTGACACTTGAAATTCATTTTTTGTATTTGTTCAATTCAGTTTGAGTTCAAAATTTGAGTGGGTTGAGATGAATTCGCTTTTTCTGCAGTTGGTTTCAAACTCTGAGGAAAAGACTTATTAGATTCTATAGCAACATTTCAATCTCCTGAGATTTGAGTTGAACCTTTTTCTTTTGTGTTTTGTAGCATTCAGGGACCAAAGCGGCCTTCATTCGGCAGCTGGGAATTTCCTCACAAAGTATTAACAAACTTTAACTGTCAACTGAAAAGGAACGAGAACTTTCCAGCCTCCAGTTACACCCAACACTAAGAAGGAACACAATTATTTAGACCTCATCTATTCTTAATCTTGAAATATTGAAAACACGAAATTACTATAGGGACAGAAATGTTTAGATTTCAGTCCAGTTCATCATATCAAACATAACAACTGAGTTCAGAGTTTCAGAGTGTAACTAATTAGGGAGGTTGTGCAAACGCAAAACTGGCACTTTAACTTTAGCAATTGCAAAAGAATGTGCGCAGAAGATCGACGCCATGTTTTTACTATTTTCTGTTTTGAGAAACCTATCCGCCACTTTCGCATTATCCCTGCCCATACTGCACATGTACTTTAGCGATACGCTCCAGCTCGTGCTTGATTTGTAATGTTTTTACATATGCATGTAGCACTAAACAGAAAATAGAAAAAACATGGCGTCGCGATTCTTTTGCAATTGCTAAAGTTAAAGTGCCAGTTTTACGTTTGCACAACCTCCCTATTGTCTATAGTTTCTCATTGACTCAATTTCAGTAATTAATTATGTAAATCTTGAAAAAAACAGAATCCATGAAAATGAAATTTAATAGTTCGATGATGTTAAGCAATTCAAATAATAAAAAATATGTCGTACTATATAAAATTCCCTTGCTGGTAATTTATCATAGAACTTACAATTAGTCGATTGCATAATTATGATTTAGTTGATAACCGAAATAATTTCATTACAATTTGAAATTATATATGTTGCAATGTTGCTAATGAAGAATCAAAACTACCTAAATGCAAGCTACTAAAATGAAATAAGCACTATCTACAAAACGAGATTTTATCCTTATCACTGCAAATTTTGCCTGTCACAGTGACCACTCACATTGGCAATTGTCCACTACCAATCGTGCCCTTCAAAACAAAATTACAACGGCCTTTTGAATTTCCATGTGAAGATAGGAATTAGGAATGAAAGAATTACATCTCACAAGAGAATGCCGCCGCATGTACTCTCTCGATTTTAAAAACAATACCCATACTAAATTTGGCTGCACTTGGTTACTACAGATCAAAAGTAACTCGACTGCATTTTGCGCCGTTCGCTCACAATTCACAAAAATTCAAAAAATTCGATTTTTTGCAAGTTTGCAACCCTGTAGCTCCTACAATTTTGGCCGAATTTTTAAAAAATTTGTAGTTATGTGATTTCTGCAACATTATCTAAAAATTTAAATAAAGTTTGAAAATTTTTTATTTTTTTAATAAAATTGGGGTATTTTGAGTGCCTTCAAAGAAATTGGTTTTTAAAAGTATTTCGGAAAAAAAAAATTTAAAATCATGAATGTTCTTATTTTATTTTAGGACAATGTCCTGGAGATCACAAAACTTCAAATTTTTAAAATATCAGACAAATTTTTTCAAAACTACAAAGTTGCACAGTTTCAAAAAATTGAATTTTTTGAATTTTGGGGCGTGATTGTGAGCGAATGTATTTATTAAAATTATTGAAACAGCGTTGGCTGCAGAATTATGTTAACTAAAAATTGTAATTAATTTTTACTGTTTTAGGAAGTTCACATTTTTGTTTTTAGAATAATTATAGTTTAATCGTTATCATCTAAAAGTTATTCTAAATAACAATTGTGGCTTCTATCTTTTCAAAACCACAAATCAAAATTATTATCCGTTTAGTAGTTGTTAAACATAAACAAAATTAATTACCAACTAATGTAAAACAAATTTAAGCCAACTCACATCCATTGTCGTTAGAGCTTGCAAAAGTCTTGTCAAGACCAAGACTCTTAAAATCAAGACTAGGCCTGGTCTTTAAATTTCAAAACTTTTGATATCAAGACTTTTAAAAGTTTTGTTCACTCAAGTCCTCCAAATCAAGACCTTTTAAAGTCTCACTGTTTTAAGACTCTCAAAAACAAGACTTTCGAAGCTGTTAAAAAAAGCTAAAATCTTGACAAGACTTTTTTAACTTCGTCTGAAAAGTCATTTTTAAAGTTAATATGTTAGAAATACTAAATTTAAAGAAGGTCTTGAAATTTCAATGCTTTTAAGACTTTTAAATGGTCTTGAAAATGGCGAAAGACTTAGTCTTGATTTTGTGAGCCCTAATTTCCATGGTCGTCCTATTCAGAATTGCTATCACTAAAGTGTTATCCCTATAGTGCTATTCCTATTGTGCTATCCCTATAATTAGTGCTATTCCTATAGTGATATCCCTATAGTGCTATCCCTATAGTGCTATCCCTATAGTGCTATCCCTATAGTGCTATACCTTTAATTAGTGCTATTTCTATAGTGATATCCCTATAGTGCTATCCCTATAGTCCTATCCCTATTGTGCTATCCCTATAATTAGTGCTATTCCTATAGTGATATCCCTATAGTGCTATCCCTATAGTGCTATACCTTTAATTAGTGCTATTCCTATAGTGATATCCCTATAGTGGTATCCCTATAGTGCTATCAATATAATTAGTGCTATTGCTATAGTGATATCCCTATTCCCTATAGTGCTATCCCTATAGTGCTATCCTTATAGTGCTATCCCTACAGTGCTATCCCTATAATAGCTGTCCTATCATGAAATCTCAAATGGCCCCCCTTAATGTTAAGAGCGCCATTTGTGTCTGACACAAATCAGTCTAACATCCCTGAGTAGGTACATGACTAAAGTATGTATTTTAAATTGATTAAAAAAATCCATGACAATGGCATGAAAACCTACACATAGGCCTGAACTTTTAGCCTACTACATACCTAGGAAAACAAAACATCAAGTTATCACTTGAGAGTCGCCAAACCATTAAATAATACAAAACAAATTTTACGCAGTGGTAAATCCCAGTTGTTGTTCTAAAGTAGTTCCAGTACTACGCTGTTGACAACATGGCAATTATTTATATTATAATGTAATAAAATTGATTATGAATGATCTGTCAAATCAAAGCTCAAGATAACCAAAGGTAAGCAATTATTGAAATTGTGATTAATTGCAGTTGTATTTTTGTAATCTATAAATATTTTAAAGAGTCTTCCTTTGTCAAAGCCGCTGCAATGCAGGAGGTAAATAGTATAAAACAGGAGGTAGTGGTTAAGGTAATGATTAAAGCGACCCAGTCATCTGTGTGAATTGCAGTGTTAAACCTTTCAAAAAATTAAAAGTTTTTTAATTAATTGATATTTTTTTTTAATTTCGAGTTTTTTTAAAAATCGAAATAGTATAATGAAATTGTTAGTTTTTGCCGCTGTAGCAGCATTAACTCTTGTGTCCGTGTCATCAGCTGCTGTTCGTCCGCATACAGACATCATTAGAAAAATATTTGAGGCTCGACTATCTAAAGGTGAGAATTAGTTAAATAATAAAAAAATAATACTTACTCATAGCTAATTGGAATTAGGTACTGGCTATAATAATTAATAATGATAAATATTTAATTAATTCTTTTGCTTTTTATTAAATAATTTTCAGACGCTGTTCCTCATGGTGAAGATTTTGAGCAATTTCGGGAGCTTCTAACTGATGGCTACTACGCCATGTACTTTGGCTACGACGCTATTTTATGGAAAATTCATGATCTTGTAAAAACTGAACAAGATGAAGACACGGAAACTCTGTTCGAAAATATTCGAATGGAAGCGGTCCTTGCCGTCAACAATATGTTAAACATGTATCTGGGTTCTATGTTCCGTGACCCAAGCAAACCCATGTAGTGGTCCCAATGGTCTGGTCTGGTCCCAATTTCATGGTCTGGTCTGGTCCAGCTTCCTCGGACCAGACCAGTGGTCTGGTCCGGATTTTCGGACCAGACCAGACCAGACCAGACCATTTGGACCACATTACTGAAAAAAAAATTATTAAACTGAATTATACGAAAAACGTAGCTATAATTTTGAGTTTAAATGGATTTTTCAAACTACTTATTACTTAGAAATATTTAAATTCACAAAAAAGGAAATAATCTAAAAAAAATCAGGTTGTTTACGTTGATATGCTGTATTTTCAAAAAGTCAAATTTTTAATTTTCGGACCACAAAATAGTGGTCTGGTCTGGTCTGGTCCGAAAAATTCTGGTCTGGTCTGACTTCGTCGGACCAGACCAGACCAGACCAGACCAGCCCAGGACCAGACCATATTTTGTGGTCCGGACCAGACCATTGGGACCACTAAACCCATGTCACAGATTGCCACGGATTTCCAAGATTGCATCGTTATTGCAACTAAGGACCTTACAACAATGAACTTTAATATTGAACGTCTTGTAAAGGAGACTCACCCAACATTGTTGCCACAACTTGCGTTGATTTTCGATGAAGCGACCGAAATGGTTAACTCCGCTTGGACTCCTACTGTTGCATTCTTAAAACCATTCCTGCCCAGTCAATAACTACCCACTGTTGATAATGAATTTGTATTTTAAGTTGAATAAAAAAGCATGTAGCTTTTGTAAAAAAATTAAATCGATGACAATGCAATTTAATAATTTGATGATGTTAAGCAGTTGAAATAATAAAAAAATATGTAGTACTATATGAACATTATAAACTTCACTGCAACTATATAGTATTTATTATGATGGATTTCTGGGTTCTGGGTTTATTTAAACTCATACTCTTCAAAGTTGTGTCCAGGAGTGTCAGCTTGCGTATCCTTTCTTCCTCGTCTTCTAAATCATATTCGGTTGTTAATGCATTTTGAACTTGGGATTCTTCTATCCAAATACGAAGCTCTCCAACAAGTAGTTCCTTCACGTTTAGCGGTAGAACACAAATGATATGAGTCAGATCATCCACAGAAACATCTCCTTCGAAGTGTAGTTTTTTTATGCGAGAAGCATGCGTCATAAAGAGTTGCTCGAAGGTTGTGTTACTACGTTGTCGGGTATTTTCCGGTAAATTCTGAAGGAAAACGAGGTGCAGGGAAACTCGTGCGAATTATTCATTACTTCAACTAGATCTTTTGTAGGCCGTTTTATATTCCACCAAAAATAAAAATGAGAGGCGTCCGGTTTTAGTGGAAGAGGTCTAAAGTACGGGTAGAATTTTATGGTCACTAGTTTTTGCAATGCTTTCGCGGCAAAGTATGCCCAGCGCCAGGAAATTAAGCGGCAGTCGTGGAGAGTTGCTTTATCGTCCAGTTCATTAAATATTGTTTCTGCAATCTGTCAACATATGAAACATTCAAATAAGACATTTTTATGATTAGAACCCGGGTCTTCATTACTAGCTTGGCTTAAAAAAAAACCTCAAGGAAACCAAGCCATACTTAGGTACAATGCCAGGGCTTCTTACAGTCAAATTAAAATTATTGTAATTATTAGTGAGCAACAATAAATAATTAAGTTATAGTTCGACTACCGTGATCAATAGAAAACACTTTTTTCTGTAAAAAGGAAGTTAAATCAGGAACGTGCAAAACAGGTGCACAACATTCATTTCGAATTATTCTTGTACTCCCAGTGCAATTACAATCCAGATCAGTATGAAGACTGTGGGCAAAGAAAGTTTTTAATCTCTCGGCTGATATAACTTGCGGTTCCATATCTACTTGTTCACAAACGAACTGAGTAACAAACAGAGCAAAATGTTTGTTTTTTTTACTACGAATCAGACTCTCTTAAAGGCTCTTTGAACAGAAGCAGATTGCAAATAATAACTAAGAATAATTACTAAATATAATTGCGGTTTGTGACTAATCAACTAGGGACTAATTATTTATTTAATGAGTCACTGTTGCTTGTAAAAGCGTGAGTGTGAAAGCCAGAAGAGTTTGTAAATAATGTGCTTCATGAACTTGTGATGTTAATGTTAGTTTATTATCATTAGTTTCCACCCTTAGGAGTGGAAAAGTACCTTGAATGTTTCAAGGATGAAAAATAAAAATAGGCATCAGTACAAAGCAACATTCTCAGTTCTGGAATTGGTATTCTATTAGGGATTTGTTTAGGTAGGTAGCAAGTTCTAATTATAATTACTAACACATAATTACTTTACTGTTTCGGTAATTATACATGTAAATATACTATGTATTTTAACTATATAGTTTTAAACTTCAATGCGAGGCCAAAGGCTGATAGCCCAACTCCAGCGTCATGTTAAATAACAAACCTCTTTTATAAGGCTAACGATAAGTACCGTATATCTTGTAATAGTACAGCCCATGTACTATTCAAATTTGGACCTCTTTGACCGGCTTGCTACTACAGACCCACGTAGGCCACGTACTGCAATTTAATATAGTGTTGTACATAGACCTACGCTTCACTCAAACAGAGACCATCAAAACAAACGTAAAATTAAATTGTTGCGCAATACAATTGAAAATACGGTATAGTTTATGAAAATAAAAAAAATAGAAAGTAAACTGCAAAATTTTACTTGTCAACTCTAATTTTTTGCCCCTCACCCCTATTTTATTGTTCATGTATTATAACTGCACTAATAAACCTCGGAGTTCCGAGAGTATAATTAAGGGGTTGTAAATAAATGATGACATCGAGATATTACCACCTATAGGACCCTAAATCTACCACTGTCATCTACTTAGCCATAGCGTAAATTGATAAATTGCTATTACTAACATGGGATGTCCTCGCAGTACCTAACTAAGCAAATTCAATGACCCTACATGTGACGTCAATTAGGGACCATCCCTGATACGTACTATGTACCTAGGTTAATTTTATTTAAAAAAAAAATATATTAATTATATTTGTCGTTGTTCTTATTAACTGTAGACACAGGGCCAGAGAATGCAGCTAGCGTAGGAAGCCCCCGCTGCTTGAATTTTCAAAATAACATGTCAACGGAACATTTTGCATTTCTTAAAAGTATGTTAAAAAAAATATTGAGACATTTCAAAAAATATGCAAAGTAAAAATTTTGTACACATTGTTAAATATTAATCATGATTTGACCTCGAACTATAAGTTCAATAGGTTCGCCTATTAATTCCGGTTTCACTGGTATATCATTTATATCTGCATTCATCGACTGACGGGTTCAAATTTCGGATTTAAGAATCGGCGGGGTATTCAAAGAAATGTAATTTTAAAAAACTGAAAATCGCCTGGAGGCATTTCCGCCTGAAACATTTGTGATTAACATTTACAAGTCTGCATTGAAATTGCCACTACTTACTCTTTTACGGCCACCTCCCCTTAATGTTAAGGCCATAAATTGATTGTTAAGATTTTCCGGCAAGAACTGCCTAACGTTCCTGTTTAGGCTGCCATAAAACAAGGGCTTTAGCCCTTGTTTTTTCGCAAATATATTTTGTATTTATTATTATTTTAACTTTATTGTTTTCTCATATCAAAGCATGCAAAAAAAAGACTATTAAAACAGTGCATTTGTTCTTGAATTAGGATGTTAAAATAGTCAAAAGCAGTGCAAATGACGCGACCTGATTTAAAACAGACATTTTTAAAAATCAGGCAATTGTTAAATAGCACAAATTCAAAGTATGTAACTCGAGTGCATTTTGGTTTGTATGGTAACGGTGACCCGCCAATTTTTAAATACGCCCAATTTTAAAACTTTGTCACTCCCTAATTGGTACAGTTCCCATCTTATTATAATAAAATTTTTAAAACCTAACCTAAACAGGTGGACTGCATTCATTTCGAATTATTTTTCTATTTTCAGTGCAATAACAATCTAGATCAGTGTAAAGCTTGTGAGCCATGAAAGCTTTTAATCTCTCAGCTGATATAAATTGCGGTTTCATATTGACCGGTACCGGTACACAAACTGCTAGAACTAGGAAACCAACAGACTCCACTGTTTTTTTACAAGTTAAAATCAGACCAGCTTAAAGTTCCTTTAAGCAGAAGCAGATTTCAAATAAAAACTAAAATAGTTGCGAATTATAACTGTGTGTTTGTGACTAACCGACCAGAGCCTATTTATTATTGAAATGAGTTTGTGTTGCTTGTAGAAGCGTGAGTGTTAACCAGAAATAATTTAAAAATAATTTGCTTTATGAGCTTGTGATTTTTGATAGACACGAGTTGTTAACCTTCATGGCTTCATGAGTGGAAAAGTACCTTTAATTTCCCAAGAATGACAAATGTGGATTGGTACAAAGCAAGGAACATATTCTCAGTCCTGGATATTGTAACATTCTATTAGGGAGTTAAGTGGGTAGGCAGTTTTAATTATACTACCCCAAACACTAATTATACTATTTTGTTATATACTATATTTTATTACCTATACAAAATTACTTAATTTTGAGTTTCAATGCGAGGGGCTGAAGGGTGACAATGACAACCCCAACCCAAGAGCCCTTATGCTGTCAAAGATTAAACAACTGCGTCAATAAATGTCAGTACCGTATATCTTGCAATAGTATACCCCACACTCTATTTAAATTAGACCTGGTTTTATTTCTGTTAGAATTTACTAATAACTTTATTAATGGAATTACGGTAACGTTATCAGGAATTATATTCCATCAAAAAGTATGAGGTGAATTGAAATGAGAATGAAAATGTGAAAATAGTTCCAGAGGAACAGAAAATAATAAGATGCTGCTCGCTCGGGTCTCTAGTTCCAATTGATTTATTAAGATCAGTCTTTGTTGAGTAAAACTCGGTTAGTGTAATTTAGGTATACCAATGTTTATACATGTAATTTCCTCCACGTACTGTGGGCATGAAACGGTCAAATAATATGAGTATGTGTCACAGCACATACGAAATAACATATAGAATGTCCATCCTGTATTGTGAAACTAAAGATGGTTTCTGCTCACCAATAAAGTCATAAAACTTAATGGCTGAGTGAAAATATGACGGTTGGATAAAGGATCCCAAACGTCAGCATAAACAATGCACAATGCTTTTTAATAGCAAAAGCTTTTTAGATCAACTTCTTAGAGTTTACAATAATTACTCAAATATTCTTCACCATGTTAAAGGAGATAGAACTATTTGCAGTTAGTTAAAAATGATTCTAAATGATACGGATTGCTTCGGTAGAAGGAAGGACAATCCTGCTGATCAATACAATATTACATTATAGAATTTAGTTCATAATGAAATCATCCCTCCTTACCATGGACGGGATTTACCAATAATATAATGAATGTGCAATTTCCACGTTCATACTCTGCCTACGTATTAATTCTCCTGATTCAATACTAGCATTATAAACGGATACATAATATTGATGATTAAGATATCCTAATATGTATGATTAAGTACATCTATATCTCCTATCCCAATATGTATAGGAATATAATGTCTATATATATATTAACACCTCTTACTTGGCAGGTATGGATATCTATATTTTAACACCCTCCTTCAATTTGAGGTAAATGAATTAAAATAAAATTAAATGATCCGAGAATTGATAAATCTCTAATATAGAATCAACATACATAAAATCTGAACAATTTGAAATGATAACATAATTTAAAATTTCAAGAAAAATATACAATTTATATTTTAATATACTACACCATATACATGATCCGTCTCCTTGATGAAATTATCTAGGTGTGTCCGTATTTAGAGTTGTTCAGTAAATTCGGTGGGTCTGCAGTTAGCCACTTTGGTTGGAGCTGGTCCAATGATCTTGAATGTGTTCAAGTAAATCAGGTAACGGGAGTTCGACAGGCCGTCTGATGGGCTGGAACTGTTGTACTGGGTCTTGGTCGGCAGGAACATCGCTCGACTCTCCAGGTTTATATATGATGGGTAGAAATATCCAATTTACATGATATTTTTTTCTCTTGATGCATGGTCGTCCATATCCTAACCAATGCATGTACAGATTGATCATTGTAAAAATGACAATGAAATGTTCAATAAGTTCCATGAGAACTGAATTGCTTTCATCTGGAAAGACTTGAATATTAATATCCAGGACAGACTGTGTACTACCCAATGTGTACGAGGGTAGTCGCGGGCCTCCAGGTTGCTTTGATATGCTTAGGCTGAAGGCGAAGTCTTGTACGATTTTCTGGTTCAGACTTACATGGTCAATAAGGCTACTATTGAAGGCTGAGGCTGAGTATTTCTGGGATGAGGCAGTGCAGGCCAATGTCATCCAATTATCTCGGAAGTGGAAATAAAGTGTAAATTTTGATTCGCTTTCGACTTCCTTATTCTTGTATTTGAAATCAACTAGGTCCTCTAGCTCGCTAGTTGTATCTGCATGACTTTCTCTTTCCTTTCTCGTATCAAGGAAATTGTGGTTTGACACGGACATAGGTTTTGTCGGTGGAACTTTCCCTCCTTGCAGTTTAATGGGAATCCATCCCTCATTAAGCAGGAGAAAATCCAGACCATCCTTGAGAGATGATAGTTCTGGGGAAAAATCACAAAAATGTGTGATGGCTGCGCCCTTGAGTAGATTAGTAATCTTCAGATGATTATAATAGTTTGCTGTATAATCATATTGTTGGCTTTCCTGACTATAAAACTGGGTGTAAAGCTTCCAGGTTTTACTGCGTCCTACAGAAGTTTCTGGATCAGTTTGGAAATCATAATTCTTCCCAAACTCTGTCATACTAGGCTTGACTTCTGGGGTCGTTATCCTAGCAGCTTCTGGTGTACGATCAGGTGGATCATTTGAGTGTTGTAACTCTTCCAGCAAAGAAATGTTTTGCATTATGTAGCGGTCAGGTTGACCTGTTAAAATTTGCAGCTTTGCTATTTCTTCCTCTGAGTCCTTTTCGGTATCTATACCAAGGTACATGAAGTCAGTCAAAAAACTTCGGTTTGATTACCAGTCAGATATAGTGTATGAAAGAATATCTGCCCTGGGGATATGATGATTTGAGAAACCATCTTCGGTTTTCGGCTCGTTGCTTTGATTACGCTCGAGGTACGGACATAGTGGTCCTGCTTCTCGATTTCCTTGTTTATCAGCGCCTATGGTGTTAGCTGAAGGAAATGATCTGTCAGATTGCTTCATAATTAGAGAAATCGTAGCAAGGAAGTTAGGAGTGACAGTCCTAACTAAGATTAAGATGATCCTGCGGTTGTGATCAATTCGGGTCGGATTTCCTATCGCTCTGTATAGTTCAAGTAAAAGCATACTTTCACTTGTGGTGAATGTATCTTTCTCGAGGAGATTCTGACGTCGGGCTGGCCGGTCACTGGTTTCTCCGAGCTGGGTCAAAATTGTTGTTAAAATTCTCTTCTTTTTTACTTTTTCTTCGGCGGTGTGCCTGAACTTGTCGCTGTCCTCGGAATAATGCAAATACCGGGAGTAAGACATAATATGTTGTAACTTCCATCCCTTGAAGAAGTGGACGAATTCCTTTTTCTCTGTCTTCAGTGTCAGAGATTGAAGCCATAGTTCTGAACTCCCTTTTTCTTTTATTCTTGTTTTGAATTTCCGTGATGTTATGTAACTATCACTGTTTTCTTGAATGTGTTTTAATCTGTACCCAGTCTGTAGCTTCTGGAGATGTATCATGGTGCACAATGGAGGTCCTTTGTCGGGTTGATATCCCCCATTGCTGGCTCTACTATTTTCTTTTAGTTGAGTTTGCCATTGTAACCCGTGTCGGGGTTTTCTTTCTGTACTGTCCGGGCCTTCGTAATCAACTTCTGGATGTAGACTGTTTCGAATTTTCGTCTCAGTAGGACAATTCGATTTCAACAAATTCGTACTTTCTGTACTTTCGTCTAACACACGATATAGTGGACATGCTAGATTGCTGGTGTCCCGTGTGATTCCTAACTGTAGACTTAGTGATAGGGCTTCGTTCTTTCTTCTCCTGTTATAGGAAACTGTAGGAGATTCTGACACAATATCTTTTCTTCTGTTCCAGAAGGCTTGTTATCTAATATTTCTGACTGTTATAGTCTTCCACTTCATTAATTTGTGTAAAATTCGGTTTCATGGCCAGATTGTAGAGATGTGCAAGCTAGGCAACATCTTCATCCGGTCTTTCTGCTTAATCACTCCCACCTGCATAGATGATGCGTCTTCTTTTGGCTTGATGATAAACTTGGTAATTACAGGTGACTCTTCGTTTCAGTGCTTATGTGCGTGCTTCGGAACCGGGTTCCTGCACTGTTTATTCTCCGAATTTTCCGACAGTAATACCTTACTATCTACTTGGTGGGTGCGTGGTTCTTTTATGTTTCCACGGCTTATGTTTTCCGATTGAAAATTTCTTGATTCTATTTGTTCTTTTACTTTCTCCCCCCTTATTGGGATGAAGGTTAATGACGATTGTATTTTCGTTTGTCTTCCTTCTTTCTCCCCCCTTACGGGTCCTGCAGTGTGACACTGTACGGATCCGTAAACATGGACAAATGGAAATGTAAACTCTATTTTTCGGAAGACGTCTTCCAGATTAACATTTTCCGTAGTTGGGGTACTTCGTGATAATATTAGTTTATCACTGGAGAAACTTCCGTTCGCTTTAACTTTGGATACGGGGATTAGATGCTTTTGCAGGGCTGGCATCTGATTCAACAGGCTTTCTGTCCGTTCGGATTTTGATATGTCAATCCTCGGATGGGAAGGGGAGTATGTTAAAATACTTGTCCACTTGCTTGTGGTACGATTCCAGTTAGCTCGGCGGCTTTCTCTTGCTTTCTTCTGGTGAAAGGCTTCAGTAACTCAAATCCTAATTGTTGGATGAGTTGTCATCTTGTGACTTGACTTCTTTATTAGGTCATAATAATGATGAGAGTTATTCATTTTGGTCTTGGACCATGTGTAACGCTCCTGAAGGGTGACTGTGCCCGAGTGTCGGGGCTTGGCCAAAGAACCCAAAAGAGAACCTTTAGACGACGATCTCGAGTAGATTTCTAAATAGTTATGGGTTACTGTACTTGCAAAATTGAGTGCTGAGGTCCTCAGACTCACGGTTTCTGTTCCATAGTAGAATGGGTTCTTTCTAGTGTGTTTCCAGTTGGAGTGACACCGACCGGTAGAGTTATAGAGTTGAACCATAGTGTTCTCTTGTATCCACTTTGGTTTTGATAAGTAAGAAGATAGTCTTGTCTTCTGTTTTATATTCGGATCGGAAATCGATAAAAAAGATCGATTTGTTTTCTTCGTTTCCATAGTTGAGTTGATTGTGAGGGGTGACTTCGGTTTGTAACAGAGGTCTTCACCTTGCAGAATTGAAAGACGACCAGGGAGTTTAACCTTCGTCTTAGTCTGCGGATTTCTGGCTACCCATGTAAAAGTAGAAATACTTCTTCTGATTACGGAGTTCGGGTAGGCTTTCACTGAACTAGAGTCTTCATGTGCTCTTTCGTTCGTAATAAACAGGCATATCATAAGTAGTATGATACATGCCATTTGGAGTCTTTCTCTTAATGTCACAGATCTTTTCTTTGTTCTTTTCTCTGAGTGAGAGTCACTTTTTTCGCTATTGTTTATGGAGTACTTTCTCCTGACTTGCTTTCTCGTGCAGTGCTCTTGACTAGACACGGTTGGTTGAATAATGGCTCGTGGAGCGCTAACTTGCTGTTGTGTGGGCTCATCGGAATTGGATGTGTCTGTCCAATAGTTTTTCATATCTTTTGATATGAACGGACTTGCTTAGTCCTTTGGAGTAGAAGTATAGTTAGTTTCACTTCTTGACTCGACTGTTCGGACTTGATCCTCAGGATTCGTTATGTTCTCTTCTGTTCAGACTTGATCCTCAGAATTCAGAATGTTCTTCTCAAATTCTCCTGTTCGGACTTGATCCTCAGGATTTTTAGTGTCTTCTTGGTTTCCTCCTGACCGGAAGTCTTCTGACACAAGGTTGTTATCGGTGAGTCTCACAAAAAGATGTGGATGAGTTCCTTCCAGGAACTGAAGCTCGAACTCTTTACCTTCCAGTCTGTCTCCTAAGGAGATACGACTTTTCAATATTCGTCTTCTATCAATTTTGCTGGCTGTTGTCCAAGGTAGGGTATGCGCGTAGGAGCGCTGAGGGTTTATGGAGTGTATTTCTTCTATGGGTTTTTCTGTCATTAGTTTCCAGAGAAATTGAAGCTTCGGGTCAGTGCGCCTGCTTATTTGAATTTGATTCCGGAATTCGGTAGGATACCTCCGCTCAATGTTGCTAGGTATCATGTAATAAATCGGGGACTTTTTCTGTCTGAGTCTAAGTTCACACAATTGAGTGTGCAGGGATAGGGCCAACTGATGGGCTTTAATAATGACATCGACTTCTCGTCTTATGGTAGTTTTTTCTTCAAAAAGAAATGCCTTGACTTGCCAGTATAAAAGAGTCCCGTTAAATATAATACAACTTACTGTGGTTATGTATTTAGTCGAGAGACTTGGGACTTCTGTGTGGACTTCCAGGTTAACTTCTTGGGATTCGACCTGGGTTCTTGACTTTTGATAGTCATGATCCGGATAATACCGAATATTTTCCGAACAAGTGGTGTACAGATATTCCACTATTCGCAGTGCCTCTTGTAGGTCTTTACTTGTAGAAATAATTGTATTCTTTTCTAGTTGTTCGACATCGTACGAGATGTCTGGTCGGGTAGAGTCCCGAATTTCTAGCAGTTGTCCGAGTATGCCATGGTAGGCTATATACTCTGTTTCCGAAAGATGTTGAACTTTCTTAATTTTTTCTCTAAAATACTGAGATTGAACAATCGCTTCGTATTTTTTGCATTGATTGCGTAGGCTTTGAATCTGAGATTCTTGTGACAGGCTTATGTATGAGGCTGTTCAGGAGATGTCCATCTTCCTCCATTTCTTTGGGTTGAGTGTGCAGTCCACTCTCATGCTACGGCTTAATTCCTTTGACAAAATGTGTATGTTGTTCAGGTGAGTCGCGGAGACTAATGCCGTTTGACCATCCAACAGAAAGTACGTATGGTGTACTTCTTGGGTTTCGTCAGTATATGACTGTATACAGAGTTCGGTCTGGTACCTGCTCTGATGATACTGAAGGTCCTTGACTGACTGTCGGACTCCAGTTCGTGCCTTCTCCCATAAATAGATTGGTTGATAGGCTGTATCTGATTGATAGACTAAATTGTATGGGTGTGTGTTCCCTTCTGGTGGCTCCAGAAATAGTATTGGTCCTTCTGCGAGGGCCTTGTGGGGTAATGGACTGAGTATAAGCTTTGCTAAATATTTTCTCCGAATTCCAGCATCTGCTAGAATGAGCCTTGACGTTGTGAGTCTAGCTATGGTAGTCTTGAGAATGTCAAATTATAGATTCTCTTTACCTTCCACACTTTTGACTAGTGTGACTGTATATTCGTCAGTTTCGACCTTGTGGTCATAGATCCATGCGGATTTTAAACTCCTTGATTAGTAGGACGTTTTGACAGAGTCCATTGGCCACTTCTCATGTGGGCTTGAATTTTAATATTCATTGCTTCTTTCCATTGAAGACTTTCTGAGGACTTAAGTGCCTCTTGATACGTTTTGGGAATTAGTATCTTTTCTCCTTCGTATAAGGGTATTAATAGCTTCTCTGGGAGGTTATGATAAGCCTTCAGATCCTTGTTCTGGACTTTGATCCCTCCTCGAGCTGAGTATATCTTGACTATTGGTAGTCGGTATGCGCCTCGGGCTATTTCATGTGTAATTCTTTGTTTTCCATGAATGACGAAATTGTTGCAATTATCGTCTTGAGGGTTAAATCTTTCTTTTTGTGAATATGATTCACCGGCTAAGTAACCTGAGGATCTCAGTAGGGTATATTGAGACTCCTTTTGTATTCTTGTCTCTCTTGCTTGTATAGCAGTAGATCCCAAGAAATAATTTTCCTTTTTAAATCTGGCCGTTTCTGTGAACGGACTTAGTGCGTAAATGCTCGAATTTTGTGGTAGGAGCGTGAGTAGTTCAATTTGTGGTTTTGTTAACCTTCCTTGTAAAGTATTGAGGTTGGGTTCCTCTTCATTCATGTGACTTTCTGTGTCGTGGAAAGTACGGCCTTGTGTTTGCCTTCTAATTGTCCCCGGAGTTGTGGCATCACACTCCTTTGTTTTTTGAGAATTGCACTTGAGTGGCTTATAATTCTGAATTGATGTAGTGGTAGCTGACCTTACTTGTTGAGTGCCGGTGGGCTTGATTGTGGGAATTTGCTGGAATGTCATGACCAGGCTTTGTATATCATTGCTGCCGTCGTATAGCGTTGTGGCTTGCATCACTTGCAGTGGTGTCTGTGTGTCCCCCCCACCAGTGGAAGGTGACTCGTAGAATATCATTCTACTCTCGTTTCCCGTGTAAGTCAGTCCCATGCTTTTGCATGCATAGTTAACTGAGAAGATATTCGTAGCTTTTGGTAGGAACCAGACATTCGTTAGTACTTGAGGTTTTCAATCTTATCTTCCATTGTAGGCGGAGACAATGATCGATCCGCAGCCGGGTGATGAGACTTTTTTCTCGTCGGCTAATATAATTGTTCTTTCTCTATCTGAGAATTCCGAATAATTGAAGAACCAATTCTTTCTTCCGCAAAGATGGACGGTAGCACCTGAGTCACATGTCCAGTGAAAATTAGGTTGTTGAGAGATGAGAGCTGAAATGTATTCTTTCTGTATGAAGGGCTTTTCAATTGTAAGTGTCTGGGCCTTCGTGAGTTGAAGGGCTTCGTAAAGTTGCCTCTTCCCTGGATTGGGGTATCTGATACTCTCTCTCGTTGCTGCCTCTTGTAATATGTCAATATCATACAGATATGAATTGAGGGCTTTGTGTCTCGTACAGAGATTTGATTTCCAGTAACCCGCAGGTTCAACTTCTGGATTCTTGAATCTGACCATAAATGCATGGTTTGATGGATTCTTGGCTGTGAGAGCCTTCCGTGTATTATCTAGATCCTTTTTCAGTTCTGGATAGATATCTAGGAGAAGGGCTTCTCTGATGGGGATGCACCAACTGTCTTGGCTACATCTGTGTTCTGTATCTGCCTCTGTTGGGGCTTCTCGAATTAACTTGATTAATTCTGGGTGCGGCTTAATTCTTACGCACAGAGACTCCGGATTAAAGGTCAATCCTAGTCTTTTTTGTTAATCTTTGAGTGAAGGTTTAGCGTTTCTCTTCTGGGTGAATTTCTTGTAATTTCCCAGGTACGATTTGCCATGACATTTCCATTTTCTTGGCAATGGAGATGTAAAGGAGACTTTCTGTGCTTCTCTTCGCAATGACGACTTTGAGTGTCGAGGGCCATCATACTGACGGGCTTTGTGACTGGAGTATTTCTTGGCATACCAGTCCTTGAAATCTGGTTCAAGTAGATGAAGTAATTCAGATTTCTTGTCCATGAGGAGATAATATCCTAGGATGTGATTCATGTACTTTTCTCGGCTTATTACGGGCGGGAACGGATTTGCAGCTAATTCTTTGTATAAGTCATCGTCTGACAGTTCTTCTGTAAACTTTCCATTATTATGGAAATGAGATTTGAGCTTGTAGAGTGTGTCTCGTCTCGCTCGTGCCTTTAGGATCAGAATTCCTAATTCGGCTTTGGTGTCATCGAGAATGGATTCAATGTCAGCCATTCTCTGCTTTAATTGTTGCGGTTCGATTTTCGGATCTTGACTATCCTGATCAGTTAATTCGGACTCTGAATTGTCCTGAATGGGATCTTCGGACTCTGTGTCGTCCTAATCGAAGGTTTCGGACTGTATTTCGTCCTGCCTTGTATCTTGAGTGTGCGTGGGCACGTACTCACATAAGTAGTCTGTGTAGACTCTGTTGAAGGGCCTAGGCTTGTAGGGCTTATTGAGTTCAACATTTTTCTTTTCGAGTCTCTCTAATTTGTAGAGAATCGACTCTGAGAGTGGTAATCTTGCGTCTTCGGGAATTTCTAATACATCCAATGTGTGACTATTCTCCCTCTGCCATTTCTTGGCTTTGATAGCAATTGAATTCTTATACAGTTGTGAGCACCCATCGTTGATTAACATATATTTATTTCGAGTGGTCACGTTATCACTCATATTTTCAGCGGAAAAGTTCGGACTTGTGCTTTCATTTCGTCCTTCGAATATCAATCCTAGACTTTGAGTTGACTGAGGCTTTACGGTTTCCCTAGAAGGCTCAGTTTTATGAGAGTACGGAATTATTCCTTTTCTTTCTGCCTTGTGGTAGGGCTTGTAAACTTTATGACTTGTGTCCGGCTTCGTTCCCGTGGTAGGGAATGTATTCTTCGTCGCTGTGGACTGGATATCCATCATGTCTGTTTCAATCAAACCCGGGATAAATGTCCCTCTTGTAAATTCGGGTGTCAAGTCTGCAGAGACTGGTGACATCTCCATCGAATTTTGATATGAATGATCAATGAGAGCGCTCGGAATTATCGATATTCCTGCTCTGTCGGAGCCTTCGAGAAGCGATGACGATGAGGTCGGTATTGCCTTCTCTGTTACTGGATTGAGCACGGAATTCGGTTCGGTCTCAACAGTGTGGGTTGCCGCTGTGTTGGCTGAAGTATGTTCAGGCTTTGTGGGTACGGATTTCGAGTTTCGTCTCGGATCGACTACTCTTCCTGCCCTGAAATTCGGAAACTCTAGCTTGAGGTCCTTTTTCAGTTTTGAATCAATTTTCGAGTGGTATTTTTGTAATGCGGTGACGACCCGCCCAATAGTTTGGTGCTGGGGCAAATGTTGACTCCAAGCTTTTAGAAAATTGCTATAAATGTCTCGTTGCTTGAGAGCATTTAGCGTTAACTTGATGATGTTCCCGTTCGGGAATCCATCGTATTCACGGTGAAGTATGGCGTTAATACCCAGTATTCTCTGAAGGTATTCTGAGCCAGATGCCTTTATTTTCAGCGTTTCTAGCTGTGTAATTAATTCATGTCTTGGCGTGATTTTCACGGTTTGATACCTTGACTTGAGGGTTTTGTACATTTCGTGAGAAGTCTCACAGGTTAAGACTTCGGTAACTATGACGTCATCGATCGTTCTCAAGATGAGTTTTCGGTTATAATGATCTGCAGCGATCCATGCCTTGTAAAGGGCTTCGGTAATTACTCCTGTATACGGGTATTTCTGTGGTTTCGGCCACGATCCTTCCATGACTTCCCAGCATTCGTTGCATGATAGAAGCTTCATGATTTCATGTTCCCATTTCTTAAAGTTTCCCGTAGCGGACAACTGTGGGATTTCCTCCGTGATATTTTTGTCAATACTCACGGGATCAGGTGGGCTTACAGATTCTTGTAGCTCCTGATATTGTCTTTTCATGATGGAAAATACGTCTGTGTAATGCTGTTGCAGCTTCTTGTACTGGTGTGCGAAATGTTGATTCGCCCCTGCCAGGAGATCGTACGGTTTCGGAATTTTCCACTCATACACGAGTTGTCCTACCTTATTGTCGTAATTCAGCCTTTTAAATTCGTTTCCTTCATATAGCTTCATATTAAAGGGTGGCCGATGTTCCCATGCTTTCCGTCTTCCAGATATTGATCCTAGACTAAGATGGTTCATTTTCGAAAATTTGAAGGAGGTAGCACTGCCGTCCTTATGACTTCAAAGTTGAAGGTTTTGTTTTAAATTCCCCCAGGTGACTTGGTCTAGCCTGGCGAGATGAGTGTAGTACCCGGATTATTGAATCTCGGGTCGAGGGCCGATAAATTTCTTTTATTGCACTCAAAAATAGCGTGTGGCTTGTAGTGCGCCCTCAACGGAGGTACGTAGCTTTCAGAAGTTAATTCTATTCTTTCTTGAATTCCGAATTTTAAATGTTGATCCTCTTGATCCTCTTCCGAGCTACTCTTCTCCTCGGATATTTCCACTATCAGAATTTCCTTTTTAGGGGATATTTGATAGCTTATTTCCTCGAGTTTACCTACTTAACCTCCTCCGGATCCGCTAGTTAGGCGGTTCTTTTGGTTTAATTAGGTACAGTAGTGTCGTTAGCTCGCTGCCGTAAAGATGAGATCTTTTTCCAACGGATTGAATAGATCTGTAATATTTATCCTTGTCCAACCGGATTAAATAGGATATGAGATTCTTTTCCACAATGGATTAAATAGAATCTATAAATATTCTTTTCCAACTGGATTCAATAGAATATTTTTAGTCTTTTCCTAACGGATTAAACAGACTCTTCACAATATTCTTTTCCAAGGGATAAATAGAATTATTGTGGCTGTGCTCAACTTTTCCGAAGCGATTTAAACAGTTAGCACGAATTTAGTAGGAAGCTCTGGGATTTTCGACTACTTTTAGGATACGGGGAATATTTTTCAGGTGCGCTGGCCAGCGGCTTTGGTTAAAATATTCTCTCCGTTTCTACGACTTTTCGTGACCTAAGGAGGGTCAATGGTGACCACCTGTCTCAGCCGTGCTGATAACGTAATAACTTTATTAATGGAATTACGGTAGCGTTATTAGGAATTATATTCCATCAAAAAGTATGAGGTGAATTGAAATGAGAATGAAAATGTGAAAATAGTTTCAGAGGAACAGAAAATAATAAGATGCTGCTCGCTCGGGTCTTAAGTTCCAATTGATTTATTAAGATCAGTCTTTGTGTTGAGTAAAACTCGGTTAGTGTAATTAAGGTATACCAATGTTTATGCATGTAATTTCCTCCACGTACTGTGGGCATGAAACGGTCAAATAATATGAGTATGTGTCACAGCACATATGAAATAACATATAGAATGTCCATCCTGTATTGTGAAACTATAAATGGTTTCTGCTCACCAATAAAGTCATAAAACTTAATGGCTGAGTGACAATATGACGGTTGTATAAAGGATCCTAAACGTCAGCATAAACAATGCACAATGCTTTTTAATAGCAAAAGCTTTTTAGATCAACTTCTTAGAGTTTACAATAATTACTCAAATATTCTTCACCATGTTAAAGGAGATAGAACTATTTGCAGTTAGTTAGAAATGATTCTAAATGATACGGATTGCTTCGGTAGAAGAAAGGACAATCCTGCTGATCAATACAATATTACAATATAGAATTTAGTTCATAATGAAATCATCCCTCCTTACCATGGACGGAATTTACCAATAATATAATGAATGTGCAATTTCCACATTCATACTCTGCTTACGTATTAACTCTCCTGATTCAATACTAGCATTATAAACAGATACATAATATTGATGATTAAGATATCCTAATATGTATGATTAAGTACATCTATATCTCCTATCCCAATATGTATAGGAATATAATGTCTATATATATATTACCACCTCCTTGCTTGGCAGGTATGTATATCTATATTTTAACATTTACAATGCATCATTTAATTAGACAATGTTTTATTAGCATTAAAATTTTTGACATTACAGAAACTTGATTTTTTTCTATCTTCAGACTTTTTCGTAAAAACAAATTAAGGTATTTCTTTCAATTTAAATATTTTTAATTGTTTAGTAAAAATTGGTTATAAAATTTTTTTTTTTATAATTGATTTACGACACAACCAGTCAAATTTTATTTTTCATAACAAAACCCAAGTGCAATGTCATATGTACGAATAGTTGCGTTTGGAAACATTCTCTGAAGTCTGTTTTGTAGACTCTTATCAAAGGTGCGGAACTGCAATATCACTTTCTTCACATTGAGAAACGACAGTTGGTCGTCGCTATGACCAAATAAATTTTCAATACAAACATAAGCCATCTCGTGCACTGAGTTTATTCTTATGGATTTTAAATTCGGAAATGCATCTCCTAGACTTATCTCGGCAGGGAACAATTTAAACGCTAAACCAGTTCTATAATCTACCTCATATTTAAAAGTCAAATGGTTTATTCCAGGCATTCGTGAGATTTGAAAATTCTTTAACGTATCATAACATACAAGTTTTTTGCATGTAGCTGAGCAGCCATATAATATTTCCTCTGCAATGTCCACTAGCTTCTCAAGTCGCTCATCGTTTCCAGCGCATCCATAAAATTCAATTTCTTACACTGCCAAATTATCTTCATGATTGTTCGCAACCAGCTCTAGTGATTCTGTATCGCTGCAACAGAAACAAATATTGAATCTTTTGACAAGATGGAGTCGATTTGTAGGTTTGACGAGACATTCCAAGTTATGTTGGTTCACAAACACTTCAACTAAATTCAGGGAAGATTCCAAGATCAGGTGAATTAAACTGTGAGGTATAGGGTTACAGGATTCAAAAATTCTGAGGTTCGTCCAAACTGTGCTGCGTTCGTTTAAAATCCAAGCTGTGTCCAGTAGTGTCACCTTTGGTACAAATTCCTCCGAGTCGTCTGATTCAAATTCAGCGGGCAACGCAATTTCATCTTCGGGTTCTCCGCTCCTAATACTAAGCTCTCCAATAATAAGTTTCTTTACATTGAACGCTAAAACACAAACTAGTTGGGTCAAGTCTGTACACGAAATTTCTCCCACCAAGTGTAGTTTCTCTATGCGAGCAGCGTGCGTCATGAAAAGGGGCTGGAGTGGTTGTATAATTTTGTCGGCCGATTTATTGCGAAATATTCTGAATGAAAACGAGTTGCAGGGGAACTCGTGCGAATTATTCATTACTTGAACGAGATCTTTTATTGGCTGTTTTATATTCCACCAAAAATAAAAAAGAGCTGGGTCCTGTTTTATTTCAAATGATTTGAGGGACGGGTAGAATTTGATCGTCACTATTTTTTGTAAAGCTTTCGCGGCCAAAAAAGCCCAGCGAGAGGAAATCAAGCGACAGTTTAGTAAAGATACTTTGTCCAATGCGAAAAATATTGTTTCAGCAATCTGTTAAGATACGACATTTTGAAATGAATATTTTTCAAAAATATAATTAATTTAGGTCTCAAATACCAGCCTGGTTTCACCTCTAAATTAAGAGCTAAAGGTCGTGATTCGTACAATAGCTTCAAGCGGTTAAATTAAAATAGTATGAGTGGAAAACATAAAATTTTATAATTTGACTTACATGTGTTATGTACAGTTCTGAACTGCACTACCTATGTATATACTTATACTATGTAGGTGTTCCTTAAAGATTCTACTATTATGTTATGTATATTATTATATAGATATATGGATTAAATAAATACACTTAAAATTAAAATAAAAGTGGACAACACGGAATTTCTACTCTTTTTGGTAAGGACTAAAAGTGTCCTTTTATTTTTCTCTTTTTCTTATATTATGGATAGCTATTTCTAATATTCAAAGAAGGAAGGAAGTGTGTACCAGAAATGAACCTAAATATATACTTTTTATTATTTTTTTGAGATTTTTATGAAATTACGAACTTAATATTTTTACCTTTTACAAGAGAGAACTAAAAGTATAACCTTCGCTTATGAAAATCAAATACACACTGATTTTCGGAGAGCGCTGCAGCCCCTTTTATAGGTGCAGCGCTCTCAAAAAATCATCGTTGTGCGCATGTCTGCGTTGATGGAAAGTGGTTTTTCCACTTTCCGTGAAGGGTGACTCATCCTCCTGGAATGTGGGTAAACCACATTTCATGAGCATGAGTCATCCCTCCCTTAAGTCTATGTATATTGTTCTAAAATATACCCATAATACATGCGGCGGCCGAACACTAACTTTGACCCAAAGTTCAAAGAAAAACTATTAAAATATTGTATTGTTTAGATAATTATAGTTAATATAAATAATTGAGTAATATAATAGGTACAAGGTATACATAAGTATAAAATTATAAACATTGATTTGGAGGTTTGATAAGTTGATTTTTTTTTTGGATTATTATTATGTTTTTTTTTAAAAATTTGTTTTATAGATATATTATTGAATAGTGATATTAGTTATGAATAACAAAAAAAATAAACACATAAATACACAACAGAAGAGAATGTGGAATTTGGTGTTGGATGGTAGAGATGAATGAAGACACAAAATATAATGTTATATAATAAATAGTTCTATAAATGTTTGAAAAAAATGACTTACAAAAGAATGGTACACACTTATTAAGTATAAAGAAGACAAAACACTCATATTAAATATTAAAACACCAAATTCACAAATGCGTCACTGTTTTATGGGGAATTGTAGTTAAGAGGAGAGTCCGGAGCGTGAAGGAAAAATTCGTCATCAGTAGAGTCGTCATCATAAGCTGGAAGACGGGGGGATGTATTTGAGAATTGTGGGAGTGTTGGCGTTGGGTCTTGCTCAATTGGGGAAAATGGGGGTGGGGAGAATGGTGAAGGGCCAAACAGCTTGTAGATATCTGCTGGTGCGTCTTCTTCTTCGTCGGAGATCACTTCCGCTTTGATTTGTTCTGGGCGGAAAATGAAATTTGGAGAAGCAGGGAGTACTCCCACGATTTCACAATCGTCCGCTTCAGATTGTTCGTTGACTGTTTTCAAAATAAGGCAGTCATCATCGTCGGAATCGGTGGAAGAATCATATGATCGGCGGTATACTGATGCAGATGATGTGAAGGTGCATCTCTCACTGAGTATAATTTTATCTGGTAAAGCAATATTAGTTTGCTCTGAAGTAGGAGTGCACTGTGCACTGGTAATGATGTTGGTGCGTATGTTAGACACTAGCGGTGATGATTCCAGGGTGGACTCCACTGTGGTTGATACAGTTGTGCTGGTACAACTGGTCGGTACCGGTACCGGTTTGGTAGACTTTCGAATCCAGGGGCGGGCGGATTGAAGTTCCGCTGGCCATGGATTAGCTTGCTGGCTCTGCAGCGTGGCAGGAATAAACATTCGTTTATTCAGAGGATGATGTGATCTATCCGAGAATGGATTTGGCTGAACCGTGTTCCAGATTGTGTGCATGTTCGCAAAATAAGGAAGAGGAGCATGTCGAATGAAATGCCGCGGTGGCAAGATTAGCGGTTGGTGCTGTATTTTGTGAGTGCGGGGATTGAAATGTTGCAAGCCGGGTTTTTTTGAACAACGCTTTCTGGGGCGTCGTGGTGCTGGAAACTGAGTAGTTACAATTGGCACAGTGGCAATAGGAGCCTGGACGCTAAGATCAAGAGGCTCCAAACAAGGCACGTTAGAGTTCAAAGTAGTCATGGTTATAATCAAGAAATTGAACTCAGAGAGAGAAATGTAAAATAAATGAAATGACTTCACTTTGTGTATGCTTGTGCGAGTGAGAGGAGATGGGGTGTGGAAAAGCGAGTGATTTTTGTGTCGAATGAAGTAGTTGTGATTATGGGGATGTATTTATATCAAAAAATTTTTGAATCCACGAAGGGCACACAAAACCCGGGTGTAATGAGCAACAAGGTTGAGGTAGGGAAGGGGTCTTTTGAAACTTGGTTTTTAAATTTCACTGTGGGTATTTTATGTCCTTGTATTTGTGTATGAGTTGTCAAAATGTTTTTATTTATTGGTTTGTGTGGCTGGTTTTTAAAGATTTTGATTATAATCAAAATGAGATTTTACCAAAAAAATAGATTTATTGATATGAAATGGGAGGGTTTTGTTATTTTCACTTGAACAATGGTGTTGTATATTGGACGTATTTGTTTTTAGAGAACAGTGTGGGGTATAAACTCATGACACTGGTACGATTGGGAATGGTAATGAGATATGATATTGTGCACGTGTGTGCTATATATATTATTAAAAACAGAGGCACTTTAACTATAAACGTTAGTGTAAACAATTTACTTCTGTACGTATCAAACCACTGTTCTGTGCGAGTGTGTTTTAAATTATTAAATTTGAGGAAAAACATGATGCACTTCACAGACATGTTACCCAAAAAAATCAAATTATGACGGGAGTCGAAGTGAGCCGGACGAGATACCAGGAGAAACTGGCATGATTTCGTCGAAAATGTGAGTAAAATTGGGGTGGGGGAGTAGACATGGATGCTGGATACTGTGTGGGGATGGGTCAGGGAAACCCTGGTCCAACATAAATAAGAAGAAGGCTGTGAGTGGTTGTCTGGCCCATGTTCAATAAATATTAAATTTAAATGAAATGGGTTTGAATGTGTTTGTTTTGAAGAGGATAAGGGAGGTGTGTGTGATGCATGTGCTCGATTTTATGAAAAAGGAAGACTGGGCATTTCAAGAAAAAATAATTGAACGGGAGCTTTTTTTGTGTTTTAAATCAGTTGATTGACTTTCGCCCTATCTCTTTCTCTTTCTGACTGTCATTGTCTCGGTCTATGTCTGTGGGTTTGATTTGGAGTTGGTTCCTACTGATAGACAGAAATCAGCGGGCAACTGACCATACTCAAGTATTTATACATGGGATAGTCACTGCTTGAGATATTGGACAGGTGGGTACCTGTTGTCTGTATTTGTTTTTTGTAATTGGAAAATATAAAAAATATATTTGAAGATTGGTGTGTGTGTGTGTGTTAAGTGCCCCCGCTGAGTGCTTCTGCTGTGTGCTGGTATTGCTTAGTTGTGTAAATTTCGTTTTAGGACGACAATGAAGTATGAAGAGAGTACGTGACAACCGTAATTGTGTAGGAAAAAAATGTAATGTGCTTGTGAGGATGAATCTGTAGTCTTTGGTTTTGCTCGCGTGAGCGTGTTTTTAGTCGGCAGTGGAGTCATGTATAGACTGATACATAGTAGAGCAAAAACCGTGAAGTAATAATACAAAGTAAGAGGAGAAAATGTCGCAAGACCTAAAGTTAAAATGTCGCAGGACCTAATGTTAAAATGTCACAGGACCTAAGGTTGAGCTGTGAAAATGTCATAAGACCTAATGTTAAAATGTCGCAGGACCTAATGTTAAAATGTCGCAAGACCTAATGTTAAAATGTCGCAAGACCTAATGTTAAAATGTCGCAAGACGTAATGTTAAAATATGAAAATGTCACAAGACCTAATGTTAAAATGTCGCAGGACCTAATGTTTAAAATGTCGCAAGACCTAGTGTTAAAACGTCGCAAGACCGAATGTTGAAATGTCGCAAGACCTAATGTTAAAATGTCGCAAGACCTAATGTTAAAATGTCGCAGGACCTAATGTTAAAATGTCGTAAGACCTAATGTTAAATGTCGCAGGACCTAATGTTAAAATGTCGCAGGACCTAATGTTTAAAATGTCGCAAGACCTAATGTTAAATTGTCGCAAGACGTTATGTTAAGAGGTCGCAGAACCAAATGTTAAAATGTCGCAAGACCTAATGTTAAAATGTATTTACAAGTTCCTGGATAAAGACGAAAAATGTAGTAGACTTTGTGTGAGAGTGTAGACTGTATTGGTCTGGTCCGGGGCTGAGTGTTGGTTTGTGTAGGTATATGGAGATGGGGGATGAAATGACGGAATTTGAACGTGGATGTAGCATAGGGTTTTTGTGTGTCGAACCCAGAAAATGTAGAAGCCAAGGGATGCGTATGAGGAAGGTGAGGATGGTCAAGTGAGGAGTTGTCGTCGAAGAAGGCAAGAAATCCGTGGCAGTGGAAAATTTTTTTTTATGAGTAGTAGTTGGCGCCGTCCTTCAGCGTCAGTCTCTCTCTCTGCTTTATTTTGACTTATGTAAAACGCGTAGACGGGGTCGGATATATGACATGCGAGACTGTATAAATTTCCCAAAGTTCTGTCCAGGCGAGGGCAATAGGGATGTCATGTCAGAAAAAAAACTATGGGGAGTGGTATGATAGCCCTGTTTTGCCCTTAGGATTTTCATCGCATCACTTCTCAAGGGTTAACCAACTTCGACACAGTATCCTCATTGGTCAGGATTATTACTGTGAGTACCTTAAGTGTTGCCGTTGCGTAGATGTAAAGAGAATGAAGTAAAATTGTAAATTGGACCAAACTGATGTTTCGATGTTTTCATGTGATAGCATTGTTAAGACTCGAGACTTATTTTTGTCTGCTTCTACCTGAGAAAAGGTTTTACTGGAATAGAAAAAAAAATGAAGTCCAGTACTCTCGAGCAAACTGTACTGTAGTTTCTACTAAAGTCAGGCTGTATATTCTAATGGGACTTTCATCCCTGGTATATATAAGTGTTGCTTC
Source organism: Dicyrtomina minuta (assembly GCA_949802685.1). Lineage (NCBI taxonomy): Eukaryota > Metazoa > Arthropoda > Collembola > Symphypleona > Dicyrtomidae > Dicyrtomina > Dicyrtomina minuta. The sequence goes on from CATKUY010000050.1 coordinate 74,476, forward strand.
TTGCTTTATCCAGCTCAAGACAATTACATGCGCCTTCCATGAAATGGTTTCGAGAGGATCTTTTCCGCATTAGATATATATATCTGTAGTCTGTAGTATTGAATCGATGAAGATTCCCTTATGTATCAAGTGTATGAGGGAGATCGTAATTTGTATTGCTATTTCCATTCTAACTGTCAGTATGTAAAACTGCCCTATGTCAATAATAATGGAATAGAAGAGGGAATGAATGCTTGCTCTGGTGGGACTGCATGCACATATGGTCACCAACTGGAGATATAATATTGGTCACTTTTGTGTGTGGCATGCAATGTGAAATTAATTTAAATTGTTCAGAAACTTCATTTGTGGAAGACGCCTTTGCCATCATACAATTCTGGTAGGTAGGGGTTTCGCTAAATCCCCAAGTATGTGAATAATATTTTCAGGGTTAGAAATCCATTCAGTATCAAAAAGAACCAACGGGAAATCGATAGCAATGGTATATTGTGGTTTTTGAGGAAATTTTTCAAAGTCTGAAAGATCTCTAAAGATTGCTGGTGCCGTGTATGCTTGACCAACGAGTACAAGGAGTGCAATAAGGCATCAAATGTAATGCCACAGAAATGACTGCCCCAGTATTTCAATTTTGGAAAAAAAATCGCGTAAGGGTCAACATGTTGGGTAGAATTGTTCTCTGTCTCTTTTAGAATTTCCCCGCCCAGAGTCATATTTAATTATATTAACGGAAATAATTCTTCGTATCGGATGCTCTACGGAATTATCCAGTTTACAAAAATTCTGAAAAATCGTGCATTTCTAAAAGATACTGCCCCGCTATTTGAAGTGCATCCGCATTTGGATTTCCAATGGGTACAAGATGTTTATAAACTCTTTTCTTGTAGTCCAATCGAGCACATAAAACAATCTGGTTTAACGGGTGTCCATTCTATAACAAGTATTTTTTTGGGTAAAAGAGCATTCAGAATTTTACAGTAGTCAATTTCCCTAGCATGACTGGAATTGTTAGAGTTAATGTTATTAATTGTAGCTTCGTCGCAACGAAAAATCATTATTCCGTTTCCTTCATTACATTTACAGCGAAGGTCAATAGAAATAACCTAGCTAAATGCACTATTAATTCTTTCTGCATCAAATGCTAAATATTCTTTTGTAATAAAGAAAAATGAATGTGTCGTTCAATTTATCCCACTTACCTACCTAGTAAGTACGTGGAAGTGACGAGTGGAGTGGGTAGTACTTGATAATGCAATGCAAGAATGTCCAGAATTGGATAGTTTAATATTTAAGGATTTTATCTTTTACTGTCTTGTCCATATAAATATAAGTAATACTTTGAGATATGTATGTTCCGGGTTTTTACCTTGGATTACAGTCCAAATAGTAAATATGCGAGAGAATGAGAGATGATAGGCATGTAGTAGGTATGTTATAGGCACTCAAGTAACTCAAGATCCCAAGATATATACCTACCCAAGATTTCTTACTCGTCTGTGTAGGAATTTTTGAATGTTAGTTTAAGTAATATAAATTGCCATGATACAGAGGTTATTCGAAAGAACGTTAAATAATTTGCGCTGAGTATTATTACACAGTTTGTACAAGCCGTATCTGCCTTGTCTATGGGTTAATATTTGCTATTTTCTGTTTATTACGCATGGCTCTTCATGCTTTTTATAATTAAAGCGACGAGGGATTTATAATACTTTAAGACACTGCCATGGCATAGGATGGTATGGGTAAAAGTTATGGTTCTATGTACTGTTATGTTGAATGTTGATGTATTAAAGGATGATGTCGAGTGGAGCGTTAATGATGCATGTTAGTTGGGATAAACCACCGACAAAGTTTGTCGACGGTCCTGTACATACATATGTAATCCTACTAATACATACCTAGATATAAGTACACAACATATTTATATCTGCAAGTACCGAAGTACCAAAGTATCAGGGAAGATCACTGTGGTCTTCCGGCTTGAGAAGCCTGACGCTGAGCGCGAACTCTGTCGATGTAAATATGAATATGAGTTATGTATAACGGTAACTTACAATGTTACATGCCGATAGTACCTATCTACCTATTAAAAAAAACTACATTTTATGGGAGGATATCTTTTTAACGCATGCTGTAGTTACATTTACTGTAGAAAACATTCTATTTCTCTGTGATTGCTTGATGCGAGTTGGCATTATTATTTTCCCTTTTCTGATAGTAGACATTGAGATTATGTAACAATTATCGATCTCTGGACGAATTAAATATATTTCAAAAAAACAATAGGAAATAGAACCTACCTACCTACCTAGCTATGTATGTATATAATATGTATATTTTGTTTTTGCATTTATAAGCATTTAAATTAAGTGTAGTACGTAAGGTATTAACGTCTAACATGTAAGCAGTGTGCAATTATGTATGGAGTGACTCAGTGATAATGACTGTTTACAGTACAATAAAATGTTGTTGCGATAAAAACGGAGTGTAATTATTATGTCATGGGCTTGGATTACAAAATAGTTTCGACAAGAATAAAACTATGATGATGAGATAAAATTCAACTTTACATAATATTAGATGTGCGCATATTAGAGAACACTTATTGATAGGAAGTCTGTAAAGATTATAGGGTAGGAATTTCGTTGGGTTTTTGTGGTGCGTGTAAAGTAACATCTTAAGTTTTTGGGTATGAGATCTATGAGTCGATCTTCAACAGCTCATTGCAATCCTATGCAATTTTGATGTTGACTTCCAACTTGCCTCAATATACTTACTCAGAATTAGGATCTGTCTGTATGTTGTAAAGTGTGAAACTGTGAAACTATGGGCTACTGTACTGGCAACTAAGAAACGTTTCCAGCCTCCTATAAACCTTTCCATATTTACCTTGAGTACGTGGACGAAGGGTAGAGAAGAAGGATAGGTTCAGAGGATAGACATGCAAGAACAAAACGATATGCTATACCGATACTTAGTGTCTGTATAGAACTGTGTGTTATAGGAGAGACGAAGACGGAGACGGACCCTATGATGGGTGTAAGACATGGTAGAAATTTGAAGGCTATTTATTTATCCAAGTAACCTTGTATAATTGAATTTTAGTACAACGTAAGTATGGAGCTTATCCGAGCTGTTCACCTTTAAGAACAGACTCTCGGAGATTTTTAAACTGCATTTCTCAATGTATAGATGGATAATGCGGGTTTGTACATATTTCCGCTCGAACTTGTAACTAGATGGTAGATGTGCTAGAAATGGTTTACCGCGTACGGCAGGTACTTACAAGAAAATGTGTGAGAAGGTACTTTTTATTGAAATATACAGTAAAGTGAGGTAATACGATGCAAGATAGTGTAAGAGATGCTAAGTGCTTATGAGACATGGCTAGTGTAACCTTATGCTTATGTGAGTTATATAGTTCTGGGATACTTATGTAGTTAGGGTGCAGTGTCCGCAGGGTTTGCTGCAATGGGCCTAACTAGTGGCCTGAGTAATGTACATGTATGTTCATTGATTTTGTTTTTATCTTTTCGTTGTTTATTTATATAAAAATAATAAATATGTAGGAACTAATTTTGGAGTTTTTTACGTATTGTCAATATTATTAAAAGTATATTTATAAAATGTATACTAAGTGTGTATTTATTTTGGTGCTTTTGGTTTTATTTGTTAGGGTAGTCTGCTTTAAGCCCAAAAGGTGGCCTAGATCATAGACTACATATATACATTAAAAAAAATGAATTTTTTTTTATCTTTTGTTTATTTTAAAATTTAAACTAACTGATAAATAACTTAATTGACTAATATTTTTTTTATTTTTATGCTTTATTTTGTTTTTGTATTTTGTGTACTCAATAAATGCTATATAATTGATATATTGTAAATAGGATTTAGATGTGTATTACATATTAATACGTATTTAGAAGAAGAAAATTTTCTGTATACCTACAATTAAGCGTTTACATATGCCACAATTGTGAGAGCGATACCCGCAGTATAGACATGAATAAGCATGAAGACATGGTGATATAAGACAATTAGCTGCCATTCGTTGACAAATTGTACATAAAAGAGTTTCGCAATTATCAGTGGAGGGGAAACCAGTTTCTATGAACGTATGATTATTTAGGCTAAGGACGGTAGGTGGGGTGAAATGTGTAGGAGCGTTAGTTGAATTACAATAAGATAAAGTTTTTGTAATGTGGTTGTTATTATTTGTGGTAAATAAGTTTAACGAATGCGTTTTTATGAGTGGATAGGAAAGAAATTTAGCAATATCTCTCTTGAGAGCTTTATATTTGGAAATGGGTGTATGAGTACAAAGTGGAACATTGTAACTACAATCGTGCGGTGAAACCACCATTGGACATAAGGGTGAGAGTTGTTTATGAATGATGTCAGGGACGTCACCCATCATATGATCATTGATGTTGAGGTCACACATAAAGCAAATCATGGTGTTTGTCAAGGGTGTGTAATAGAATCCTGATTTTGCTGTTTCGTATACATTCATGTCTGTCATTGGTTTAAAATCAAATGTGAGCAATCTATAGTATTCAGAGTGCATAACTCTGATTTTGTAATGTGGAAGATATTTATTTTGTAAACGAAATCCTTCCTGGGAAGCCATGTTATTTTTATTTGTAAGTAACTAAACGCTTTTACTTACTGATTAGGATTTAAATCAATCTAAAGTCTTCTTCTCTTTTATGTTGTTTTTTTTTTTAAATTTTCGTTTTTAATCCTATAATACTAAAAGAATAATTTTTGTTTTTATCGTACAATGGTTTCCTACACTTGTGTTTAATTACTAAGATATAGTAATCGAAGGATTTTAATTTTTTTAAGTTTTATAAAAAGATTTTAACTCATAAAGATTTTTAGTAGGCCGTCTATTGATTTGCGGCAAACGCCACAATTATTAAGAAGTAATCCACACTTTATACATGTAAAAGCATGATTGCAAGGAAGAATAAGGCAATTAATTTCAGCTGTAACACAAATTTTACAAAGAAAATGGTCGGAACTAGTTGCTGCAGGTGAATCGGTTTTTATGGTATGATTGTGGTCAGTGTCAATGATATTTTGTATGGACAGTACAGCAAGGTTTTGCTGATGCAAAAAGTTCATATCTGGTGTACCGTCATTACTTGTGTAGGTTGAAGCTTTTCTAGATTTGTTGTTTCCTGAGATAAAGAGGGGATTATTTGTGATAGCTGGGTTACATTTGTCAGATTGTAGTGATATGGTGCCAATACTAAGTGGTATATTATGTAAGATATTTAAGGGATCAGTGACCATATGACAATGAGGGGAAAATAGTTTGTGAATATTTTGGATATTATCTCCAGGACAAGGGTGATAAGTTAGCTGACACATATAACAAACTGCCATGTGATTACATTTAGTACAATAGAATCCCGCTTTAGCCATTTCGTGGATGCTTGTATGTGGAACTTTCCAGTTCTTAAAAGACTGTAAGCGGTGATACTCACTATATAGTAAATTATTAATATAATAGTTTTGCTGCATGTTTTTCCAAATAAATTGTGTACGTGAAACCATTTGATGTTTTATTGTAAATAGCTAAATTTAACACTTACTACTTGGCGTTGATTTTATGAAATGTTATTGCTTCTTTAAGATTCCCACAAAAAAAACGATTTTGATCTTTTCCATAGGCAATGTAATTTCGTCTTAAAAGTTTGTTTCAATCCTATATAAAAGAAGGAAGATTTCCAATAAATCTCTGCTATGTTTTTGTAAATATTTGTTGTAACTCAATCATCTAATTTTAAAGTAGAGATAGGATTTATAGTCAGAGGGTTTTTGAGCAGATGTGAATAGTAAGTTTAACTAATGTAGATTTTTAGAATGCTTACACTTTCTCGCGGCATATAGCGCATCGTTTAAGATGAATTCCGCAGGACATGCATGCATAAGCATGATTGCAGCTGGTTATTAAACAATTGAGTTCTTCATTGTGACATATTTTACAAATTAAAGCCTCACATTGGGGTAATTTGGGAGAGGGTGAATTATTTTGACACGTAACTTGACATTGAACATTGAGTGTAATTGCTGGTTGCGGAGAACGTTGAGGTAAACAACAAGTTAATCTTTTAATAAATCTGGAAATTCTATTCTTTGAAGGCGACGGTGGCCCTAATGAATTGATAACTTGATTATTATGATTTGGGTCATAAACTGGCTCTGTGTTAATTGGTTCAAGTGCCGGCATATCGTCAGAGGTGTCACTTTGTGGTGTATATGTGTGGAAGTCATGGATACCTGTTACATCTTCCCCAAGATAAAATACTCGAGGAATTTGAAAATCAGAGGGTTCTAGTGTAGTCGGACTGGGTAATATAGGTCGAGTTGGATGCATGCCTGATGGTATGTTACTGGGATGTGTGCTAGGGTTTGTTACCATTTGACAATGTGGACTATGCCGTCTATGTTCTATGTGTGGGATGTCGCCAGGAATATAATCACCGATACAAACGTGACATGAAAAACAACGGGTCTTGTCGTCTATACCAACAAAATAGAGACCTGTTCGAGCTAAATCGTGGGGGTTTATAAAGGGAACTGTCCATGTGTTGAACGTCTGTAGTCTATATCGTTCATAACACATAGTGTTAACAGGGCGCTGATTTAATAAATATTGTCCGAAAGCTCCAGCCATTGTGGTTGTGTTTAGGAAAGAAGAATTTTATAGGTTAACTTAGAAGAAGAAAAGGAGAGTGTTAAATGAATAAATCTTAAAATTAATGTGCTATGTATGAGATATTAAAAGGTTTACGAACCGTTTTCTTTTTGTATTGGAACTTTTTATTTTTATTATGTTTTTGTTTTTGAGTTTTCTTGATGATTCACCAATCTAAAATAAAGATAGTTGGTTATAAGTAAGTTGTTTCCAAGAGTATTAGTTTTAAATAAATCTGTTAAACTAATTTCTGGTACATAACTTCTACAATCTCGTGTTGCTTTTCAATCATTTTAGTTTTGTATGCTCTTTAGGTATGTCGCGTTAATACTTATGTATTATTATATTACTATTTCTATAGTTATTTTTAAAGTTAATATGTAAATACTATATTATAACTACTCTACGTTAACAGGTAAATACAGTACTTCTAACTACACTACTTATATATGTATCCAATTTTTTTTTGAGTTGTTTCTGTATTTTATATTATAGTTTTTATCTCGTCCTATTATCTTTATACTTTATTAAATGGATTTGCGCGTAAAGTTTTTGTGCGTGTTAAATGGTGGGATTCTTCGACTGGAACGTCTAAAACATCTTCTGTCTGTTGGTGATTCATTAATTCATTAAGTCGCAGAGCTCTTGCTGCTTCTTTCTTTCTTTCAGTAATTATATATTGGCGTGATTGATAGGTCCAGTATAATTTCTCCCAAACCATAATAACAGCTTTATGAAGCCCAGCTATTATGATAATGGTAAACATTACGCCAATCATGATTTCCATATGAATGGGGGTGCTACATATGCACTGATTCTGGGTGTAACCTTTTGCCTCTGTAACTTTTGCCATGAGTACTGTTAGTAAAGCTCCTTTGCGAGAATTTTCCAAAATCAACCAAGCTAAAAGTAGGCTGGCAATAAACATAAATGCCCAAACTAAAAATGAAGTGTCTGTAACTTCGCGTATAGCCCAATGTGTTTCTGGGGTCGTATTAAATAAATGTATGCTAGTGTCATTGTTTAAGTCAGGAATGATAATAGGTTTGAAGGGCATTTTCCAATCTTTATCATAATATGAAGAGAAATTTAAAAACTTGGGTCGTTCTGATGGAAGAATGGGTTGCTTAATTACGAGATCTTTTACATTTAACCACAAACTAGGTACTACATTCGCAACATGTGGCCAGGCACTGTTGTAATTAGTGATACAAGGAAAACCTGGTTCTGCTATGATTATACCGTCGGAGACAAGTTTACAATTACAGTCTAAATTAATTTCTAAATTTCCGATATTATTTTCTCTCTTTGTGATATCGTATGTCCTATTTCTGCAATTGATTTAGATGCGTTTGCCTTTAAGATGTGCAATAGAAAGTCTTTTTGCGTCTAATCTGGTAATCCTTGTATTCGTGTCATTTATGCAATCAAATTTACATACCATTCGAAGTGATTCTACCACGTCTCCTGCTAAAATTCTTTCTATACAAGGTAGAAACGCGTGTTTGATGTTATTAGAAAGTGGTAAATAACACATTCCAGTCTGTAAATTACAATTTTGAAGATCAATTTGATCATAAACTTTAAATTCATTACCATTACGAGCTACTAATGTGGTGGGAAGATCCAATTTGCAAGTCTGATTGCCATGGGCAAAGTTAATTGGCGTTAGTTTAATCAAATCCCAGTTTTTGTTCACTGATTTAAAAGGAATCTAAACTTTAACTATAGTATAATTTTGATCTTGAAAGCATTCTGTAATTTGGTATGTATATAAACTCTCCATTCTATTGTTTGGTAATGTGATGATTTTACCAAAGCGTATTAATTCTTTTTCTAATTTTACAATAGCCGAGGATAAAACCGTATGATCTATAAAAGTATTTGGAATGAGTTTATTTTGGCATGAATTTTTCAAATCGAGATATGCATTTATAATAAGGCTTTGATGAGTGTTCGAGCTCAAATCTGCCAACAAGAAATATAAATTAGCAATGGTTAAATCAGTGGCTGTATATTCTTTAATTAAGTTTTCAAAATGTTTAGTAATGTCGCTCATTTGTGTCTTTTGAGAGCTCATATATCGTTGTACTGTTGCTTGAAGACTATTAACTGTGGATGCTACTTGAATCGTCCCCTGATGTTCCTTAATAAGATTATTTTTTATGTTTTGTACTACTGTTTGTAACGTTTGCTGGTTCTGCAGTATAATATCGCTTTGTGATTGAAGTGCGACACCAAACCAACTATGGAGAGCTGTGCCGACTACACTTGGCTCAGAGCGTTTATTTCGTTTGCTCATTTCACGAACTCACTCATCAGTGTGTGAGTAATCAGAATATTTTGTTTGGTAATCAAGTGCTTGATGCAAATGTTCCATCGTGTTGAAATTGTCCTTCATCATCAACCTTATGCGTCTACTGATATGGCATGTGCGCACATAAGTTTTGTGTGTCTCGCATGTATGATTTGTCTGCATGCTTTGTGGTAATAATGGAGGTATGTTTGGGATTTTGAACAGAATTGGCGCTGATCCTTCGTAAAGGTTTATTGAGCTTAACTTTTCAATAATTACCCCTAAGTCTATATGTACAGTAGGTGAAAGATCCTTTGCAATACTACAGCTGAGTAGTGCCAATATATATATTATTAAGTTCGCCATCGTAGGTAATTTATTCTAACTATTTGTATTTGTTTTCTAGGATGTCTTTCTTTTTGTGGTTTTTCTGAGTTTTTCTTTTCTGTCCGTCTATTTCCTATAAAAATAAAGTATTTAAGCTATTAGATCTATCTATATATTTAAAGGCGATTTCCAAACCAATCTGGTTTCCTATATTTTCTGCCAAATCTGGAAACTTTCTTTGCTTTATTTTGTTCATCTTCAGAACTACTTGAATTATTATCTACTAAAATAGGTCCTTTTTTATCATTCGTTGGACTGTCTAACTTTTGAAATTTCTCCTGAGGCGTAGATTCTTTCTTATGACAAATCAATAAAATCTCTTCGCAAATAATAATTATGTCCATATTCAATATTTCGCTTGATTGCACAACTTGCTTCATCATGGTTTGAACTGTTGCAGCATCAATTATACCTGTTATTATTTGTTTACAAAGCCAAATAATTAACATTATAGTCGCATCACTGCAGTGGTAAAATGCTATTGGTGTGATATTTCCGCGTCGTAGAAGAATGCTTATAAAAGCTTTAACCCATGTTCGATTTAAATAATTGTTTCTACGCACTATGTTTGCTAGAGTATATATAATCAATGTATTATTACTTTTCCATTCCTGATTTATTTCAGTTTCTATTTTCCAATTTTCTACTGTGATTTGGTCTACCGTAAATTCTTCTTGTTTATCTCCCTTAATATTAGTTTGAGATGCCTCCATGTGAGACCAATCAGCTATATGTGTCATTATTTTTCTCATGTCGTGTCGATCGGTTATTATAATTAGTAAAGCAATTTTTTCATCGTATGTTGATTTCCAAATTAATTCCAAAGGTTTATGTATATCTATGATATTCGTGCAACCTAACATATGCTCTGACGTCGTTTTTTGATCTGGTTCCATTGCCAGGATTTCCATTAATTCATGACAATTCTTCAACGTGGTTTGTAACTCTGAAGAGAGAATTCTTAAACTAGTACATTCTGGTTCTGAATCATCTGATGTAGATTCAACTGTATTATATTTCCTCAGTCTGGAGACATGCACTATTTGTCCAGGTTCATTTTCATTTTCATTTCCTATTAATACGTTAGTATCTGAGATAATTTTCTTAACTATTTTTGGGCAAAACGTCCTTTGAAGAAGTTTAGTTGAAAACCCTTTCTTGGTAAATGGTACATAATGCTTAACTGTGTCGCCAACAATAAATGGACTTTTCTTTTTCCCTATGTCATATCTTTGTTTCATTTTTATTTGTGCTTTTTCAACTTTTGTTCGTATCAACTCTCTTAATGTATTTAACCTAGCTATTTCGTCAATTCTGTTTCCCTTAATGATTGGAATTGATAATTTATTCTCTATACTTAATCTTGGTTCCGTACCAAATGTCATGTAAAATGGAGATTGTCCAGTTGTTTGTGATGGGCTTGAATTTAAAGCAAATACTACGAATTGAAGGTGTCTGTCCCAATCCGTTTGATCATAATTTGTATATATTTTGAGTAGTTTCTCTATACTTTGATTTGCCCTCTCAACCTGTGCATTAGTTTGGGAATGGTAATGAGTCGTGTAACTTTGTTTTATATTATAATTTTGGCAAAATGTTGTCATGTCGTTAGAGAAGAAGGCTTTTGCTCGATCTGTTAATAATTTTTGTGGTGCTCCATACTTTAAAACAATTTCATTTTTAAGAAATTCAATTGAGGATTTACCTTTTGTATCTTGAACAGCCTTAGCAGTTATGAGTTTAGTAAACCTGTCTACGGCAACAATAATATGTTTGTTTTCTGTTTCTCTGGTAGTGGTGATGGGGCCTATGTGGTCCATACTATAGTCTAGGAATGGTGCAGTTGGAAAATCAATTGGTTTTAATAATCCAAACTCTGGCTGAGTTGAATGTTTATGTACTTGACAAAGATGACATGATAGTACATACTTAAGTATTTGCTTTCTCATTTTCCTCCAATGAAACCTCGTCTTAATTCTAAAATATGTTCTTACCCAACCGGTATGCCCGGATGTTGGATCATCGTGACCTGCCCGTAAGATCTCTTTAACTAAAATTTGAGGAACGACTAATCTGAGTGTTCCATTTGCAACGTTATAAAGAACGTTTTCCACTAATTTAAATTTCTTTATGGTTTCTATGTCTTTCTTTTCTAAGTTTTCCCTTATTTTAGTGCAATATGTGTCTAACTTCTGAGTTTCCGCTATGTCGTTTTGCTCCATATTTAAAAAATTAATATCATGTGTTTCGCTCTGAGTGTTTTTATTTTTATTTAGGAATAATATAGGAAATTCTAAAATTGGGTCTTCACCTTCAGGTATCTCACCTACTGGTAACCTACTTAAACAGTCTAAATCGAGGTTCTTGATCCCCGGTTTATAAGTCAATTTCATGTCTGGATATTCCTGCAATCTCAAATTCCACCTAGCTAATCTTCCACTTGAAGGGTCCCTTGCGAATCGCATTTGCGTTAAAGCTAAATGATCCGTAAAAACTTCAAAAGGTCTCATATATATGTATTCTCTAAATTTGTGAAGACACCAAACTAAAGCTTAATATTCCTTTTCTGTTATTCCATAATTTTGTTCACATTTGCTTAAGTTTCGTGAAGCAAAGCACACAGGTTTTAGTCGATTAAAGTGAACTTGACATAAAATTCCTGCTATACCATCAGAACTTGCGTCAATATTGATTTTTGTTTCTCTATTCTCTTCAAAATGAACTAAAATAGGTTGAGAGATTAAAGTCTCTCTTAATTTCTCAAATGCTTTTTGCTCAATTTCAGTCCAAATAAATTTAACATTCTTTTCTAAGAGCCTAGTCAATGGTTTTGCTATTATGGAGAAATTATGCGTGAATTTTCGATAAAACCCAAGAAAACCGACGTAGGAACGTACTTCTTTAACGTTTTGAGGGGGTCTCATTTCAGTGATAGCTTTAATTTTGTCTGGAGAAGGAGATAAACCATCCTTATTAATTACATGTCCAAGCACTTCAACTTCAGAAGCAGCAAATTTGCACTTTGATATTTTTAATTTAAAACCATCTTCTCGAAGCCTTTGAAAGATAGACGTTAAATGTTCTAAATGTTCTATAAATGATTTAGAATATGCTAACAGGTCATCCACGTAGGAAATTACGCATTTAAATAAAAGAGATGATAGGCATTCATTGATAGCCCTCTGGTAATTAGCTGAACTGTTACGTAGACCAAACGCTACTCTTTTCCATTCGTATAATTGGTTGGAGGAGCAGAAGGCTGTTATAGGCATAGATTGTTTATCAAGGCGCAGCTGCCAGAACCCGGAGTGTGCGTCAGCTAGAGTAAAGTATTTATTACCTCCTAGTGTGGCTAAAAACGTGCTTAATCTTGGAACAGGGAAGCTATCAGGGATTGTACATAAATTAGCTTTTCTAAAATCTATGCAAAAACGATACTTAATGCCATCTTTAGTCGTCTTTTTCACTAGTACAACCGGCGAGCTCCATGGGGAGTTAGATTTTTGAATAATGCCTTTTTGTAAAAGTTCCTCTACTTGAGTTTCTATTATATCCCTTTCGAACGCAGAATAAGCATAAGGGTTTTGTTTAATTGGAACTGTTCCTGGTAATAGTTCAATTTTACACGGTTTGCAATTAACGTATGTAGTGGGTAAATTTTTAGTAAAGATATCTTTAAAAGAAATGAGAAATTCCAACATTTGCTGTTTTTCTTCTACACTTAAGTTGGAATCTATCTGTTGTTCTAACTCTGAGTTATCTATTTCTAAAGGTTCCTCGTTAAATTGTTCCTCGATTCCTAACGTATCCTGAATATCAATAACTTCAAAAGTACAAACTTTTCCTACTTTCATTCCTTTAGGCAATATCATTTGATCTGGTGTATTATTAATAAGTAAAATGTAATTATGTTTACAATTAGTTATAACCTGAGGTGGTAAAAGATATTTTAGCCTTTTATTGTTAGGTTTTAAATATTTAACTCTAAATTCGTCTAAACTACATTCTTTGCTTAAATCTATAGGTAGTTTGCTCATAGTGTAAGGGTCTACTGTCATGGTTTCTTGTACAAGACAGAAAGTATTTTGCTTTTTGCTGTCAATTTGTATAGCTGCAAGTCTTTCTAACTCTATTTTCTCAGTTATGCTTTCCATCTCATCTCTACTAGGAAAAGGGGCAATATTATCTTTTTGAATTAAACATAGTTTATTATAATCTATAACTAATTTTTCATTAGTGAGTGAGTCTGCTCCAATAATCAAATCATACTTCATATCTGGTAAAACGTAAGCCCTAATATTTAATTCTAATTTGCCTATCGTTATTTTTAGTGTAGTTTTGCCAATAGTGCTTTGAGCCATTCCACTAATCCCACTAATAATTACTGGTGCTATGAGTCTTTTTATTTTGTTTTCTTCTATTATTTTTGAATTAACTATAGTTATAGCCGCGCCAGAGTCAACGACAGCCACAATGTCAAAATTATTATATTTACAAGGAAATTTTAAAGATGTGTGAATATTTTCTATAGTAATCACATCTTTATGAAGAGTTTTAGACTTATCTAAACTTGACTGCCACCATTGGCAGTCGGTTGCATCCGGTTTTCCTGTAGCGGATTTTTATTTAGAAATCAAGGTGCAGCAACTGGCCTAATATATGTATCTCCAGGTTTAATATTTTCTTTGTTTCGCTCAAAATAACTGTTTTGAGACTGTTGATTTCGTCGTGGACAATCACGACTGATATGGCCTAATTCTGAACAATTATAACAACTGTTATTGGGATTTAATAATGGTCTAGACATATTGGTTGAGTTATTTTGAAACCCTTGGACCTGTCTAGGATATTGCATAAAGGTATTTGGATTTTGCTAACTGTTTCTATTACCTTGGTTATTATATTCAAAGTTTTGGTTATAATTTGGTTGATTATTTCTATTAAATCCTTGCATGTTTTGATTGTCTGATCGATTATTATTAGTCATGAAATTTGACCTATTAAAATTCGGTCTATTGTTAATAAACCTGCCTCTCTCATTCTGATTAGTTTGCAACGTCTCGATTCTTTTATTAAGTACCTCCATCTGGATTTTATGCGCCGATTGTTCTGATTGAATCTGTTCTATTTTTTTACCTAGTTGCTCTGCTAAATTATTAATTTGTTTGAGTTGATTTAATATTGGTTCATTACTAACTGTAAATATATTAAGGTCGTCCATCCTTTGGGATAAAAGCTTAACTTCTGCTGCACTTCTCAAGTGTTGCAGTACCTCTAAAGTAGTGCGTGGGTGCATGGGAAGTACCTTTTCCATATAATAATTTTGCATTCCAGTTATTAATTTTCTAACCCGAGCCTCTTCGCCCATTTCATCGTCCACCTTATCACACAGATCCAGTATGGAATAATAATAATCTTCTACAGTTTCGTTTGGTTTTTGTTTTCTTTCATTTAGTTTAATTGTGTCACTAATATCTTTAGCTAATCCTACAAACCCATCTAGAAATGCGTCTCTAAGAACTTGCCAAGTTAATGGAGCTGGTTCCTGTTCTAATTCCAAAGCATCTCTTTCTCTTTTTAAAATAAATACCCTATGCCATTTTTCCGCCGTTCCGCGAAGGAAATTTACAAACTGTCTAACTTTTATATTGTCATCCCAGAAGTTACTCGCTGACGCTTGTTCGTAGCTTGCTATAAAATCGTTCGGGTCTAATTCTGTGGGACTTGAAAATGTCTTAGGAGTGATCATAAGTTTGTATGGTCTATGTTCACCTTCCATGTTTAAATAGTATTATTATTTTTAGTCTTGATACTCTTAAAAAAAATAAATCTGCCTTTCAATCTTAATTTTTATTGCACTTACCTTGTCCGCTAATCCGTGCCTGATAACGTATTGGATAGTTTTCACTTATTGTTAAATTTAAAAATTTTGTTTTCACCGTGCTTGATAACGTGTTGGATAATTTTTCACTTATTGCTAATTAAAATTGTTGTTTCTACCGTGCTTGATAACGTGTTGGATAACTTAATACTCCTATCTGTTTTACTCGTCTACGTATTAATTGTTAATTTATTTTGACCAAACTAACTTTTAACTGATTTCTAAATTTAATTTATACTAAAATTTTTGTTTAAATCTAATTTAATTCAATTTTAATCCGCGTTTTTAGTTAATCTATGTTTTAACCTAATTAACTTATTATTAACTTAATTAATTAATTCTATTTAAGCATATAATTATCGTGTAATTATATCATCAAAGCCCTAAATTTAGTCTAGAGATAGGTTAACACTACAGACAAGTATTAGTTGTGCCGTAAATGTGTTAGAGTTTAGATCAAGCAATGACCTATACCCGGTTCCAGCTCACTCTTGAGAACTGGCTTTGAGTTGTCCGCTGTACTCGGCAGGATTTAGTTTGGTGATAACTTTGTTTGCAGTTAACACTGGCACTAGAGACCTTTCCAGCAACTGAGAGCTCACTGGTTAATAATTTGTTAAAGCGGCTAGGTTGCTAACTATAGAGTTATAGTTAACTTAAAATTAAAGTATTATGATTATAACTAAGGTTTAAAACAACACCTTAATTACAATTATTATTCTAAGTATAATTAATTAATTTATATTATTATTAATAATCTTACTAACTGCGTAGGAGAATAAACCGGGGCGGATTTAATATTATCTGCTCTTCCCAACGGAAGTCGCGTCCAAAATTAAACTCCCAATAAATTTTATTCAAGCAACTTAACTATCAATTCTTAATTAATTCAAGCTTTATAAGTAAAAGACCTAACGCTTAGATTTGAAATGCTTGGGTCTGATTTAAAGACTTGGCCCTTCACAACTGAAGTTGCCTCATCAATTAACTCCCTCAGCTTTTCTAGCAATTTAACTATTACAAATTAGTTTAATAACTATTAATATTTGAAGTTAATCAGTGTTTTCGATTTTTAAAGACGAAATAAATGTACTGATGAAATCCCAATATTTTTGAAAGCAAACGTAATACGATAAAACTATAACAGCGGCTAAAATTAAACTTAATATTAGAAACATACACCTAAAGGTATGCATACATATGAAATGTCAATATGTATATATCCTTTAGTACTTACCTTTAATTACCTTAGTTTACCTTAATAAACCTTAGAACACCTATCTGAGATAATAGCTCTGAGCTATACTTGCTTGGCTTTGTTTTAGTTTTTGAGGTCGTTTTCTCGCGGGTGCCTTTGGCTAGATTGTAATAATATCTAGTCGGTGAACTTCCAGTAAAGGCAATACCCCGCACCTCCACCATAAATTGTTATGTACAGTTCTGAACTGCACTACCTATGTATATACTTATACTATGTAGGTGTTCCTTAAAGATTCTACTATTATGTTATGTATATTATTATATAGATATATGGATTAAATAAATACACTTAAAATTAAAATAAAAGTGGACAACACGGAATTTCTACTCTTTTTGGTAAGGACTAAAAGTGTCCTTTTATTTTTCTCTTTTTCTTATATTATGGATAGCTATTTCTAATATTCAAAGAAGGAAGGAAGTGTGTACCAGAAATGAACCTAAATATATACTTTTTATTATTTTTTTGAGATTTTTATGAAATTACGAACTTAATATTTTTACCTTTTACAAGAGAGAACTAAAAGTATAACCTTCGCTTATGAAAATCAAATACACACTGATTTTCGGAGAGCGCTGCAGCCCCTTTTATAGGTGCAGCGCTCTCAAAAAATCATCGTTGTGCGCATGTCTGCGTTGATGGAAAGTGGTTTTTCCACTTTCCGTGAAGGGTGACTCATCCTCCTGGAATGTGGGTAAACCACATTTCATGAGCATGAGTCATCCCTCCCTTAAGTCTATGTATATTGTTCTAAAATATACCCATAATACATGGTCAATTGAAAAAACATTTTCTTCTGATGAGAGAGACAAATCAGGATCGTACAAAACTGGTTGGCTACGTTTTTCATGCACTATTTGTTTATTTTCATTGGAATTACGATCTAGATCAGTCTGTTGGTTGTAGGCAATTAACGATTCAAGTCTCTCAGCTGATATAATTTGCGGTTCCATAATTACTGATTAGCAAACTGCTTTAGAATTCAAAGACAGCCGAACCTAAAAAAATTGTATTAAAAAAAACAGTTTGCTTTAAAAAACAGATACAGCAAATATTCACGGAAACGGAAAGTAGTCACTTGTGTGCTGCAACAAGGCCAACTGCAGTGCCTAGTAATTAATAAAATTTAAAAGTTTCTGTTGCTATTAAAAGCGTTGATGAGTGTGAAAGATGGAATAATTCGGAAATAATGTTCTCCATCATGGGAATGTGATGTTAGTCAGTCATTTTCATAAGTTTTTGCCCTTAGGGAGTGGAAAAGTACTATGAATTTCCCAAGAATTAAAAATAGTTATAAGTACAGAAACAACATTTGCAGTTCTGGAATTGGTAATATTCTATTAGGAAGTTAGGTTTCTGGACAGTTCTATTTATACTACTACTAACTCCATACTATTTTGGTATAATTATACTATAACCTATTTTCATAAACATATCTATAAACCAAACCCGGGAAAACCCGGAAAGACTCGGTTAACCTCGAGTTACGTAATAACGGCCTGTTAACAAACTTTTTTGTGCTCTTAAAACCCACAAATAATATCCAACCACTTTGTTTTTACTCGCTAAAGTAAAAAAAATTAACTACACTGTGTTTCTCTTGTCCTTGTCAAATCCATAAATAACCATAACCCACCTAATACTGTTTGTTTTCCCTAACTGCAACATTACAATACGTGTTAAAATCTATTTTTTTTAATTCATTATAAGTAAAAGATAATCTTCTTGTACCGAGTCGCTGATTGTTTAGCAATTAACTAGTTTGAGACAGCGACTTTCCGGGTTTTCCCGGGTTTGGTTATTTATGTGTTTCCCAGTTAAGCTATTAGGTTGGACCCCAATCCTTGTGAACACTAAATTCCTACCCTCGTGAGTACGAAACTCGAATCCTCGTGAGTACAAAACTCCAATCATCGTGAGTCGAAAACTGTAATCCTCATCCTCGTGAGTACGATACTCAAATCATCATGAGTTCGAAACTCAATCCTAAGTCAGTGAACAATTGCCAATTCTAATTGCTGGGTAATTAGATTTGAATACATTGAATACATGTTTTTAAATACAAATCCTCGGTAATTGGAACTAATTACTTGGGAACTAAAACTTGTTTTCAAAAAAAATTGCATTTCAGCAAAGGAATCTTTAATAATAAGCAAGACTGTTTAGATGAAGCAGAGCGTATCAATTTAAATAGTGATTGATCTTCCACCTAAATTTTGAAATTAAAAAGGAAACTTCTGTCGTGTCGTTAGACACCCCTATCGAAGAATCTTTCGTTTAACACGCTCGTCATAGACGATTTCCAAAAAAGTAGCAATTGGGGCAAGAAGAGCTTTGCTGAAAAGTGTATGCTTTAACATAGGAAACTACTTCATGGTGTTCATGGTGTTACACGTGTATAATTAAGACCAACAACATATTGTTGTAAAATAATACTCCTACACTTAACTCACATGTACGTACCAAATAAGTTAGTAAAACATTCTAACTTAATAGCATAAAAAAATAATTCATTCAGCTGCTTTATGCATGCCAGTAAATGGGAAGAGGGAAGGGAGTAATTACACTTGATCACAGCGCCAGTCAGTTTTAGTTTCCATTTTTATTTCAAAAATATGAGCGCCAGAATAGCAAGTTTCACCCATTCATTATTCAAATTGGTAAGCACTGGATAAAGCTACCACTACTCTATGATCTGTTTTTTTCCTATGCATGAATGGATGTACACTTTTCATTAAGTAAACTGGCGACTACATTTAAGCGGCAATAAATTTTTGATTCTGATTAACCAATGTACAAAGTACATACATAGCTGGACGCTTCACAACTGCTTAGGAGTGATCCATAAATGCTCTCACTGGAATTATCACTTCCTTAGGAGCTACCCATCCTAACCATTTAACCTTACTTAAGCGGTTATCTTTAGCATGCATGGCCATGGCATGTCATCAATACCCAATTAGAGCCACTGATGACATCATTTATTGACGATCTCCTGCTGCTGTTCGATTTCCTTACTATGCTAATACTCAGCCTTCGTAATTCCTGTCCTAACAAAATAATAATTGCCAAATAAGATGTCGGCTTCAGTTTGTAGTGAGATGCAGTTCTTGTGTGGAATTTACGGTGCAATGTGCAATACGGCGAACTAATATGTAGCGAACGTAAAAATGCACTACAAAATTCAATAAACAAAAGTATGAAAGAAGAAAATCAATGTGGAAAATTTGTGAAGATTTGTAAAGTTTATTTTGCATGTAAACTCGTTGTGGTTGTCAGCTCAAAATCCCATGTAAATCATGGACTGGCAAATTGTGTACTTCAAATGTCTGCAATGGCTATGACAATGACAACACAGTGTGAGAATGCAGTGGACACGTGAGTATAAGTAGTTGATCGAAGCAGTAATAAAAATTACATCCATTATTAGTATTGCCTTTAGTAAACCTACTAAATGAACTTCAAGCGTCTCGTTCCTTTTCGTTTGTATACGTTTATATTGGCTAATTTGATTTGGCGCGCAAATACAATCGCATCTCAACTTCATCCGCCAGCTGCAAATTGTTGTGACAGTGGAACTGTGTGAGGAGTTGTGGAGTGGAGTGCATGTGGTTGCTATGGCTTTAACATTTTTGTACTATAGTCCGCATTAGTGATCGAAATGGTCTGGTCAGGTCCGGGTTTTATGGTCTGGTCTGGTCCGACATCACCGGACCAGACCATGTGGTCTGGTCCGACGGCCGGACCAGACCAGACCAGACCAGACCACTTCGGACCAGTAAATCTCCAATCAAAATTTTTCTGAGAAATTTCGCCTGAAATTTGGCTCCGGATTTTTCAAAAAATTAATATCACTCATTTATAAGGATTGATTTTAAATTTAATATATAATTACATATGTACATAGTTAATTCAACAAAAAAGAGCAGAAAACAAAATTATTCCGCCCAATTTCCTTAAAAATTTTGCATATGGTCGGACCAGTAAAATCTGGTCTGGTCTGGTCTGGTCCAAAAAAGTCTGGTCTGGTCCAAAACCCTCGGACCAGACCGGACCAGACCAGACCAGACCAGACCAGACCAGACCAGACCAGATTTTACTGGTCCGGACCAGACCATTTCGATCACTAGTCCGCATTGATTTGGAAGTAGAGTAGTTTTTATTACTACTGCTTCCATTGCCATCCACATCCACCACTCTGTCTCTGTTGTCATAGACATAGACAGGCAAGTAGTGAGGCTTGCTTACGGTGAACGACAGTGAAGCTTGTGAGCGGGGAAGGATAATAGTGAGGCTTGTGAGCGGTGAAGGATGGTGAGGCTTATGAGCGGTAAGGGAAAGTGAGGCATTACAAGTACGACCACGAACGAAAAAAGTTTTGCGTGGATACATTACTCGGATTAACCGAGTAATAAGTAGTTTCTTTTGAGCTTCTATGCGGGGGGCTTAAGGCTAATTACTTTAACCCAAGGGCCATCATCCTGTTAAACAAACAAACCCTTTGATAAACGAATGTACCATATATCGTGTAATAGTAATTACACCCTACTTACTTTGTATTCAAATTTGGACCTCTCAGACCAGCTTGCTACTACAGACCTCTTGCTACGCACAGGGCCGGAAAATTCTGCTAGCGTAGGCAGCCCCCGCTGCTTGAATTAAAAAAAAACTTGTCAATGGAACATTTTGTACTTTTATAAAATAATTATGTAAAAAGAATATTTTGACTATTCAAAAACACGCAAATTAATTTTGCGCATTTAAAAAACATATAAATGAAAAATTTAACACTCTTCAAAACATGTGTAAACACATCATTTAGCACTTTTCTGGATTACCAGTAGAAAGAAAATTTTTAAATTTTTATGAAGCATGTACATACAGCATTTTTTTGTTTTACTGAGCAAAATCAATAAAGTCAAAAAATTAGTTTTTAAAGTTTTAAAAATAAAGTAACAAGTAATGAGAATAAATATTTTTACAAACACGAATATCTTTTAAAAAACGTAAACTTACAAAATAACGTGGAATTTTAAATTGTAATTTATAGTTAGAGCATTTTGCTTAACATGTAATTCCTACCATTGTCTTTATTATATTTTAATTATAACAATAAGCTCATCTAATAGGAATTATGCTTTCGTCGCTTGATTTTCGTTCAAACTTTTAAAATTGTAACTTTTTAAAAAATTTGCAATCCAGCAGCTTTCCCATTTTCTGCTCGATTCCCAAAAAAATATTGATGTTTTGTGTGTCTTTTTAAATATTATTGTCTACAAAGTTATTTACTGCGTTTTAAAACATTCAAAATTTTGTGTTTTAAACCTTTTACATCAACACAAGTTTTTAAAAGGGCAATTGTTTACTAACCAACTTGTTTTTCAGGCCCATTGAAATCGTGTTGATGGCGAAGCTATTACCTTTAATTATTTTAAATATTTTGATTTAAAAAATTTTAAAATATTGTCGCAAAATTTTGAGTAGTTTGCTTGGGTAATTTTAAAATTGGCTGTAAATCTGTTTTTTTTTCTTTATAGGATTCCTTGTCGTGCTCTGGTTTTAGGTTTATACAATTATGAGCTGTGTAGTTTGTTGTTATGGCAATTAGGATCCAGATCAGTACGTTATAGGTAGGCGATGAACGACTTTATCCTTTAGGCTGATATAAATTGCGGTTCCATATAGTTATAATTACTGGCTTACAAACTGCTATAGATTGAGATTGCGATATTTCTTAAAAACGATACAGCACTTCTTCCTCGCATTTGTGGATAAATAAAAGTTGTTTAAATTTAATCAGTTCAAAAATGTGACCTGTAGCATGCGACTAACAGTTTTCTGTTTTTGATAATTAGGCTTATAATTTATGTGTAAATATCTCTCAAACACATTAAATTGACATACTGACTCGTCCTTTGTTTACAGTTCCTACATGCAACAACTACTCACTTTTAATTTTTATTGCTCTTAAAAAACAAAACGGAACAAGAATGAGAAAAACACATACTAACAATTCCAAATTATAATTAATACACAACTCATAAAGATTTAAATGTTATATTAAAAACTCTGTTTGTATTTTTACAGTGTCTTTTAGGCATTTACGTTACAAATAATTATATACAATTACAGAAACTTGATTGTTTCTATTCCTTAGACTTTCTTCTTAAAAGTAATTTATGAATTTTTTAAAATTGTAATGTATTCCTAATTATTTAGTAAATTAGTCATAAAAAAGATTATTCAAAAATATTTGGTCTACTTAACTCAAATTAACTGATTTGTAATCTTTTTAAAACCAAATCCAAATGCGTCATTAGTCCGAAAAATTGCGTTTGTAAACATTTGCGACAGGCTTTGTTGTAAACCTTTATTAAAAGTGAAAAACTGCAACAGAACTTCTTTCACATGTGGAAAAGACAGTTGGTCGTTATCTTCAACTTAAACAGTGTCCATCTCGTGCACTGAGTATAATTATTATGATGGAATTTAAATTCAGGAACGCATCTCCAAAACTTGTACCTTTAGGGAATAATTTGTATGATAAACCAGTGCTATACTCTTCCTCATAAGTAAATGACAAATATTTTATTGCAGGCATTGGTGGAATTCAAAAATTCTTTAGAAAATCATCCCATATAATTTTTGTGCATGTAGCTGAGGAGCTACTTAATATTTTCTTAAAAATGGTTTTGTAACTATGTCGGCGGAAATAGTTTGTATTCATATTCTGTAGGGATTACAATTAATGTGATTGTACTGTTGGAGGTACCGGTGGCGGTGGCTCCATGGCTCCACCGAGTCACACGAAGCAAAGTGTTGAGTGTGTGAAGAGTGAAGTAGTTTAATGAGCTTGATGGAATGTGATGACTGGCAAAGAGCAGTCAGCACATTAAGATGCATTTGGTGTAGGTGATGCACATTGTTAACCTAAATGGGTTCACAATGTGGACGTGGAGTTTGCGACGTGTCAAGATATGTCAGCAGATTCATAACACCATAAGTAGTATATTAATACTGTATTGGCGACTATTTAATAATAGTCGCCTCATCATTAATTGTATTGGCAACTATTATTATGTAAATGATAGTTGCCCCATTGTTTGTTAATGAATGTATGTAATTTGTAACAAGACTGAAATTAAGAGTGAATGACAAAATAAAGAGTTAGTCTAGAAAATAGATTCAAAGGCGTTGGACGTATTTGTACAAAGGTGATCTTTATTGCATACGGCATAGTAAGATTCCATGGGCATATACAAGTATCTATGAGCATATGGGCATAAAGTTAGATACATCCTACACGTTCTTAAGCACGGTATATACATATTCAGAGAAAGAAATAAAAATTTGTAGTGTGAATAACACTTATTTTTCGGAAGAAAATTTAAGAATCCAAGGAAAAGTACAGAACTATGTTTTGGTGAGTGAAAAAACGGGTGTTTGTTTTTTAAAACTTGAATTAAAAATGTCGGTTGTTAATAAAATTGACCCTAGAGGGGTAGGGCAGTTGAACGATAAGAATTTTGCTAGGTGAAACAGGCAAGTGTCTGTCCTCCTTAGGTCAGCCGAGTTATGGAAGTATGCAGATGCAAGCTACCCGAGACCCTAAGCAGTCCAAGCGACTCAGGGTGCTCATGGGCACGGCTTAACACTGAAAAAGTACCAGCTGTTATGGGACAAGGAGGATTTACAAGTGCAGACTATATTTCTAACAACAATTTCGGATGATTTGTTGGTCAGTACGCAAAGTTGTGCTACTGCTGCGGAAATGAGTCATGAAATTGTGACACTAGTGCAGTTAATTTAACATCGACCAGATTGGCTTATTATACACATGTACCCAAAGCGGGTCAAACTCCAGTGGAAATCTTCAATGAGTTAGCCAAGAAGGCTATGGAACTTAGTGAAAAGAAGTTCCCAGTTGAAGAAGTGATGCAAATCCAAAAAGTGGTAGAGTGTCTTCCCCCAAAGTTTGAGTATTTTGTGGAAACTTGGAAAGGGGTTCCAGATGCTAAGAAAACACTTAAAGAGCTACTTTCGCGGTTGAAAGGATTGAAAGTGGATGGACTTGCAGTTCCTACCAAAGCATCTGAGATTAAAGCGTTCTCGGCGGCAAGTACTGGTGCTGGAAAAGGAAAGAAAAATATGAAAGCCAAAACAAAAGAGCGAAAGGAGGCAGCCAGAGCCAAGGCAAAGTGCTTTGGATGCCAAAAGATTGGACACTATAGGTATGAGTGTCCAGAGAACAAAAAGGCCGATGGCGAGGGAAAGAAAGATGATAAAAAACCAAAGTCTGAAAAAGACGGTAAGCCAAAATTCTTTAAAGCTCATATAAAGCTTAAGCAAAGGGAAAAAAGAACCGCAATAAGAATAAGGCCGTCGATAGAGAGGATTTTACCTGGATATGCGATTCGGGAGCGAGTAGTCATTATTGCGAAGTGTCTGAGTGGTTCCCGAACCTAACCGAGTTTAAGAAACCCGAGCTAATTGAGGTAGCTAGTGGAAAATTTATTAAGGCCCATGGCGATGGAACAGTTCCGGTTCAGGCTCAAGCGGCCGACGAAAGCTGGTTCGTATATGAACTGCAGAAAATCATATATTCAACTGAAATGGCAAACTTGTTCTTTGAAGTAAAGATGACGGAAGCAGGATACTCAATTTTCAAGAAAGGGATTATGGTTAAGTTCATTCCCGGAAACGAGGAGGATCCAGAACTGACTGGTGTTGTCTGTACGGACGGCATTGCTGAGATGATATTTAGGCCATTCATCTCAAACCTGGCTCTAGCGGCCAGGAGGGTTAGAGGCTCCAAGTGGCACGAGAGATTCGGCCACGTAAACTACCAGTATATTAAGGATACTGCTAGGAAACAGGCAGTTTGGGGACTTCCTTTTAACTGCATCCATGATTCGTCACATTGCGGTGACTGTATCAAGAATAAAATGACTAAAAAATCATTTACCACACTCCTACAGACAGACTATCTTCAACCTGGTGAAAAGAGAGCCATTGACCTGTCGGGCAGACAAAGTAATAAGTCTATTGGAGGCAATGAATATTTTATGCTGTGCAAGGACGTGGCCACTGGGTATAGGACAGTTTATTTTCTAAAAGAAAAAAGTGAAGCAGCTGGATGTATAAGACAGTACATCCAAGACATGTTCACTAAAACGGGAAATAAAACCAAGGAGTTGAAGACGGACCAGGGAGGAGAGTTTATGAGTAAAGAACTTATTGCCAAACTCGAGAAGATGGGCATAGAAATACAGAGATCCCCTCCGTATTGCCCTAAACCAAATGGCTTGATTGAAAGGGAGAAAAGGACCGTAAAGGACTCAGCACGAACAATGCTGAATGCGGCGAAGCTCCCTGCAAGGTTCTGGGGAGAGGCAGTTGACTGTGCCGTCTATTTATTAAATAGACTACTCAACAAGAGAAGCCCAGATAAGACACCTTATGAAAGGATTCATAAGAAAAATCCTTCGGTTCAGCACCTAAGGGTGTTTGGCTCAACAGTATACTCTCTTGTCAGAAGAAAGCCCGGAGAACAATGGGTAGAAAGAGCGAGAGAAGGTATATTGGTGGGCTATGATCTAAATCCTAGAAATTATAGGATTTATGACAAAGAGACCTGTGAAGTGATAAAAGCTCGTCATGTGAATATAGCAGAGGATCACGTCTCGTTGGATATGAATGAATAATTCAGAATCCCTCAGGAAGACGTCTCGGGAACCTTTCTTGAAATCAAGAAGGGAGATTTGGAGTCCGAACGAGTGTACACTCCAAAAGAAATAGAGACGCAAAAGACTCAAAAAGTGAGAGAAATCTCTCAAAGAATTAAAGAAATGTGGGTGGACAAGGCCATTCAACATATGAATGTCAAAAGATTCAAAAACACTGCAGAACCCAATTTCACAACAATAGGTAAAAATAAAAGATACTTATCGTTTGAGCAGGAGGTGGTAGAAGAGTGTGAGGATTCTGAGGATGAAGGAAGGAGAACGGTCAACTTAAGAGTTGACGTCTTATCTCAGAATCTCAACCAGGCTGGTCCAAGTCGGGCAGAGCGTCTGGGGCCCGTCCTTACCCACCAAAAATCAATTTTCTCTTCTTCGTTCAGAGTCAGCTTCGAGTAGCGGCTCCAGTTTTGAACATGTTGGGGAATCCAGCACAGAGGAATCTGAAACTGAAGCTGAGGATGAGGAGGAGGAAGTAAAAGCTGAAGGTGAAGGAGGTACGGAGGATCCGGAGGATGTGCTAGACCTTGATGCACCCTCTGAGAGTGAATTAGGAGTGCCGCCCGTGGGAAAGAATGTCTCTAAAGTAGGGACAAGTGAAGCAGACGAACTAAATGTATCCATAGGTAAAAAGGGAATTAAAAAGTTCTCTTCGTCTGAGAAAAAGACGGGAGGGAAGACCTCCGTCTCTTTAACCTTTAGGAAAGAAAAAAGTCTAAAAAGGATAAAGGCAAGAAGAAGACCAAGGGGAAGGAGAATACAGAGGAAGTTAAACGAGAGCTGAGAAAAGGAAGCAACTACCAGTAATTGAGAGACTGGGAGTAAATGATCCTAGAACTATGGAGGATTATGGAGTCAATGACTTCTGCGCTTTAACTGCCGCTGTCCTTACCTTGGACAACACTAATGATTTGGACTTAGAAGAGGATACAAAGAAACCAAAGGAACCAGGATTGCCTAGGAATTATAAACAGGCAATGTAATCCAGTAAAAATTATAAGTGGGCAAGTGCAATGAGAGAGGAAATGACTAGCCTTTTTGAGAATTGTACTTGGAGAATGGTACCGCGGCCAAGGGGTCGACGGGTACTTACATCGAGATGGGTCCATACAATAAAAAAGGACGAACAAGGACGACCGATCCAGCACAAGGCAAGGGTGGTCGCAAGAGGCTATAAGCAGGTCCAAGGCATTGACTATAAGGAGACGTTCGCCTCCGTGTGTAGATTTGAATCGGTGAGGACTCTGCTGGCTATAGCGGCCGCAGGAAATTTTGGAATTACTCAATTCAATGTGAAGACGGCTTTTCTGTATGGGAAGCTGGATGAGGAAGTATATATGAAACTTCCAGAAGGATTCGAGGAGGGTGATGAAGACATGGTCTGTTTATTAGTGAAAAGCTTATACGGACTGAAACAAGCCCCAAGGATCTGGGCTGAGAAATTGAAGATAATTCTAGGAAAAATTGGATTTGTGGCCACATTGTCAGACCCATGTGTATTCACTGGGGAGTTTGAAAGATTCACGGTCTACATAGCTATATATGTAGATAATGAATTGCTACTGTGTCAGTGCAAAGAAATCAAAGAGAGGATCCTTGACCAATTGACTTAAGATCTGATAATTACGGACGGGCCACCATCAATATTTCTAGGAATTAGTATAAAAGTCTGTCCTGATGGAGAGATAAGAATCTCACAGGAGCACTATGTGCGTGAACTTTTATAAAGATTTAATATGGTTGACTGCAAAGGGAAGAAGATTCCTATGTCAGCGGGCTGGTCAGCTAAGAAGCTAAAAATTCCAGATGCGAAGTACCCATACTAGGAATTAATGGGAGCGCTGATATACCTAGCTAGAAATACTAGGCCTGACATTAGTTATGCAATTTCTAAATTGTCAAGGTATCTAACCGGGTACGGTGAGAAGCACTGGAATGCAGCAAAGAAGGTACTCAGGTACCTAAAGGAGACAATCAATTAATCCTGTAAATGAAATGGCCGTGATTGGATACTCGGATGCAGACTACGCGGGTGAAAATGTGAACAGGAAGTCAACAACAGGCATGGTGTTTTTAGCAAACAGATGCCCCATCATTTGGCGTTCACAGCTACAACACTGTGTAGCTATGTCATCAACGGAGTCCGAGTATATTGCCTTGTCGGAGACAGCTAAAGAGGCTGTGTGGCTGACAAGGTTCATTGAGGAACTGGGGTTCTGGAGGGCAAATCCTATGAAAATTAGAGTGGATAACCAGGCAGCGATAAGACTGGCCAAGAACCCGGAGTTCCACCAGAGAACGAAGCACATAGATGTACGCTATCACTATGTGAGGGAGCAAATTGAGAAAGGTAAAATCGATGTAGAATGGAAACCAACCAAGGAACAGTTGGCCGACTCGTTTACCAAGGCGCTCCCGCATGAAACACTGAATGAACAAATGACTCGCATGAACCTCAACAGAATCGAGAAGATTGAGAAGTAAGAGGCGGAGGAAATTTTTCATTCAGGTGAAGAACTTGAATCGCCACCAAAGAAGAAGAGGAGGAACGCGAATGTGGAGGATCCAGAGCAACAGAGTATTTTAACAGGGAGATTATGTGGCATGTCTGCATATATGTTAAATATTATGATGGTGCTGTGCTTAATTACTCCCATCTCCTCCCAGACGAAAACTGGAAATGTCTTATGGCGTAGTCATCCCAGTCCGGTGGCGGGTGGTTTTGAGTCCATTCACATGATGGTATCCTTACTTTTACTATGTACAGTCGTGGAGAAAGATAGAACACAAGGAAAACTGGGTGAAGAAATTCACCGTCGATGTCTAGAATCATATGAAGAATATTTTTTAGACAAGCTGGAAATCTTATGTTCTCGAAAGAAGTGGATTTCTACACGTGGAAAGAGAAGCCCATTGATGTTGGCTATGACTCTCATCGCAGTTGTGGCGAGTGCGGGTATCGGAATAGCAGCAGTGTCAATGGCAGCCACCAACAAGGAGGACATTGAGGTTGTCCAAGAGATAACCGGAAACTTACAGACTAGACTGGACGATTTAGCATCAAAAATCAATACTGGGGATAAAAATTTTCACCACCTACAGGAGGAGCTGATAAAAGTCCTATCCCCGACGGAAATGATTAAAGTTGATCTAAATGACTTTAACACAAAACATTTGGAGTCTAATATTATGATTTCGTATCTAGTAGGAAGGTTACTCATTGGAAAGTCCATAATCCAGGAGTTTAGAAGAGAATAGGCTGATGGAAAGATTTCGGGGGGATTTATGGATTTTATGAATCTTACTCTTCCCTGTGGCGGAACCTGCCCACTCAGATTCTCTCAGCCGAAAGGCTGTAGGCTCAGTGAAGACAGAAGTAAGCTGTTTCTGGATTTTCTAGTACCTATCATAAATACTGGATTGGTATTAGTGGAGGCGGACCCTTTCACTCTGTTGGTGAAGAACCAACTAGGTAAGAATTGTAAACTTGAATATATAGGGCCTATGAATGCTTTATTATATAAGAAAAAGGATTGCCTATATGATGTGGATATACGGTTACCATATCCGGGGAACTTAGTTGTATCCTCATATAGTCAATGCCGAAATGGGCTGATTTTCAAAGATAAAACGGCGCCATATGTTTCGACTGGATGTGCGAGTCAGGACCATGGGGACGTGAAGGACTTCGTACAAGTCAAACTGTATAATGATAAATACTATATTTATTGTTATGGTTTAGAGTATCGAGTTGGACCCCGGCAGACGCAGAAGTGCCCCAAGGAGGTATTTACTTTACCTCTTGTGACGACCTTTTCTATTAATGAAGTTAAGTTCGAGGGTGCTATGATCGATATGAGTTACACTGAAGAAGTGGACCCATTGTTCGCAGAGACTGCTGGCTTCCATTTGGACTTGGAACTAAACTGGACTCAGATTAATACCGAGCTCGAAAAGGGTTCGTATTATTCAGTAATTAATAGAGGAACGAAAGACCCTTTCCTATTGTGGACAGTGTTAATAACCTATCTATGCGTTTTGTTGACTCTAGGTATGGGAATTGCTATTATTTTAATATGCAAGTGGAAGTGGACCTGCAGAATACAACGGTCTGAACAAGGAATGGGACTTGGTGATGATGATGAGATACTTGCGCTGTTGAATGAGAGCCATAGTACTGCTGGAGGAGGGAACTTGGATTCGAGTGGAGCTACTGAGCGTAGTCTACTTTCCTCTGGAAATTCTTCATCTACTGGATCTGATAGTCTGTTAAGACTGGTACTGGTAACGCATGAGAGGGCACAAAAAATTCGGAATATGATTTTCGGATTACACCCGTCTCCTCCTCGAAAAGAGCCGGAGATGGGAGAAGGAGCAAATCATTAAGCTACTTAGAAGGATGTTGGAGGTACCGGTGGCGGTGGCTCCATGGCTCCACCGAGTCACACGAAGCAAAGTGTTGAGTGTGTGAAGAGTGAAGTAGTTTAATGAGCTTGATAGAATGTGATGACTGGCAAAGAGCAGTCAGCACATCAAGATGCATTTGGTGTAGGTGATGCACATTGTTAACCTAAATGGGTTCACAATGTGGACGTGGAGTTTGCGACGTGTCAAGATATGTCAGCAGATTCATAACACCATAAGTAGTATATTAATACTGTATTGGCGACTATTTAATAATAGTCGCCTCATCATTAATTGTATTGGCAACTATTATTATGTAAATGATAGTTGCCCTATTGTTTGTTAATGAATGTATGTAATTTGTAACAAGACTGAAATTAAGAGTGAATGACAAAATAAAGAGTTAGTCTAGAAAATAGATTCAAAGGCGTTGGACGTATTTGTACAAAGGTGATCTTTATTGCATACGGCATAGTAAGATTCCATGGGCATATACAAGTATCTATGAGCATATGGGCATAAAGTTAGATACATCCTACATG
>CATKUY010000051.1:0-58419 GCA_949802685.1 Dicyrtomina minuta
GTCCGGATCCAGTTTAAAGAGCCGGTAGCGTTTGTAGGTAGAACTGCCTGGGCAAACTTTGCCTCCAGTGTGTTAACAATCTTCTTTATTTCATCCATCTTCGCTATCAGCACTTGGTCTCTGGTCTGCCGCCGTGATGTTCTTCGCTCTTGTCTCGTCGCTGACTGCATAGAGTTGAACGCTGTTCTTCCTCCGCATTCTCCAGGACGTTCCGGTGTATTTGTCAGTGGTCCTAAACAGCCAAGCGTCGCCTCTAAGTTCCTGACAACCTTATAGCACTCGTCCTCCTCCCATGTCGACCTTCGGTTTCCGGTCCGACGTCCTGAGTATGTGCTTCCTTTGCCTTCCGCTGTTTGCATGACGTTAAAACTCTGCCTTTCCACTGGTTCTTCGTACAAATGTGGTATGGAAACCAAACTCTGCATGTGCTCCAGTATCTCAGTTGGTGTTGATACTGCTGGTGCACCTTCGTTGCTCGTGTTCTCGCTCACGTTAGCTAGTATCCGCCGGGCCAACGCTCTTGCCTTTTTCGACCGACAGTCCTCAGTCTTGTGAGTCCCTTTACTGCAAAGACAACACCACATTCCGGTTTTCCGGCTCGTGTTTTTGCTTTGATGCGGTCTCTTGTCTTTGTGGGAGCCGGGGTATTTGTCTTGACCTGGTGATGACTGACCAGCTGGCATCTGGTTTCGTTGGGTCGGCGCCTGGTTGCTAGATGTTAAGGCTTTGGTATTTGCCACGGCCTCTTGCTGTTGTATAGCCATATCGGCGGTGTGTACCTGGAGCGGCTTGGTTTTGATAATCGGCGGTGCAATGGCCTGCCGTAGGGATGTCAGTTGACTTTGGGTGTTTCTATAGTCCTTCTGTAATTCTAGGACCGTCAACTGTATTGCCTGCATGTCCTTTTCCATTCGTGCCATCCACATTGCTACCGTCTTTACCGTTTCTTGATCGTTTAGTCTGACCGCCGACTCGGTCCTTTCTTTGTGTCCTTCTAAAGTGGCCTCAGCTGACTCGCCGACGTACTCCTGAACCGCCGAACCGTCATGCCCGTGGACGCTGAGTGCTTCTTGGCTGCAGCGTTCCGCTTCCCGTGATGTCGATGTACCGCCGGTTTCGTCTGCTGAAAACTTGAATTCTGCCATCCTGATGGTCTTCGGTCTTCGCCGTCCGCCCAATGAAGGAACATGTACCGGCCTCTTTACCCTGGACCGGACCTATACGGAACTTTTTACTGTTCGCCCTTATGCTCTACTAAACACTGCCTACACCTCGTTCTGCGGTCCTACTACCCTTACCACCGCGATATGTGCTCTGCGATCGCTCTACGTGGACAAACTGAACCGAGCAGCAGCCGAACCCCGGTGTGCCTGCTCACCACCGCAAAGATACACCGGATAACGCGCACTATGCAAGTTGACTGTAAATGTGTTACGTTCTCACCTATTTTGGTCTATGGTGCTTAAATGTCGCAGCTACCAACTCCCGGCATGCCTACTTGCTGACGCTTACACTGCAGGTTACAGATACAGTATGACTTATGCCCCTACCTGCTTCGGTCTATGGTGCTTCCTGATGTCGCCTGTGTATGACTACCAGCAAACACACTTCGATCGAAACCCACCAGGAGCTTGATGCGCCTGTTTGCGCAGCAACGTAACCTTATACTTTATAAGAATAAGAACAAAAGATAAAAAAAATAAAAAAATGAAAATTATAGAATCTGTGATTCTCACTTGATTTCGCTTCCTATGGTTCTTGTACAAGACGAAAGTCTTGTGTCCGTTACAGTCGCAAGTGTAACATAAAATTTCCCAATCTCTCCCCTTTCCTTGCCTTTCAGCCTCAAAATCGGAAGTTCGAGCTGAGCCGAGACGGTGGTTCGCTTCGCGGTCCCCGACTTGCTGCCTCTCAGACTGGAATCTGTCTGACCGGCGGTATCCCCTTCCGAGATCCCAAGCCCCCTTAACTCCTCCGGAGCTCCGACCGCCGCTTCCCGTTCAGACTCGCCAAGTCTGCGCTTCCTCAGACCAGAAACTGTCTGACCGACGGTATCCTCCTCTGGGATCGCACGCCTCCTTAGCTCCGCCAATGCTCCGACCGCCGCTCCACGTTCCGACTCGCTGGGTCCGTGCCTTCTTCGCCGCTTCGTCGATCTCACCCAGACCGTCCTTGTCACGCCCAGCACTCCCTGGTGTTCCGGTATTCGCTCCGTGATGGGAGATGGGATGCACAAGTGTTATGGTCGGTGTGCTGGTGCCGGTATGATGCCTCAACACTAACACCCGGAATTACTGATATGACCGTGATAATTCCGGTACCCGGTTATGCTATGCTCCACAACACTTTCTATGCCGGCTATCCTCCAGATCTACGTCCGGGTCTGGCTTGTTTACCCTCACTTAAGCTTTGAGCTTTCCTGGCTATCCTAATGCCTAACTATATTGCTTGCGCCTTCACGATGATGGTTACCTTGACTTTCGTAGTTTCTACGGTCCGTGGTACCTGCCCCGTGGAATGAAGATTACGCCTTTCCGGCTCAGTGCTGATTTATATTTGCTCACAGCTTCGAGCTTGACCGACCATTGCGGTGTTCCCTACACTGACATCGTTAGCGATGGTCCATGAGGGTGTGGAGTTTTACTCCGGCTGGTTTATTTCCGCTCCCGCAGCTTTGAGCTCGAGCTTTTGCTCGTGACTTCCATACCCGTGAAGGATTAAGACCTTCACCTTAGCTTAGATCCTACCTTCTATGCCCGCCCCTACGGTGGAGATCGGGACGAGCGTGCGGCGCAGTTTAACGTCGTACACGCCATAGGACGTGAGGAAGAATAAGGTTTGTGCCCGCCAAGACAACCTTATCCTTCCCACCTTAACCTAAAACACTCTTTTTTTCTATTTTTATAAAAATTTTCAATTTTTATTAGACATGCAGTTTTAATAATATTTTTATAAAGCTTTTATACTAGAAAACTTACATTAAAATTTACTGATTAAATAGGTTCAAAGAAAATGAAGGAAAAAAAATTTAAGTATCAATAACACTCTTAGTGTCTTCTTTGGTGTTCATGAAATTAATTCCCAAGCGGTCTGGTGCTTTATGTGATCTACTGGGATACCGCTTTGGTGGTGGTGGGTCATTAATGTCCATTTCGTATTCATCAGACAAGTCTAGAGGTCCCATACCTCCCATCCAACCTGTGCTACGGTCGGAACTGTCTGTCGCGGTCGTACCTCCACTTTGACTCACACCGGCGCCTAGTGGGGGTTCAGTTTCCATTATTGGAGTTGTCACGGAGTTTGGGCTTACCGGCGCTGGCCGGTTTTCGGTATCGGGTGTACCCCCCGGACCAACATCTTCGTCTACGGTTTGCTCGCCAGTCTCCTTTGCATGGTATGGCAACATAAGAGATGTGTGGAACCTAGACGGATTGCTATTTGGTTTCTCCGGGTCCTGGATGCTGTATGTCAAGTTCGAGTGAACTTCAACTATTTTCCATGGTCCCGTATACCGCGGACCTAGTGACTTTGCGTACTTATCCTCTTTTGATGACAGTTTTTTATTTGCGATTTTGACTAGATCGCCGACCTTATACGTTACGTCCCTACGGTTTCGATCGAAGTATTGTTTTTGCCGCATTTGAGACTCCCTTAAATTATACCGAGCCTGCTCCCGCATGCCTGTTACATCTAGTAGCAGCCTTCGACCAAACTCTTCCTCTGTCATACCCAACGTTTTCTGTAACTGCATTTTCCGGTCAATGGGCAACATGAGCTCTCTGCCTAAGTTTAGCTGACATGGTGAATACCGAGATGATTTAGATTTTGCAGTGTTTAATGCTACCATGTAGTCGTCTAGCTGATGCGCCCACTTTGTTTGTGTTGCTAAGCAGAATGCCCTGAGAATGCTCTTAATGTCTCGGTTCGATCTTTCGGACTGATTTGGGCTCGGGTGGTATGGCGCTACGTGCACGCATACCGCACCCCATTGCCTTAACTGGTCATTCCAGTCTGAACCAGAAAAGTAAGATGCATTATCTGAAACTATTCGTTTTGGTGTACCGAATTGCTGAAATACTTTTCCTAGGAACCTAAGTATTTTAATCGCCGATACCGAAACCAATGGTTCCATGCTGACCCACTTAGAAAACTCATCCACACAAACTACGATAAACTTAAAACCTGCGCTCGCGGTTAATTCCCCTACAATGTCAACATGCACACACTCGAATACATTGTTGCGGTATGAGTGAATACCCATCTTACCGGGCTTCGCCTGATTTGATGATTTTACTAGTTGACACACCTCGCAAGTCCTAATGTATGCCTCTATGGTCTTTAGCATGTTATAAAACCAGAACCTTTTGCGGATCCGGTCGTACGTTCGCTCGACGCCTTGATGTCCGGCTACCGTACTATCATGAAAATGAGAGATGACATTTCTTTCTATCGACTGCGGTATAACTGGTACTATGCGTTTTCTGGTTGTAGTCGATTCCGGGTCTAAAAAGTTTGCCTGTATGAGAGGATGCGCCCACTTAATATGCCTACCCTTCTTCATGAGTATAGACGGTAACACTCTATCCGGCGGCACTGGCCAACCCGTTCTCTCTTCTTCCTCTATCCTTTGCTCCCATAGCTTTTCTACCTGCTCGCTATAGAACCCGCCATCCGGTGTGCACTTCTTCAGTATGGACCTTGCGCCGCTTCGGTCTTTGCATGGAACATATCTACACAACACATTGTCCACAATTACGTAGTCGTACCGGTACCTTGACCGGTTACCTACCCTAGTGAGGCTCTTTGCGATGGTGGTCAGTGCCTCGCACTCTCTCTGCAGGTCCCGTAGCATACCCTTGTCCAGCATATCCATATCAATATCAACATTTGTACTCGAGTTCGTGAACGTCGCTAAGCACAAATCAAGCTGGTTCGGATCATCATCCTCCCTGGGATCCGGTAGTGCGCCTCGAGAAAACAGATCCGCGAGCTTGTTTATCGTCCCCTTCACGTATTCGACGTCATTTACAATATGGCTTAACTCAATGGCCCACCTCACAATATGCCTGTTGTAAAGGTGGTCATTTAGGGCTGCCTGTTTCAAGTACGTCAATGCTTGATTGTCGCACCGAAAAATGACGTCTTTATGGTACCTTGTGAATGGTTCGAACACTCGGCTCGCGTATCTGATTGCTAGACATTCTTTTTCCCGAGCGTCGTATCTCCGCTCGGCCGCATTTAACAGCTTGCTTCGGCACTCGATCACACGAAATCGGTCTTTACCGGCGGTTTCACAGTAATAGTTTTGTGCAAGGATCGCTCCCAATCCCAAATCACTGGCATCCGTGTACACGTACAGCGGATAGTCATAGTTTATGGTATTGAGAGTGATTTCCGTCGCTACCTCCTTTTTAATTGCGTCGAATGCCGCTTGCTGACTTTGCCCCCACCGGAACGGTATGTTCGGATCTGCCTCCGGTCTCAGTTTTTGGAATATTGGTTCCAATTTAGTAGTGTAGTGCGGCATGAAGGGCATGTACCACCCCATGGCGCTTACAAACAACTGGACTTCCTTCTTCGTTCTCGGTGTCGGAAAGTTACGGATCGCCTCTACCTTTTTTGGGCACTTCCGGATCTCAACACGGGTGATAACGTGGCCTAAGAGCTCTACCCGCGGGAGATCGAACTCGCACTTTCTCCAATCAATCGACAAATTAGAATTATTTAAAGTTCTAAACACGTACTCTAGATGTTCTTTATGCAATCGTTCGGTTTCGCTAAAAATGAACACACTACCCGACTCAACGTACAGAAATTCTCCAACAACTTTACCAAAAATACTATCCATGAGCTTCCGAAAAACCGTCGGTGCGATCCTTAACCCCTTTGGTAAGACGTGCCACTCATAGCAAGCATTTTGAGTGTGAAATGCCGTGTACTTCTTAGAATCTTCAGCTAATGGGATTTGCTCACACCCCGCCTGTAAGTCAATTTTTGACATGAACCGGCTTGGTGGAAGGCGTTGCAAGAACTGTTGGATATTAGGCCTCGGGATCTGCGCCTTCGGTATGTGACTATTCAACTCTATATAATTTATTGCTAAGCGCTTATCACCGTTAGGTTTTGGTATTATCAAAAGTGGCGAGGAATATGCCGAAGTTGATCGCCGTATTTTACCCTGTTTCTCCAATTCGTGCAACGTCTCATCTATCCATTTAGCTACGGCCGGCGGTCTGCGTGCCGGCTTGCATTGTATGGAAGGACAGTCCACCGGGATGCGTAGGTCATAAACCAGCGCATTTGTGAGTCCCGTTGTACCGTCGTTCCGTACTACCCTAACATACTTTTCGGCTAAAGTTTCAACGAACGCTTGAATCGGCGGTTGACTTATTACTTGTCGATCATCCTTATCCGGGGTTGGTGCCTGTGATGAATTACAGCCATCTTTTGCGGTCTTCACCGATAACCCGCGGACCGACTGACCGACTTTTTGCTCTTTACTGTCATTCAATTTCGCATTCCACCGCATTGTGCATTCCACGTCGTCGAAACTTAAACCGTGTTTCCACCGAAACTTATTCCCGATGAATATTGGGCACATTAGTCCCTCTTGCACCAAGAAATCCTCTTTGAACCGTCGGCCTGCAATTTCTATGTCCAATGTTACTTCTCCGCCTGCCGTAACTACTTTACCGTCGAACCCTGACATCTTTACCGTTGACTTCCTTGTTTTTAACCTTAACCTATCGCATTCTTTCTTTGATATGGCGAGTGCCGTACAACCCGAATCTATTAGAGCAAAGTATGTGTATTGTTTATGATTATGTATAACATTTACTACGGCATAAGGGGCTTTATTAATTATATGGATTTGACACGGGTCCCCTTTTCTGTCCGTGTCCGGATCCAGTTTAAAGAGCCGGTAGCGTTTGTAGGTAGAACTGCCTGGGCAAACTTTGCCTCCAGTGTGTTAACAATCTTCTTTATTTCATCCATCTTCGCTATCAGCACTTGGTCTCTGGTCTGCCGCCGTGATGTTCTTCGCTCTTGTCTCGTCGCTGACTGCATAGAGTTGAACGCTGTTCTTCCTCCGCATTCTCCAGGACGTTCCGGTGTATTTGTCAGTGGTCCTAAACAGCCAAGCGTCGCCTCTAAGTTCCTGACAACCTTATAGCACTCGTCCTCCTCCCATGTCGACCTTCGGTTTCCGGTCCGACGTCCTGAGTATGTGCTTCCTTTGCCTTCCGCTGTTTGCATGACGTTAAAACTCTGCCTTTCCACTGGTTCTTCGTACAAATGTGGTATGGAAACCAAACTCTGCATGTGCTCCAGTATCTCAGTTGGTGTTGATACTGCTGGTGCACCTTCGTTGCTCGTGTTCTCGCTCACGTTAGCTAGTATCCGCCGGGCCAACGCTCTTGCCTTTTTCGACCGACAGTCCTCAGTCTTGTGAGTCCCTTTACTGCAAAGACAACACCACATTCCGGTTTTCCGGCTCGTGTTTTTGCTTTGATGCGGTCTCTTGTCTTTGTGGGAGCCGGGGTATTTGTCTTGACCTGGTGATGACTGACCAGCTGGCATCTGGTTTCGTTGGGTCGGCGCCTGGTTGCTAGATGTTAAGGCTTTGGTATTTGCCACGGCCTCTTGCTGTTGTATAGCCATATCGGCGGTGTGTACCTGGAGCGGCTTGGTTTTGATAATCGGCGGTGCAATGGCCTGCCGTAGGGATGTCAGTTGACTTTGGGTGTTTCTATAGTCCTTCTGTAATTCTAGGACCGTCAACTGTATTGCCTGCATGTCCTTTTCCATTCGTGCCATCCACATTGCTACCGTCTTTACCGTTTCTTGATCGTTTAGTCTGACCGCCGACTCGGTCCTTTCTTTGTGTCCTTCTAAAGTGGCCTCAGCTGACTCGCCGACGTACTCCTGAACCGCCGAACCGTCATGCCCGTGGACGCTGAGTGCTTCTTGGCTGCAGCGTTCCGCTTCCCGTGATGTCGATGTACCGCCGGTTTCGTCTGCTGAAAACTTGAATTCTGCCATCCTGATGGTCTTCGGTCTTCGCCGTCCGCCCAATGAAGGAACATGTACCGGCCTCTTTACCCTGGACCGGACCTATACGGAACTTTTTACTGTTCGCCCTTATGCTCTACTAAACACTGCCTACACCTCGTTCTGCGGTCCTACTACCCTTACCACCGCGATATGTGCTCTGCGATCGCTCTACGTGGACAAACTGAACCGAGCAGCAGCCGAACCCCGGTGTGCCTGCTCACCACCGCAAAGATACACCGGATAACGCGCACTATGCAAGTTGACTGTAAATGTGTTACGTTCTCACCTATTTTGGTCTATGGTGCTTAAATGTCGCAGCTACCAACTCCCGGCATGCCTACTTGCTGACGCTTACACTGCAGGTTACAGATACAGTATGACTTATGCCCCTACCTGCTTCGGTCTATGGTGCTTCCTGATGTCGCCTGTGTATGACTACCAGCAAACACACTTCGATCGAAACCCACCAGGAGCTTGATGCGCCTGTTTGCGCAGCAACGTAACCTTATACTTTATAAGAATAAGAACAAAAGATAAAAAAAATAAAAAAATGAAAATTATAGAATCTGTGATTCTCACTTGATTTCGCTTCCTATGGTTCTTGTACAAGACGAAAGTCTTGTGTCCGTTACAGTCGCCAGTGTAACATAAAATTTCCCAATCTCTCCCCTTTCCTTGCCTTTCAGCCTCAAAATCGGAAGTTCGAGCTGAGCCGAGACGGTGGTTCGCTTCGCGGTCCCCGACTTGCTGCCTCTCAGACTGGAATCTGTCTGACCGGCGGTATCCCCTTCCGAGATCCCAAGCCTCCTTAACTCCTCCGGAGCTCCGACCGCCGCTTCCCGTTCAGACTCGCCAAGTCTGCGCTTCCTCAGACCAGAAACTGTCTGACCGACGGTATCCTCCTCTGGGATCGCACGCCTCCTTAGCTCCGCCAATGCTCCGACCGCCGCTCCACGTTCCGACTCGCTGGGTCCGTGCCTTCTTCGCCGCTTCGTCGATCTCACCCAGACCGTCCTTGTCACGCCCAGCACTCCCTGGTGTTCCGGTATTCGCTCCGTGATGGGAGATGGGATGCACAAGTGTTATGGTCGGTGTGCTGGTGCCGGTATGATGCCTCAACACTAACACCCGGAATTACTGATATGACCGTGATAATTCCGGTACCCGGTTATGCTATGCTCCACAACACTTTCTATGCCGGCTTCTACGGGCCGTAATGTCCCACGAAATCAAAGTTCCAACACAGTTCAAGTTCTGGGATTATTACTTTAATAATGTCTCGTAATTCCCTTCGATCTCACTTTCACAATGTACAATGAGTACAAAACCACAACGGCTGCAATGATCCGATCTCGTAATTACAATTAATATATTACGTGTAATGAACAATGATAACTTTCACAACTAGATTTAATAAAGGAGTAAATAGAATAGAAATATATACTGGTAAATAGTTAAATAAAAGATGGCGACGGGCAACCTTAATATTCAACCTCAATAATCTATACTCCACCCGAAGTTGTGTACAGTTCGGTACCTAGTTTGGAAGTAAAGTTAAAACTCTTGGTTTGGACGAGAGGAGCCCAGCTCCGGATGAGAGTGCTACGTCACCATCCAACTCGTCAACCGTCGGTCTCTGCCCTGCCCTTCTTCTTCATCCGCCTATGCTTACTATCCTGCTCCTCCGCTTATACTTACATTTCCTCACTGCTATAGATCGCGGAAAATTACTGACTGCACCGACGACTTCATTTGGATGTCGTCCTCAGCTCCTTTGTCCTGTTTCCCTCTACTGCTATTAATACATGACCCAATATTTTCCGATATTTACTTCACAGTGTCTCTCAATCTCTCAACCTCTTTACTTCAGTTAATAATTCCATTAAAAGAAAATAATATCAAACCAATGTTCCTCCGTGTGGATATAACATCAATCATATAGCCATTTATTCCCACAAAGCATTTCAAGTATTTTATCTATTTTTAAGTAGATAGAAAAACACGTATTACATTATACAACATTTCGCAATTTTTATTATTTAGAAAATGTTTGAAAATTTTGTATACAATTTAATGTATGCATGTAATATTTTTGAAAATGATTTTGTGCGTGTGCCAAAAGGATTTACCAGCCAAATATAATAATTTAATAATACAATCTACTACGCTACACATGTGCTGCATTAGAAGATACAGATCTTTAAAGTTTACATGCCCAACACAGAATTCATAAATTTAATAAATTAGGAATATCATAACTAGTAAAACGATATTTAATTCAGTTGCAGTGGAGCCAGTCGAGAATTGGTCCAAGCAAGGTAGGAATCATATGGGCATTTTAATGGAATTCGCTATGCTGCGACATGGCCTTGGTCGGAGTGGTTCGGGTAGTAATGTAATAGGCCGGATGGGCCCCGGAAAGCTTCGCCCCAGATTTTTGTCCCCGCAGGTCTTGGCCCAGAGAAGACATGACAGGTTCGCCAGTTCTCGGTTGGCCGAACAATACGGCAATAACAATGCACTATATTTACATCAATGAAACATGCTTAGATGTCTATTAAAAGACTAAAGTCTTTTACTATATTCGGTACAGTAAAAAAGTGTGTGTTTGGTGTGTCGGATGTAATAAGTAAGTAGGTACTAAT
Organism: Dicyrtomina minuta; assembly: GCA_949802685.1. NCBI lineage: Eukaryota > Metazoa > Arthropoda > Collembola > Symphypleona > Dicyrtomidae > Dicyrtomina > Dicyrtomina minuta. The sequence goes on from CATKUY010000051.1 coordinate 10,701, forward strand.
AATTTATAGCTGCGCTGAATGAAAAGTTGATTATAAATTTAAGACTGTAGGTACGGCTAACTGAAAATTTATAGTGAAAACAAATTTTTAGGCAATATTGCGAATAAAAGTAGCCGCTGTCGAAATTTAGAGTGTAGGGTTGTGGACATTGGAGGTTATTATTGGTCTTTAACCGGACGTATTATACACCCTGTTGTAAGGAGTTATTTATGGTTTTCAAGGGGACAAATTATACACTGTGTTGTTGAGGAGTTATTTTATTTTTGGTTTTCAAGGGGACAAATTATACACTGTTGTTGAGGAGTTATTTTTGGTCTTTAAGGAGACAAATTGTTCGCCGTGCTGTTAATGGATTGTCCGTTTAGGTCTTGAATGGTACGAGTTATGCGCGCAGCTCAGTCTTTTAATTGTTACAAGGTTTTACTTGTGAAGTTATTTATGGTGTCAAAATTTGAGAAAGTGGGAAAGGTGGGCCTAACCATTGGTAGGCAGAGCCCACCATGTGCAATTTGGATGTTGTGGGTGGGAACAATTATTGGATGGGGCCACCTTTTCCACTTTCTCGCATTTTAATAATCACAATACCTTAAGCGTCGCACACAAATTGCGCCGCCAACGCCAACGTTGAGGGTGGTTCACAGTTCACTGGACACCATATGTTAAAGACAGCCATTTACGAAATACTTTAAACGGTGACTTAGTGGGTGGTTGGGCCATTGGGTCCACTTTGGGCTTTTTTTTGTTCGGTCACAATAGCCCGCCAAAGTTTAAAAAAATTCAAATTTTAATACTTTGCTGCCCTGTAGCATCTACAGTTCTCATCCGATTTCGACGAAATTTGACGTTTTCTAACGTTTAGACTATTTTCTGAAAATTAATTTAAGGATTTTTCAAAATTCAAAAATTTTCATTTTTTGGAAAAAATGGTCTATAAAATTAGACCTCAAAAATAATGTTTTCTCTAAAATTTTTCGAAAAAATGAAAAATTTTGAATTTTGAAAAATCCTGAAATTGCTTTTCAGAAAAAACCCTAAGGATCAGAAAAAACAAAATTTCATCAATATCGGACAAGAACTGTAAAAGTACCAGGGCAAATTAAAATTTTTTTAAACTTTGGCGGGCTATTGTGACTGAACAACGCAAAATGCACTCGAGTTACTTTAGATCCCCACTATTTAAAAGTAGCCCGATTTTTGTAGACATAACTCATTGAAATCGACGGGTTACATGTAAAACCATTCCCTTGTTAGTAGTCTACCATGACCACTTATTATAAATAAAGCTTAAACTTAAAATAAATTTGAAGAGTTCCGTGCCAATTTAAAGCTTTCATCCAATTAAAAACAGATCCTAGAAACAAAACATCGACAACATAAACTTTTATGAGCTCGATCAGAAACTGGACCATTGCAAGTAAAAGCCCAATTAATTGGAATTGGATAACTGCAGTATGAACCATAAATCTGAAATTTTTTTTATTGCCCGCCATCTTTCCCGCCATCTTGCATCAGCTGAGTAAATTTCCAATTGCTTAGCTTTAGCTCAAGCTGTTTCTAGAAGATTAGCTTCAGCTTTTGGGAAAAAAATTGATTTGGTATTGTGAATGTAAATACTCAACTGCACAACCTTGCTATTAATTAACCCTTCCATAAGTAAGCTATTTTAAAACTTTTGGCCCGCAAAACTTTTTAAATAGCTATTTGGGTAAAAATCCAATATAGCACATTAGTGAACTTTTGTAGCGCGCACAATTTGACGTTGGCGTTGTTGCCAATTTCGACTAAAATAGAAAAGCTTGCTGTCACGTGGTATCCAAAATTCGCAAAGTTCACTTTTTTAAATTTTTTTCTGTAAACCACTTGAAATGCCCAATCATGCCATTCTGCACATTTTTTGTTTCCACTGTGATTTTGTACAGGAAATTAGTTTTTTAGTACTTTTTTGAAATCAATGTATCTCCTAAACCAGGTACTCTAGAGCTAAGCTCAGTGGACCATTACGTAGGCACATTCAACAGCTACATTTCTTATGTACATGCCTTTTTCGTGTCTATAAACGCTACGGCGCTACGGAACCGTGAATGTCGCCCAAAATTCCATTGTTAATCAAAACTTATTTGTGATGCTGCCGCTAAAGTTTTGAGAGCATAGTCACGTGAAATACCGCATTTGAAAGCCCTTAAATTCTGCACAAGCACGTGTAACTTGGAAGTTTGGCAACTGCTAGTTTAGCAAATTTTTGAAAACAATTACATTTTCAGAAAAAGTTCAGAAGCTAGCCACTCGGCTTCTACAATCGCTCAAGAATTTGCCTTATGAGGCGAGATTGAAGGAACTTCGAATTCTTTCACTTGAGTACAGAAGGAAACGAGGAGACTTGATTGAGACATTCAAGTTAATTAACAACAAATATGATATTGACCCCTCTGCTTTTTTCGAAATCGACATGGAGAGCCGACATGCTCCGTTTTTAAAAAAGAAACCTGTGATTACCAACTCCAGACACCATTTCTTTACCGAACGGGTAGTTCCAGAATGGAATAATCTTCCAAGTGATGTGAAAAATGACAAATCAGATTTATATACAGTGAATTCGTTTAAAAATAAGTTAGATAAGTATAAAGGGTGGTGCTTGCGCAAAATTTCCGAGTGAATCAAGCTTCAAAGTGTTTAAACAGTGACAACCGGGCTCAACAAGAGACTTGTCTGAAATCCTATAGGATTCTTCCCGGGAAAAATTTTATTATTATATTATTATTATTTTAAAGTTTATATCAACGTTGAGCTGCCATCTTGAATTTAGGCGTCCAATTTTTTTATGACAATTTAAATACACCAGCCCTATGACTTGAAGCGTACACACTCACATTTTGCGTAAAAATGCCGGCACATGAAATTTTCACATGACAAGTCGAGCATTTATTTTTTAGAATTTGACAAAAATCTCAAAACTTATTGAGCTAAAAATTACGCAAAACAGGGGTAATCAGCATATTAACAGCCTCTATCATTCTGCATAAAAATAAATAATCTGAGTGCAGTTAAGCAACCAACAAATGCACTGGTGAAACTTCACCAAGCTTGCAGGAAGGAGGGTTAAAATACTAACAAGCAAATCACTTACTATGTTTCCTCGGGATCTGGAAAATCATAACCAGAAACGTTTCCTTGAACCTCAGAATGAACGAATAGTGTGATAACTCGAGTGCATTTTGCTCGGTGCTTTAGCAGCAGCCCGCAAAAGTTCAAAAAAAACGAATTTTTCGAAGTTTGCCATGCTGTAGCTTCTACAGTTTCTGTCTGATTTCAATGAAACTTGCAGTTTTGTGATGTTCAGACTTTTATCTAAAAAATTATTTCTGGAAATTTTTAAATTCGAATTTTTTATCAAAAAACCTTAATTAAAAAATGGGTCTCAAAAGTATGACATTTTATTAAGTTTTCGAAAAAATAAAAAAAAATCAATCAATCAAAAAACAATCAACGGAATATGGTTTAAACTGAAAATTGTTAGTAGTGCTTTCGACTTGTAAAAAATACGATATTGTGGCAATTGCTGCTGTTGCTTTTAGAAATATCATAAGAAGTAACCATGTTGTGGAATCAAAAGGCATTGTGAAGAATTTGTGACCAGATTTCTGTCGCTCCACACTATCAGAAGTGATAAACTTGAAGCCTTCAGTCATACCTGTATTTTTATTTGTATAATTAAACAAATATCAATGTGACTATATCGACTTTTTATGGTTAGCGTGATCACGCATGACATTAATAATATCAGACTTTATTACATAACATTGAGGCAGTTCTTACCCAGGTGATATGCTTGGTAGTTGAAACCACGCAATAGGTCATCGTTTGACCCTACGAATGGAAACCATTTCCACAATGATGTGTTTAGTTTGCTGGTCAAATCTGAAGGTAATCGATTTATTTGAGTTTCTTGTACTGCAATGTCTGAAGTGTTAAGCCCTGCCCCTAGGAAATTTACAGTCGAAATGTCAGTTTCACTTAAAAGATCAAAGTTGCAGTAATTCCTACTTCTGTGTTTCACTACACAGTTTTCTTGTCCAACGCTCCTTGTTGAAATTAATCGGCGTTTCCATTCCCACGTCATATGTCGACCTTTTTGTGTAGCGAGCGAAACAGCTTTTTCCACATTCGTTTGACAGGAGTAGGAATGCTCGTCAGTGGGAAGAGACCCCAAGACTTCGTTTCGACTGCACCAAAATCGTTCATATTGAATAAAATTTAGCCAACAAAACTGACAGATGAATACCCCGATGGACAAAATCGCGTGTTTATTTGGATTTTGCATTCTGGAAAACATAAAGAACAGTTTCGTGTTCCGGAGCCACAGCCACAGCTCACCCGTACCTGCATTAGTTGTGAACTGAGTCTGTATGAATTTTTTGTAGTTGTAACTGTTATGATGGAAAATAAATATGCACGTCTGCTGCACATTAATCTTCGAAGTATCTCTTTTCATACCTGATGTGGAGAACTTAAAACTTATTTCAAAGTGAGAGAATATATTTAGATACTGGTTATCTTTTCCATGCATTAGAAGGGCATTTCTGTCTATAAAAATGACTATGGAAACATCGTCGAATTCTTTTGAACTTTAAAGGATCCTGTTCTGTTTTCCCACAGTACAGTTCAATTGTTCTGGTGTTAATCATTGCTATAGATGTTAGCGTGGTTGGGAATTTTATCCGAGAATAGTCCAAGACATGCCAGTCATAGAAAACAACTATTTCGATGGGATAGTTTTCAAACGTTTTTAAAAGTGGATTTAAATCTAATAGTTGTATTGTTTGCTGTTTTGATCCGTAAGTACTTAAAATCCTTAACTTAATCCTTATAAATTAACTCTTTTACTTCAAAATCAAAGCAGGACGTATATATGTTTGAGTTTTTAGCACAGTTTTAGGTACAGCAAGAATTTTGAGGCTGAATAAATCTAAATCTATAGCTCTAAGAGATTTTCATTTCCCTTTCGATTTGCCAAGAAATTTAAATATAATAAATGAAATAAATATATGTGCGCACATAAATAACAGTAATATGGTGATCATTATTGCTCATACATATATAGTAAATACATAAATAAAGTTTATAGTTTTGTATACATAGCAGACAAATATAGTTAAGGCGTGATTGAGAAATACTGTAGGGAAACTTAGTTGACAGTGTAATTCAAATAGTAAAAGCCTGTATCTTTAAGGTATACGGACATTTTCCCCCCGGACATTTTCCCCCCGGACATTATCCCCCCCGGACATTATCCCCCCGGACATTATCCCCCCGGACATTTTCCCCCCATGCAGTAACCCCGGACATTTTCCCCCCGGTCCCAAAATGAAACTAATGGTATAGACAAGTACACTTACGCGTTTAAGGTAAATGTTTTGGGAAAATATAATTAATATTTATAGTAATCTGAGGGCATCTAAGCGTTGATGCATTTTCTCATGATTAGCGTCGTCATTAATATTTAACAATATATGTTTCACAGCCTAAAAAACTTATGCAACATTTTGCATACTTTAATTTACCATATTATCTTTGCATCGGATCAGCAAGTAAATTAGTGTACGCTAATAGATTTCGGTTACTATTTCATTTTACCTGTCTATTTCAAGAGGTCAGAGCAGTTTGACTCTCATGAAAGTCGATTGCAGCATTCTGTTTTGTGAGTTTCCTATTTATTAAAGCTAACATGGAATTAGAAATTATTAAAACTGGTAAAGGTGGAAACAAAAATTTTAACGACACTGCAAGATTTACTTATCAATATTTACTTCTGATTCAATTTGTTTGAATAATTTTATAAAACCCGAGTAAGTTTTTATGTTCAGAGATAGTGGCACCTTACCATTATTAATGACCTATAAATAGTTTTACCCTGTCTTATTACCTTCGACCTTGTAACTAAGCATTTGTTACGACGTCAGAATACACATGTACAGAATTTTTAGGCACATTGGAGAAACAGTGTAGTACATTATGAATTTTTGAGTATGCTAGCAACTACCAACTTTAAAAAATATTATTATGATCTAAGTTTATTTTTTTTCAATATCCTGTTCGAGGGGTTTACATTTTTTTTTAATGTTTCACTACGCAGATCTCGCTTAAGGTTTAATTTTTAGATTGAATTGGATTTATGAGTATACCATTTAGCGAATCATTACTTTGTAGTATAGCAATATGCATCAGCATCATAAATAAGGGTACGGGGGGAAAAGTCCGGGGTTACTGAAACGTCCGGGGGATAATGTCCGCGGGGAAAAATGTCCGGGGGGGAATATGTCCGGGGGGAAAATGTCCTACAACCATCTTTAAACATACGAAGTATTGATATTTTATAAATGGCTGATGTGTGATTACTCAGCGGCAATTTTTATTGAAAAAAAACGAAGCAAGATTTGGAGAGCTAAACACATAACTGTTGCAAATAGTTGTAAGCACATAATATTTAAATCGTAGTATTCAGTATTCAGCATTGTTTTATAACGTGATTATATTAAGGCGGAGGAATGCTAAAATAAGCATAAAAAATTGTGCGCTCAGAACTAAGCCCATGTTTTTACCATGTAATCATGAAAAATTGGAACTTGTTAGCAAATGGGCATGTGGGAGTCATTCCCAAAATGTATCTAGTTGAAAAATAGCTAACTTAACTACAATAAATAAATATCAAAAATAGCTGTACTGTATCATCTGTTAGAAAATGCCCTCATTACATATGTAATTCGTTCATTTCATTTCCTAACTCAATATCAACCGTTAGACCACGAGACCACGAGTGCCCCGTGTCTTCCTGTAGTACCTGAGGCACGGAATTGTTTTTTAAAGACTTCGGCTTAATAGAATCAAAATACAAAGTAATTTCCTTAACAGCTTCATCGCAAGTCATTCTTTGAGTGGGGTCCAGGTGCAAAAGTGATCTGATCAAAAAAAGAGAATGATCTGAGACGGCTTCCAAATATCTGTGTAATAAAAATATGTTTAGTGTGTAAATGAGCGTGTTTATATCCACAATCAAATTACAAAAAGTATTTCTTATAGGCGATGCAGTTTATAATTAGTGCACTCACGGGATTTCAAATTCAGCACATTTAATCAAATCAAATAATTTTTGAGGCCGTGCCGCATAAAATGGAAATTGACCGTAGAGTATGGTGTAAAATATGACACCCAAGGACCACATATCAGATGGTTTGCCTGCATCAGAGATTATAAAGTATGTTTTGATTAGTTATCTCATATTGCAATATTTATAAATCAGGCTATTACAACCGCACTTGTCACTTGTTGTGACACACATAAATTATAAATGCCAAAAATGGAATTTAATTTATATAATTGCATTACCACAATAAGGTTTGGAGTTAATAAGTTCTGGTGAAACATATGCAGGAGAGCCTCTTTGATCCGTAAGCAATTCCCCGTCATGTGTCAACTGTTTTGCAAGGCAAAAATTTACGAGTTTTATTTCTCCAGTGACTTGATTTAGAATTATATTTCCCAGTTTGAGATCGTGATGGACTATGTTTCTCTGCGATTAAATTTAATTAAATTAAGCGAAAATCTTAACAGAAGGATTTATTTTGTGTAAAATACTAAAACTAAATTGGTGGCATGTGACACTTATTCGAACATACTAATAATAAGACGAATGGCATAGACTATTTAACTCACATTATGCAACCGCTGAACAATCAAAAGAACCTTGTAAAATATGGTCAGTGCTTCCATTTCGGGTATTCGTTTTCTTGTTACTACATAATGCTGAAGATCTGTGATCGCCAAGTACTCGAGGGAAAAGTCGTGCTTGACATAGCAGTCTAGTACAAGAATGACCCGGCTGAATTGTTGTCCGTGGGCATCCTCTGCAACGTCCTGGAACAATCAAAATTAATAAACTAGAATAACTTAACCCAACTGCGAAATTTGAATGTCATGAGTTTTAAAACATTCTAACAGATTTTCAGCATTGTGCTTAAACATTTTGATCAAAATCGAAACATACTGTATACACTCCATGCTGCTTAATGACCCCGTCGTCATCTGCAAGAATGTTTAAAATTGTTTGCTCTGCTTGAAGCAGGTTTTTTCCTTGGGTCCCTTGTACTGAATTATCGTCCAGATTTTTCAAAAACTACAAAATACATTGTGAAGGAGAACAAATGTTTTAATAGTGTCGCGTATATTCAATGGCTAGTGCCAGTTACTGGTTTACTCGTTGATAGAAATCAGACGGCATCTTACAAGTTGATACCCTAATAGGAATTAACATTGGGTTGTGAAAAAGACAGCTATAAAAGTTAACTCTCAATCAAACGCATTTAAAACTAAACTAGAAATAAGTAAAAAAGTTTTAAAAAAGTCATCCGTTTTTAAAACCTACTTTTAAGACAAAGTACTGGTCAGTTCCATTTTTCCTAGCTAAACGAATTTCAACACTTGGGACAGGAGAGGCTAATGCAATTCCCTGGAGCAAGAAAGGTCCAGCTGTTTTTAAATTCATGTTTTGTCTGGTCTGCTTAAGATTCTGGACATTGCCTGCTTGCCAAAAATTAATTAAGAAGTTATTAAAACTCAATTTTTATATATTATTAAAATGTTATTACTTTAATTACTTACACATATTTGTTCTGTAATCGCTTCCAGCTGTTAAACTTATCAAAAAATATATTTACCTTTTGATTCCATTATTTCCACACAAACTAGGTATTATTACGTATGGGCTCAGATGAGGCTGTTGGAAAAAAGATCGTTCGTTGTTTCACTTTTGAGTTTTGATTTGTTTAACTTTCTCCTACACTAACTTAATAAATACATTAGTGTTATTTACTGTTACATATATTTATTTAACCCAGTAGATTTATTGATCTCGAATATTTCACAGCAGACTTAATAGAAATTTATTATTTTTGTAAAAAACTTTAAACTGAATTTGACTGAGACTCAAAATTTTTATGATCAGCACTGCGGATTGAATTTAGTCAGGATACAAGTAAGGAGACAGTGCGCTTTCCTTTCAGTACAATACTATACGACTTCACTCACAATGCCCACAAACCAATTTATTTATACTCTTCAGTCCTACCATTTCATTTAACAATAATCTCACGCCATTACATGTATTGTGATGTGCTGTACTGTTAGTTTTGTTTTTCAATAAAAAAGAAACGTCAAACGTACGCACATCGTTTTGCTATTTCGTATAATTTTATAATCTACATATACTGGCACATCTACCTACATTGTTTTCAACTGAAAACTGAATGTGTGTCGCTAAACGTATATAAAATGAAATTGGTAGTATGTTAGTTACAACATGTGAAAAGATAACCGATGTGGTTTCCCATACGGATTACGGAGAAGTGTCTAGGTTTAACGGATTATGTATATACATATACCCAAACCTGTGATGGTAAGTCATGTAGTACTGCCTGCTGTAGTACCTCACTTTTTTGTTCCCTCGCATACAAATTAAGGAAATAAGCAAACGTAAAATGTGTTTGCTTTGTTTCACCTGCGTATAACAAAAATGTATGGAATCAAGACTATCAATATCAATGATTAAGAGGTTACATAGGGTTTAGGTCATTTCTCTTGATTCTTCACTGACGAACTAACTATACCATTTGTAATATTTTAATACGTAAAGTATCTATGTACTGATACTGATATACAATCCAAAAAAGAACCCATTTTTGCCGCGAAGCCTTTATACTGTAATTTATAAACGCCCTCAAGTACAGTGTAGTGTGATGTGGGTGTCTTGTATAGTTATATATTATGTAGTTAATTATTTATTCATTATATTATGTTGATACAAGCAAAACACTTTATCACTTGAAAAGTTCATAATCATTATTACTGGGAGGAACACCAGCAGTGATGAGTGATGGCGAAGATATCAAATATTCAAATAAACGTAAGTAATACGTTGATGCGTTCTGTGCACTTTAGTCGTCCATCATCCAAGAAAACATTAATATAAATTTTATGGCTGGCGCTCTTAGCTGGAGTCATAAGCACAATTTTTTGTAAGTGTATATAGATAAGTACTTTTCTTTTTCAGTTTTTCACTACATAACATGGAACTCACTGAGGACAGCTGGAAATTATAAATTATAAGACAGACTGATTACTGATATGGGCTATAGGAAATTTTATACCTGGGCACCAAACGACAAACGCTACCACGAAGCTGCCCAAATTTTCTACACGGACGTATTTGCTACAATGGCATTTCCCATCCTACATTTACTTCCCCGGCATTACGACCCGGACATTTGTTATTATCCGTGCATTTGCTACCCGGGCCTTTGCTACCCAGGAAGTTGCTACCTGGACATTTGCAACACGGACATTTGCTACCCCGGCATTTGCTACATGGACATAGTTACCTGGAAATTTGCTACCCGGACATTTGCTACCCAGACATTTTCTACCCCGACATTTTCTACACTTATATTTGCTACCCGGACATTTGCTACCCAAAATTTGCTACCCGGGCATTTGATACATCAATATTTGGTCGCAGCTGACAAAATTATGTCATTTAATGCCCACGAGCAATGTAAAAATAAAATACAGGCACAACTTTTTGCTATTATAACATGAAAGTAAAAATACGCCAGGAATAAAATAGATTTTATACCATTTTATAACTACCAAAATCAAATGTTTCTGGTTATTCTGGGGGAGCTATGTGTTTGTAAATGGTTTTCATTAATTTGCATCAAAAGGCTTGTAGAGTGAATGGGTAGGAATTGTCGGGCTTCGAAACAGGCAGTAGGCCCAAACGATGAAAAATAGTGCATGTAGTTGCATGCAGGTTATAATTATAATTTTAAATATTCTTAGGACTACCTTTCAGAAAATAAACGGGTTATGAAAAGTATTTTTTGTTTCATCTGACTCAGTTTACTCGACTGTCATTCCTTGAATTCCATACCAGTTGCTAGCGTTGTGAGAGTTGAAGTACCGTTGCTGTGCTTTCGGTGAGTTCAGGTTTAAAAAAACTACAAATTTCCGAACCAATATATATATTTTATTATGATGTCCTATAAAATCATGCAAATTAAATTTTAAAAAACCTAATGTCGTTACAATTTAAAACAAGGTCAACAAATATATCTACACAACTTTTAAAAAATAGGTAGGCTCCTGTAAGGCAATCTCTGACAGGCTAAAGGTTTAAAATAAAATGTTGGTTATACCTGTATCTAGAAGACTAGGTTTGGTATTGGTTTGGTAGTACTGTGGCGTCCTATGGTGGTAACACTAATTCGCGAGCACGCACCCAATTGCCTTTTTTATGTCTTATCTACGGCAGGTACCTACATATATTATTCGTCATTAAGAATACACTTGTTGTTTATGTACACGCATAACGTCATATTACCTCGAAGCATAGCAACCAGCAAAACGACAAAATAACGTAATGCTGAAAACAGTATTAAAATAAAATTTTCAGGAATTTTTAGTCTTGCGCCAACTAACAATGTACCTACTAATAAAAAACGTGTCGTTTCTGTAACAATCACGCTACACGCATATTAAAAAACTTTACAATGACACAATACGCTGTCTACAATGGTGATAAGCGCGTTTATAATGGTAGTAGTTTTTTTGTAGTTTGTTAATAATGAAAATAGGTTGTTTCAAATTAAGTAAACAGCTATATGTTGTGCTACGAATTTATTTCCAAATAATTAATTTGTGGCATTCGCTCATTCGAATGCTGCAGATACAATATAAACTAATGTCGTGTAAATCTGCAGGTTTTTACTTTAACTATTTAATTCACTGTGTGTGTATACCTAACATTATGTACTGTTATGTTATGTTTTGAGTTTTTTGTTTTTACTTTTAATTACATCTATATAATTGCATCTCACCACAGAATGTCACAGAGAGATGTAGCAAGGAAAAAGAGTACAATGTTATTCTAGGTATATCTGTAACCTAACAAATAGGAAACTTGATTCTGTAGAAGTAAGCAAAAAAATAGGCTGCAATTTGGTTCATAGCAATAAATAAAAAGTTAAGAGTGATGGATACGTATAACTTCTGCAAGTATTTATTATGAGTGTATGTACATAATACGACGAGAAATAAAATTATTCATAACAAAATAGAACGTGATCTCATCGACGATGCATTCGTAGCAGTACAGAGTACAGAGAGATTTAACCTTGACTGCAAATATTATAAACAATGCCAAGTACAGCTGTATGAAAATATGAGTGAAAGTGAAGCAGTGGAGCGAAGTGTGAAGGTGAAGTTCATTGTCACTATGCCGGCGATAAGATAGTACTTGTGATAAATCAAAATAAATACGCTACGTACGTGAACATGCACATACATAATATATATTATATACGTTTAATTGTATAACGTATTAACTTAAAAATAAAACGTCAGTTTCACTCACTACTCAACCAGCCTTGGGAAAGTCGTATAACGGTAATATAACGTAAACATATTGTCGGGATGAAAATGTCGAGATACTACGATTTATAAAAAACAGAAATAATGCTGCCCGTCCTACGAACGGCGCGTGACTACTTTTAAAATAAAAGGAAATTAATAATGACTTTTCTCTACATTTTCATAACAACAAAGGGTGAATCACCTTATTTCAGACAGTCAGGAAAATCGTAATGCATAGTTATTTCAAAATAATGCTCACAGTAGGAGACAATCAGTTTAGCTACAAAACAATAATATTTATCACTTTATAAGGTTAATTGTGATGGACTTTCACAAAATAGTACAGTGCATGAAATGATTTTTTGTACGTATATTAAACTGAAAAACTAAAATAAAAAATGTCCGCCCCACTTTAGAGCTTCAATCTGATTAAAAACAGAAAACTTCATGAGCTCGATCAGAAACTGAACCAAAGCGAGTAAAAGTCCAATCAATTGGAAATAAAAAATTATTGGAATTTTGGTTCCATTAAACGATAAGCGAGAGACACCTTCACTGCCATCGTGCTGACTACCCATGGCCATGTCGCTACAGTTTTGCGATACTATTCGTTTCTTAACCGAATTTAAGAGTACCTGGTACAACTCCCATCGCCTCCATAGCCCAAAAATCCCTGAGTGCAAAAGTGTCTTCATGCGATTTGGTACAATTTGAAAATTTTCATCATCCCATTCGGTGATAAAATAAAAACTTGGTGTTTTAAGAAACCGATTTTCTGTGTCCTGGTTCAAGGCCCACATTTGACTCGGACCTCCACTGTGGCTATGTTGACTTTCTCTATCTATCACGATATGGTTTAATTCCCTCAAATTATGCTCAACATTAAACTCGTCTGTTATTAAAGCAGTTTTGGACTTGCTCAGGCTTGTGAGAGCTACTTCCTTAAGAGCAGATTTGCAAAAAAATACCATGTTATATATCATTTCATCGAGGCTCTTGTCTAATTTTGTTTTCTTGCTTGAATGTTTCTTATTAACATTTTCAATTATATCGAGAATAGAGAAATAGAATCGGCACGACTTGTCGTAATGTAAAATATGTCGGTCTTGACAAGGAAGCAAATGTAGATCTATCTTTTCATTGACGTTTCTGTTCGTATTGTTTGGGTATATTTGATAAAATGAAAATCCTCCTTTGTAATTAGTACTGCAAAAGCCATAATTAATATCCTCGAGCATTAAGTACAGTGTAAAATGTCTTATGTCTTCAAACGTTTTCCAAGGCATTTCGACTGGACTTGATAGTGTTGCATCGGATTTCAAGACTCCTTTGTATCCATTGATGAGAACGATTCCCATTAAAAGCCACGAGCCAAGAATTATTTTGTAGAAAATTGTCACCTTCACATGCTTTTTAGTTTGAAATGGCTTCGGTTTCATGCGGATGCCCTGCTCCATTAAAGAAGGTAGAATCCAAAATAGAGATGACACATACCCTACTATAATTTCGTACGTCTTGAACAGAAAATAGTCTGTAGTATTTTCCGTTTGTAAAAAATACGGTATTATGACGATTGCAGCTGTTGCTTTCAGAAATAGTATTAAGAGTAACCATATTGATGGGTCAAAAGGCGTCGTGAAAAATTTGTACCCCGATTTATGGCACTTGACACCATCCGAAGTAAGGAATTTGAAGCCTTCGGTCATACCTACATTATTAAAAAAACATCAGTGTGACCTTTGACTTTCGACATAATTATATATCAGGCTGTATACGAGAATGAAAATCAAAGTGCAGTTCTTACCAAGATGATACGCTTGGTAATTTAACCCTGATGTTACTCCATAGTTTGACCCTATGAGTGGAAATTTTTTCCACAATGATTTGCTTAGTTTACGCCTCAAAGATAGAGGTAACATATTTCTTTGTTCTTCTTGTATTGCTATGTCCGTAGTGTTGAGCCCTTCAGCTAGAAGATTGCCTTTGGAAATATCAATTTCATTTAAAAGGTCAAAATTGCATGATTTTCTACTTGTGTGTTTTACAATACAGCTTGAAATTAGTCTTTTTCCAATTTCAACATTATATCTTGAAGTTAGTTGACGCTCCCAGGCCATGTGTGTACCTTTTTGTGTAGCAAGCGTAACAGCTTTTTCCATGTTTATAAGACAGGAGTAGGAATGCTCATCATCATCTTTCTGAAGAAATTCTACGACTACTTTTTGACTGCACCGAAACCTTTCATATTGAATGAAATTCTGCCAGCAAAAATGGCAGATGTAAACACCAGTGGACAAAATCGCATGTTTATTAGGAGTATCCATTCCAGAAAACATAAAGAACAGTTTAGCATTACGGAGCCACAACTCACCTGTAGCTCTAGACGTGAACTGACTCTGTATGAATTTCTTGTAGTCACAATCGTTGTGGTGAAAAATAAATATGCACGTCTGCTGTATCTGAATCTTGGAAATATCTCTTTCCATATTTGATGTGTACAAGTTAAAACTACTTTCAAAGTAAGAAAATATAGTGTAATACTCGTTTTCTTTTGCTCGACTTATAAGAATTGCATTCTTGTCTATAAAAATGACTTTATGGAAACATCGTCGAATTCTTTTAAACTTTACAGGATCCACTTTTGTTTTCTTCCAGTACAGTTCGATGTGTCTGAAATCAATCCTAGATATTGATGTTAGCATAGTTGGAACTTTTATACGCGAATAGTCCAAGACATGCCAGCCAAAGAAGACAATTATTTCGATGGGACAGTTCCCACGGGATTGTAAAAGTGGGTTAATTATTATTATTATTATTATTATTGATTTATTTACGACAGGCCGTGGCCCAAATGAGATTTACAGACACAGGACAAATACATGAGCTGCCTTTACACCTTTTACATTAGTAGTTGTATTATATCAAATGTCATAATCACCACTATCTTTTGGTATAAAACTATGTAATAGAATGATAGTTATCAACAAATAGTATTAATCAAAGGACTGCAGATTTTTCCATTCCACCTGCAACTGGGAATTAACGTGATAGTTAGAGTTAATGTCTAGCAGTTGCATAGTGGATTGTTTTGGTCCATAAGTACCTGGAATCGGTATTGATGTTTGGTGTAAAATGGACATTTTGCTTGTTGCAAATATGACAAAGGGACCAGTATTGGAATTATATATTGTAATAAAAATCACAACTAGGTTCCACCAAATCATGGTTGCTTCCAGTAGGAGATTGCCCAGATTCTTCAGATTGGTGTACGATAAATGGAAAATCAAAAATGGATGCTCAATTCAGAATTTACATTTTATATCAAAGAAGAAGAACGACATTGTGTAGACGTATAGAGTAAATACTTTTACTATTTTTACCCGTTTCATACTTGACAAAGCTTTTGAGTCGAAATTTTTATTTAATTGCAAATTATTGTGTTAGTAATTGAGCTCTCTACTTGACTAATGAATGTAATAAATTATACGCCTTTCTTGAAAAAGGGCAAAGGACTTAATGTTGTTTGTATTTATACACCCTTGGAACAACGTTGATAGTAAAAGGACATCTCAATTAATTGCATTGCATGTAAAAGGAAAAAAAAAATTAAAATACTTTTATGCGAGTACGTACACTAGGATCATGCCGATACAGTAAATAAATATAGGTAAGTGCAATAAATTATCCACAAAGTAAACAAACTGAGAATTACGCAAAATAGGACTTACTTTATATATTTACTCTCAACAAGTTACATGTACTTATATTTTTATTGAGTTACTCAATTAAGCCTTAGCCACAACCTTTCGTTTATGATTTACATTATATTGATTGAAAGAATGAACATACATACTCAGCATCCTGCAAAGTTAGTTTTTTTTTCAATTTGGGAGTAAAACTACTTAGCAACGAATGTCAAGTAGACGTTTACTGTAATATTTGGGTAGTCTCAGGAACATAGTTAATTAAATTAATATCATTGTACCTATTGTGAACAAAAAATATAGTTTGTGTCATATAAATCCTATTCATGTTCTATTCAGGTCATTAAGTCCAGAAGCAATATGCCGTACAATTGGTAATACTTATAACTCAGGTATAATATCATGTGTAGTAGCAAAATAGAATTTACAAGGGATGCAATAAATAAAGATCTCATGCAACCATATTTACACCATTTTTATATTTTTATCGCCTAAAACAAAGTCCCTGAAAATGCCTGCTTTTAGTTCCCATTATGAATATCCAAAAATGTATTGCATATTTTCCCTGTTTTTAAAATATTCCTAATATTTCGAAAAAATTGGAAAATTCCCCCTTCGAATATTTATATCTTTGCTTTCGCTGGGAATACAAATACAGCCAATCAAATAATAACAAATGTAATTTACATACATCTAATTCTACGATAGCTGCCGCTAGTATCCAAATCCAAGCAAATAGCTAGACGTCATGCATAGTAACGTCCTGCAGTAGTGCCTCTGGTACGGGACCGTTTTCCAAAGGCTTCGAATTAATAGAATGAAAATACGAAGTAATTTTCTGTAAAGCTTGATCACAAGTCATTCTTTGAGATGGGTCCAGGAGCAAAAGGGATCTGATCAAAAGGAGAGAATGATCTGAGACCGAATCCAAATACCTGTGCAATAAAAAGATGGATTGTGAGTAAAAGCGAAATATCAAGATTAATAACTTTATTTGTTGCTTACATACGAGATGCCAGGTAATTTATAATAGTGCACTCACGGGATTTTAAATTCAGCACATTTAATCAAATTAAATAATTCTTGAGGCCGAACCGAATAAAATGGAAAATGACCATACAACATGGTGTAGAATATGACACCCAAGGACCACATATCAGATGATTTGCCTGTGTTGAAAATTAGGGTATAATTTTGGTTCATTAGAATATTAATCGTATTTATTTATTTTTAGCCGCACTAAAAAAACAAGCATTGATTAGAAATATAGCAACTGAAAAATGCATAATTCCATTACCACAATAAGGTTTGGCGGTTATGAGTTCTGGTGAAGCATATGCTGGAGAGCCTCTTTGATCAGTTAGCAATTCCCCGTCATGGGCCAACTGCTTTGCAAGACAAAAGTTGACGAGTTTGATTTCTCCAGTGACTTGATTTAGGATTATATTTCCCAGTTTGAGATCGTGATGGACGATGTTCCTCTGCGATTGAATTCATTTAAAATAAATCAAGCAACATTCTTAACATAAGAATTTAATGTGTGACAAAATACTGAAACTGGCTTATTTAGAGGCATACGACACGTGTTTGAGCATAATAATGTTACGGATAGCAGACTATTAAACTCACCTTATGTAAACGCTGAACAATCAAGAGAACCTTGTAGAATATGTTCAGTGCTTCCATTTCGGGTATTATTTTTCTTGCCACTACATAATGTTGAAGGTCTGTGATGGTCAAGTACTCGGGGCAAAAGTCGTGCTTGACATAACAGTCCAGTACAAGAATTACCCGGTTGAATCGCTGTCCGTGGGAATCTTCGGCAACATCCTGCGACAATTAAAATATTAGATTTAAATAATTTAAGACAGCTGGAAATATTCGTGAATACTATTATTTTCAATCCACGACGTATTGAAAATATTCTCAATTCTATGTTTAAATATTTTTATGAAAATCATAATTATAACCTACTGTATATAGTCCATGCTGCCTAATGACCCCCTCCTCGTCTGCAAGAATATTTAAAATTATATGCTCTACGTGAAGCAAGTTTTTTCCTTGGGTTCCTTGGAGTGAATTATCGTCTAGATTTTTCAAAATCTGCCAAAATTACAAAATAATAAATTATTCCAGCGGTTGCCTGGGAATAATAAAAATCACCGCTAATTGAAACACGTACCTTCAGGACAAAGTAATGGCCGGTTCCATTTTTCCTTGCTAAATGAATTTCAACAGTTGGGACAGGGGAGGCTCCAGCAATTCCCCATAGCGAGAAAGGTCCAGCTGTTTTTAAAGTGTTCTTTTCAGTCTTCTGGACATCGTCTATACTCAAAAAATACCAGAAGAATTATTATATTATATGAGTTTCTAATTCAATTTTTTGCGTCTTGTCTTATGTACCTACATACATAGACACTGGTGATTTCTTCTTGAGATTGTCTTTTCTTGGATTATTTAGTTTGTGTAATATAATACATAGTATTAAAATAAGTTGATCGAATTTTTAATTTTTTTTACCTATTGAACCCATGTAAATGTAGCTACTACACAAACTTATGGAATTATTCCTTTCCTTCAACACTTTTCGAAATTGTTAAAATAAATTTTTTCCAACTTTCACTTTACGCTGAATTGAGCTTTCCCATGCACACACCTACTATAACACATATAATAAAATGAAATTGAAAATCTTATGTTTTGAAACTTTAAAAAAAAATTAGAAAGTAATGGTTTCCAACTTAATTCATATATATTATTGGATCTTTACAGTTTGCTTTCTTTACCGTTCTTACGATCCTTAAACTTTGCCACAATGCCCCTGACTAACTTGTATCTTCATTTTCGAGTTTTATTTTAAGAATTCGAGTACAGTATTGTCTGTGATCGTTTTGGCTTTTGGCTGCGAACGAAAAACTTACGAATTGTGGAATCGCTATTAGCTAGATCAGCAGATAATTTTAATCTGCATTTTGAATGGTACATTTGGCTATCATTATGCCTACTTATACGTCATGAACACGTGGTGTGCTATTCATAGTACTTTGTAGTCTCAACTATTTTTGTGACTACACTACACACGTTTTATATCTGCTGGTGCTGGTCAATGTGCATGTGACGTCACCAGAAGTTTCATATAATTTCAATATGTAAACCTCAAACTCAAACGTATAAAAACATTGAAAATTTTAGACGTTTCTAAGTTTCTACCTACCTGAGCCATACGTATAATATAATTAGTTCCTGCTATTGTGTAAGAGAATACATAGAATAGCATCGCACATTCTAATACATAAAGTACCTAACTACACAAAACAGAAACCCCACACTTAACTTGATGCTGGTACTTGTAATTTATGAACGTTCCCAAACTCAAGGTGATGTGAATGAACTGTATATATTATGTATATAGGACACATCTGAAGATCAACATAATGATATTATTATGGTCAACAATAACTAATGATGGTAGAAATTGCAGATATCAAAAACGTCCGTAAAACGTTCTGTAAGAATGAACTGTAATTTCCTCCCAGTTCAAACCAGCTGATTATTGGTAGTGAGACCGCAGAGGTTGGGCTGATCTATATTATGTGTTTAAGTTGCTATCACAATTTTGTAAAAGTTCACAAATAGTTGACCTATTTTATATTTTTTCTTTTGTTTATTTAGTTTCTGACTAGCGATGCTATCAGAAAGACTGAAATTGAGTGGATCTGGTAAAAATGAATTGCTAATGATAATTAGGAAATCAGTCAGTACTGAAAATATTATTGTCCCTTTAAAAATATGACTGACGGATCGACGGGACCGAGAAATGAAGTTGACTCCGGAGCCAAATAGATGTAACACTAAAAAGGAATAAAAATGAGCAATTTGTAGCATTGTAAAGTTCTTGGCTTAAGTTCCTTGGGTACTGACTAGTGGGTTCGGTATAGAACTTTAATGGTGCAGTACAATATAGGAAGTTATAATACAAGACCTTCAGTATGAACTTAAACTGAGTGGTAGTACAGAAAATTCAAAAAACTATAAAGGGAAGCTAATACTGCAATTTTAAGTTCCAAACACTGAAAAATGCTGCAACTTCATTTTTGAAACATGTTATTTTAAGAATTAGATGTGTATCAGTATGCATGTTTTTGCTCGTAATTTTTAGTGAAACTTTCCATTTGATTATGATTCATACTGTTTTGCTTTTAAAAATGGCTGATTTCTTAAAACCGTCACGATTTGGCAACGCTTCCAACTTTTAAAAGAATAGACTTGAAGAACTAGGACCGACTGGAACTTACCTACCAATTTTTGCAAGAGAACTGTACTGATTTAAATTACTGATTATTTCATCGAGTGTATCTGATTGGAACTGACACTGATAAAACTAGAAACTTGGTAACACTTCCCAACTTTCCCATTTATAAATTAAACTAGGTATCTATATATGAAGAGTTTTTTGGCAAAACATGATAAGTCCATTGTTTTTTTAAATGAGGTTATTTGTGTTACAAGCTCACTATAATCCCTGTATTCCTTACTTTCTGGAAAAATATCAACTTAAGAAGTTAGAAGTTGTTGGTCTCCTCGTAGGTGCTCGTGGCTCGATTCCTGCCTTTTTTGAATCATTTCGAAAAGATATGCGACTTCCCTCAACCATGATAAATGAAATTGTGATTGCTACTATCCGAGGCTCTTGTCGAATTGCCCATAATCATTTATATAATATGAACTTACGTAACAGCTAGTTTTTAAAATAACGATTTCTAAAAAACAGTTTCTATAATTATTCGAAAGCTTTTAAATCTTCCTAAAAATGTATATTGTTCTTACTGTGTCTTTATGGCAAACGTTATTGTAACGTCAGTTGTAAATAAATATTTACGTTCTCTCTGTTGTTGTATTCAACTAGTTACATTACTGTGTTGAATGGTAAAGGTCAAAGTTCAACCAAAGCAATTTTTTAAAATAGCCCAAATTTCGTTTTTTGGCAGAAAGGGATAAGTCCATTAAATTATTATTGGCAAAATGGAATAAGTCCACCTAAAACCTGTATTTCTGATTTAAATTTGGTTTTTGAGTGTTCTCGTAGTTAGTAGAAGACAATTGCCGTGCGTTAATGTTTTCATGCAAAGAAAGATAAAAAGTTAAGAAAAAGTTTGGTTTCATTCAAAACGATTGAAGTTTCATGTCACGGACTTTTTATCTCATGTTAAGTTATTGATTTCTTGGCAAAACGGGATAAGTCCACAAATTTAAATTTATTTATTTTTTTAAATTCCAGGGTCCGCCTCGAATTATGAAACTGCTTGCAATAACGCTTCGTTAGATGCAGTACCTGTAGAAAAAAATTGAATAATAAACACTCAACCTGTCACCATTTATTCATTTTTCGTTGTTCCTGTAAAATTTGCTTTGATGGGCTTATCCCGTTTTGCCAAAAAACTCTTCATATGAAGTACATGTTGTCGATAACGAATCAACATGTTACTTAAATTACCTACATCTTTAGTTTGCAAAATGACCTGTATTCAATATATTTTAGAATCAAAATGATAATTATACATGTAAAGCATTTAAAAATAATTTTGTGGATATTTTCATCGTTTTATGACTTCAATACAATAATATCACAATCCCGAACTAAGATTCTTTAAAGAATAATTTTTTGGTCTTTATGGTCATATTATTTCTAATTCCAAATATATTGGATATAATAAGTCATTTTGACTTTGGCTGAAATTGGAGGTGGGTTATTTTGATTCCTCGCTCACGATATCTTTAAATATGCAGTTGTATTTTATCTACAACCTACACGGGTCTACTCGAGTAATGCTAACAAACAGTAAAATGTGGAATGTTTAGAGTAAAAGAGCGACTACAGAAAACGACAAGAAAACGTTCAAATTGCATGTATGAAATCCAAATCCCTACTTATAGTTATAGCATAGCAAAATTGCCAAGTGCAAGCGAGTGAGTGTCAATGTGAGTCAGTCCTACTACTAGTCAGTTGTACTATAGTTAGTAACTAGTATGCCAGGTCCACATTAACATGCATATTTAGCAGTTGATGAATAACAGTAATGAGTTGTGCGTGAAGCGTAAGTACCGTGACAGTGATTATAATGAGTCGATGAGTAATTGAGCGCGATTTTAACTATGTACTTACTTTGTTTTTAAACGATAAAGAAATCATAGTTTTTTTCATTTTATGTAAATATTTATTTTAGCATGAATTTAAATTCAACCTTTTCAATTGTGGCATTCACAAGTTAATGTATATTGGCAGGGTAACTTGACTAAACACGACATGTGTCTGCACGTAATTACTTAATTAAAATATTATCCAGGTGTATTTATGTACTTGGCATAGTATATTGATTCGCTTTAAATTGAATTTTTACCTTAAGTGTGCGTATAGCTGAGCAGAATAATGGTGATTATAAGTTCTAAAGTAACCTTGAATTTGACTAAAATAATTTTAAGAAAATCATACAATACAGACGTGAAGTTTGAAGTTCATTGATATTGCTATATTGATATCCAATATGAAGCAGAAACAATGTGCATAAGACAAACAGCATTGCTTACACTATATCGTCTGTGTAGAACCAAAATGATCCATATCCAATTTAAGCTAGAATCAAAATGAGCTATGTCATAAAAGCAAAATGAGAAACATCCGTAAAATATTAATTAGAAGTTTTTGAAAAGTGTAAAATGTTGTATTTACATGTTTTAAAAGAGTGTAAAATGTTCTGTTTACATGTTTTTGAAAAGTGTAAAATGTTCTTTTTACACTTTTAGATATTGTTTCTAGCTACAAATGGATATGGGTCATTTTGGTTCTTAACAGACGATATATTTTTTGTTGATTATTGCATGACATGCTCTATTTATATTTTGGCCCATAGATTACAGTACTGAAAGTAATAACATATGTAATTAATCACTGATTCTGACCACGTGAGCATATTATCAATAGAAATGGTGTAACTAGAGCCAACACTTATTTGTAAAATTGTGTACGACCGCTGCAACTTGGTCAAGAGATGATTTGAGTTCAGGGCTCGTCTCGCTTGAATAAACTCTTCCAAGAGACATGACATCCGGTGAGAACTGTAAAATTTAATCGTAAGGAAAACTACGAAAACTCCCCACCACAAGTTGCTACCATAATAAGTGTCAAGAACGAAATTTGGGAAAATAGCCTGAGTAGACAGCAGACGGAGAACACAAACCACGCGGACGCAAAGAATATGGCCGCCGGAACTAGAAGTCGACTGTAATGAGGGCAAAAGTACAGTCCGTTATGAATTAAACTTTTTAACTGGTGTCTACAGCTACAGCAAAGTAAATTTTCAGCCCTCCTAAACCTTTAAAGTAAAAATTTGCAACTTTATCACATCACGTAAGCTCCTGGAGCACACTTGCAAAATAATATATTTACATTCCGAGTTTCATAACAGTTTTTACAATTTAAAAAATAAAAAATAATTAAAGAAAACAAATAACAAATAATATCCTTGAATACAAATATATAAATATAGATTGTAGTGAAAGCAACTGATGTACATAATATTTAAATTCATTTAGTTCTGTTTGTATTAGTATTCAATTTTGGCTCAACAGGGCTTGCTTTTGGTTTAGGAATTGTAGCAATATTTTTATACTTACTAGGAAGGGTCAACACATGTGCTCCGATATTCAACTTAAGATTGTGTGCGTTTAGATTGACATGCGGTAGTAAGCAAACGCACCACTAATCATTTTTTTCACACGCCAAGTGTATCGAGGTCATATAATATGTCGTCTGCGAAAAAAATACGATAGTGGGGACCCCGTTGGCATATTTAGATTGCATGTTAAATTCCATAAGAAAATTTAAATTTTTTATTTCACGAAAAAAATTTAAAATATTAAATAACACTATAAGAAATAGAAAATGACTCCATTGTGAATCTTGGCAATAAAAAATGGTCGTCCATAAGTGATGTCATGGAAATATTCTCATTCCTTGGACCCTGATTGGACCCTGACACCTCTGGTTATTAGTCTAACCATTGCGTGATTGGCTAAATTTCCCACGGGAAGTCACAAACATTCAAACAGACCCCCTGTATAAAAAACATCATTTGTTTCCTGCACATATAGTTTGTCCTTCTATGCATAAAAGTCGTAGCAAGAATTGACTCCTTTTCCTGCGGAAACTAATGTGCACAAATAGTCTGCAATGTGCGGTACCTAACAACGAAACAAACACCTTTAAATAAAATCCAGATACCCACCTATTTCCATCTGCATCTAGGTATTATACATTTTACTAATTAAAAACACTAACATGGAAAATGGCAGCAGAGAGGCTCGAGGTTCGAGCTACAATCCAATTAAAAACAAAGATAAAACAAACATCGAGAACATAAAACTTCGTGAGCTCGATCACAAACTGAGTCAAACCGACTAAACATCCAATTAATTGGCAATAAAAAATTATTGGAATTTTAGTTCCACTAAACGATAAGCGAGAGAGCTCTTTACTGCCATCGTGCTGACTACCATTATTGTCCGCGCTACTACTACAATTTTGCGATCCAATTCTTTCCTTAACAGAATTTAAATGTATCTGGTACAACTCCCATCGCTTCCAAAGCCAGAAAATCCCTGAGTGCAAAAGTATCTTCATTCGATTTGGTACAATTCGAAAGTTTTCGTCATCCCATTCGGTGATAAAATATAAGTTTGGTGTTTTAAAAAATTGATTTTCTGTATCTTGATTTGATGCCCACATAATATGACTCGGACTTCCCCCGTGAGTACGGTGACTGGCTGCAGCCTTAATGATATTTGTCACCTCTTTCAAATTGTCTTTAACACTAAACTCGTCAATTACTAAAGCAGTTTTGGATTGACTCAGGTTTGTAAGAACAACTTCGTTAAGAGCTGATTTGGAAAAAAATACCATCTTATATGAAATTTCGTTGAGGCACTTGCCTAGTTTTGTTCTCTTGCTTAAATCTTTCTTAGCAATATATGTATGCAAATACCCTTCAGCGGCGGATCCAGAGGGGGGGCTAGGGGGCTTTAGCCCCCCCCAGGAGGAGATTTTTTAACATTGCAGGGATACGAGCGGTCATTTTCAATATGGCGGCTTAACATTGTTAGCCCCCCCCAGAAAAAATCCTGTATCCGCCGTTGGAGAAGGGTAGTATGAAAACGGCACGACTTATCGTAATATAAAATTTGTTGGTTTTGACAAGGAAGCAAAGTTTGATCTATGTTTTGATTTGCGTTGTTGTCCATCTTGTTTTTGTTCGGATATACTTGAGAAAATGATAATCCTCCTTTGTGCTTAGTACTGCAGAAGCGATGATTAAGGAAGTCGTCAACCATCAAGTAAAATGTAAAATTTCGAATGTCTTCGAACGTTTTCCAAGGCATTTCAACTGGACTTGATAGTGTTGCATCGGATTTCAAGACGCCTTTGTATCCATTGATCAGAACGATTCCCATTAAAAGCCAAGAACCAAGAATGAGTTTGTAGAAATTAATCACCTTTACGTCTTTACTTTCGAATGGCTTGATGCTGTTGCACTGCTCCATCAAAGTAGGTGTGATCCAAAATATTGTCGACACATAAGCGACTATAATTTTGTAAAGTTTGAGCTGAAAACCACTGGCAGGATTTTGTGTTTGTAAATAGTGTGGTATTGCGACAACTGTTATTGATGTTGTTGTTAGAAAAGCAACCAAGAGGAACCACGTTGTTGAATCAAAAGGCGTCGTGAAAAATTTTTAACCCGATTTCTGCCGCTTGACACCATCCGAAGTGATAAATTTGAAGCCTTCAGTCATGCCTACGTCATTAAGATTAAAAAACATCACTGTTACCTGTGACTTTTGTCATATGTAGTTATGCTTGACTTTACAAAAAAATTAAAATCAAAGTGCGGTTCTTATCTTAGTCTTACCAAGATGATACGCTTGGTAATTGAGCCCTGGTGTTAGTTCATCCTTTGACCCTATGAATGGAAATGCTTTCCACAATGATTTGCTTAGTTTACGCCTCAAAAGTAAAGGTAATGAATTTATTCGTCCTCCTGGTGTAGCTATGTCGGTAGCGTTGAGCCCTTTAGCTAGAAAATTGACTTTGGAAATATCAATTTCATTTAAAAGATCAAAATTGCATGATTTTCTACTTGTGTGTTTTACAATACAGCTTGAAATTAGTCTTTTTCCAATTTCAACATTATATCTTGAAGTTAGTTGACGCTCCCAGACCATGTGTGTACCTTTTAGTGTAGCAAGCGTAACAGCTTTTTCCATATTTATAAGACAGGAGTAGGAATGCTCATCATCATCTTTCTGAAGAAATTCTACTACTTTTTGACTGCACCGAAACCTTTCATATTGAATGAAATTCTGCCAGCAAAAATGGCAGATGTAAACACCAGTGGACAAAATCGCATATTTATTTGGAGTATCTATTCCGGAAAACATAAAGAACAGTTTAGTGTTCAGGAGCCACAACTCACCTGTATGCCTAGGGGTTGTAAACTGAGTCTGTATAAATTGTTTGTAGTCGTGATTGTTATGTTGCAAAATAAATATGCACGTCTGCTGCGAATGAATCAAGGAATTATATCTCTCTGTGCCGGTTGTGTAGAACTTAAAACTGTTTTCAAAGTATGAAAATATATTTTGGTACGCGATCTGTTTTCCTTGGGTTATAATTGTCTGCCTGTCTACAAAAATGATTATATGGAAACATCGTCGAATTCTTTTGAACTTTAAAGGGTCCACCTTTGTCTTCTCTTTGTACAGTTCGATGTGACTAAAATCGATCCTAGATATAGATGATAGCATTGCTGGAACTTTTATACGCGAATAGTCCAAGACATGCCAGTCGTAAAACACCATTATTTCGATAGGACAGTTTCCGCAGGATTCTAAAAGTGGATTAATATCTAACAGTTGCATAGATGGTTGTTTGGGTCCATAAGTACCTGGAATCGGTATCGAAGTTTGGTGTAATATTAACATTTTACTCGATATAAATATAGCAAAGGGGCCGTCATTAGAATTATATATTATAATGAAAATTCCAACCAGACTCCACCGAATCATTTTGTCACTTTGAGGAGAAGATGTTTTGCGTGGATCAATGGTGAATTGAAAATGCCTCATTTAATGTTTCCATTTTACATTAAAAAATAAAAGCGACATTGTGCAGAGGAATAGGGTAAATACTTTTACTATGTTTACACACTAAAGCTCATTGCAAAGTTTTTGAGTCGAAGTTTTAGTTTAGGGACAAATATTATGTTAGTAAATGAACCAACTACTTGAGTAATCGTAATATGTATTTATTTCACTACGCTTCGGTCAGTTTTATTTATTTCAGTGATGTGTATTCAGCTGCTCCACTCGACAACTTTAAATATAACATATTATTAAATGTGTTTTGTTGATTTTAGGTTCGGTCTGACAGACAGTAAATATAAATTAATTCGATGGTAGGGAGAGACTGTCTCAATAATTGTAGACAGTCCTATAATAATGGTCATCTGCAGTGTAACTGAAACAACTCAATATTTAACAAAAACTTATTTTGTACGTTTATAGTTCGACTCCTATTTACTTATTCTCCCACTTTAAGTTTTAAAATTGTTCAACTAATACAAATTTAATGAGTACTCTGCAAAGTTAGTTTTTTAGATGCTGCGCTTTATCGCGATATTATACATTTCCTAGTTTGAGATCGTGTTGATCGATGTTCCTTGTTCCTCTGCATATGAATTTATTAGAAATTTGTACTGTAGCTTAACGACATGCCGTGGGAAGTGAGTATAGTGTGTAAGTACTGTGAATTCTTCATGATAATAATAAGTCATTAATGAGTAATTGAGCACGGTTGCAACAATTTTTTTAAATGATAAATGGAACATGTTTTGTTCAGATTATGTAAATATTTATTTTGTCATGAATTTAAATTTAACTTATTGTGCCATTTACAAGTTGTACATAGGCAGCGTAGATTTGACTGTACACATTCATCTGCTTGTAATTACCCAATTCTAAAATAATCAGGTCTATATAAGTACTTTCCTTTCATAAGTTGTAATATAATTTTATATTTGCGTGTGGTATGATTCCTTAAAATAGCCACCATAATTCAAAAATTGAACAACTTACAAGCGCGCAGTAAGTGATCGAACATTTTGCGCATTTCAAAAACATGTAAATAAAATATTTTGCCCGCTTCAAAAATTTGTAGCAATTAACATTTTACTCATTCTGTATTTTTTTTGATATTGATCATTTTATTTCTAGCTTAAATCAGATATGGGACATTTTGATTCTGTACTCACTATATAATATATGTATATTGGTATAGTAGTGGCCAATTAGATTGAGCATTGAGTACGTATACAGTGTAACTAAACGTTACTATTAGCATTAATAGTTAAACGAAATAGAAAGTGCTGAACAAATTACAAGTGCTACTACCTACTAGGTAGTACCTACCTACCTACTTGCCCTGATTATATTCTGGCCTAATTACATTACTGAAAGTAGTAGCAATACATAGTTAATCACTTGTTCTGACCACGTGAACATATTATCAACAGAAATAGTGTAACTTGAGCCAACACTTATTTGTAAAATTGTATACGAGCGATGCAACTTTGTTAGGAGATGATTTGTGTTCAGGGCTCGTCTCGCTTGAATAAACTCTTCCGAGAGACACGTCATTCGGTGACAACTGTAGAATTTGATCGTAAGAAACACCACCCCTTCCCCAGCGCAAGTAGCAACCATAATAAGTGTCAAGAAAGAAATTTGAGAAAATAGTCTCAGTAGACAGCACACAGAGAATACAAACCAGGCAGACGCAAAGAAGATGGCCGCCGGAACTAGAAGTCGACTGTATGGGCGAAAGTACAATCTGCTATGAATTTCCAGCATTTGGTACACTTTGTGAAGGACCATAGCTGTTTCTTGAGTTGTTCGAGCTCCGATTTTATTCCTTAAAATAATAGAATCACATGAATTTGCGTGTCATAAAAAATCAAGCGCCTAAGAGTATTGAATATTGAAATTAGATTACAATTTAAAATAGTTTTTTGCAAAATATTTCGTTGTATTTTTTTAGCTAACTTGATGGCCTTAAGCCAAAAAATAGTGAAGTATGTGTGACCCAAAATGAGGATAGCGTAGTAGTTTGTAATTGAGTACGCACACGCACTGTTAAATCCACACCAAGCTGCATACATGTACCAGACTGGTTTCCCTGACTCGCCCCCCAGCCTGTAATATAGGCTCATGGCTGATTCCGATTTGAGGAAAAATGGAGTAAATAGGATGACTGCAAATGGTCGGCTTGAATTGCACATTAAGCAAAAATAGTACAGAATTCCATTACGATTCCAACCGTCTGGTTTGTCCACTCCTAGCAGCTCGCCTTTAAAATTAACAATTGAAAAATCTTGTCATTATAAAAGCAATATTTCAACCAATATGCAAAATTTATTCTACACTTTTGCAAAACGTAACAGATTTTAAAGAGCATCATCATTGTTTGAAGTTGTTGGACAGTGAAAATTCCAATCATTTTCAAAATTAGCACCCGTCTGGCTCATACAACATTGTAAACAGTTTTAAAAACAAAACACAAACAAATGTGATAGGGACTTCACGAGACCCGCAAATTATGTCCCTTATAGCCGGAATCCCTTGTAACAATTTAAGGAATTTCCCTTGTAAGCGGGCTGTTAATTTTTTTATGCAAAGGAAGATAAAAAGTTAAGAAAAAGTTTGGTTGTATTCCAGTCACTGTAAAATTTTTGGTTTGGCGGCTAATTCAAACTAGGTACCTCACACTACATGTTTTTAAAACATGTATGATTTAAAAATTGAAGTTTTAAAACTTACAAAATTGCTTGTCCAACTTGGCTTGTTGACTCACGTGAAATGCCGCATCCTCTCCAAACAGGAGGCTATTAATCTGGTAACTAAGTGCGTAGGCAAAACCAATCATGAGGAGACAATCCGGAACAAATACTTCAATTTGTACATCTTCACTCAAGCTATAAATAGCAAATGAAATGAAGGACACCAGAAAGAAAAGAAATTGATTGATAACTTGAAAATAAAAGAGGAGTGACTTGAACTTTGACGACTTCTCACACTCCCGAGTATCATTATTCCAGCTGTAATGAACGAATCGGATGGAGGAGATACTGGCAATGACGCTCGAGTAGGCATTGAATGGATCTGTTTTGAACTTTATGAAATCCAAGATGAAGTTCTTGCCTGGCTCCGATTTATTTTTGGTTGGTGTGGGTGTGAGTGTTTGTAATTCGGTCATATTTACTGGTGGATCAATGCTATTCGGATCTGACTGAATCAAAAACTCTGTCAACTTGCTTTTAGATAATATAAAACTTTTGTAGAGTAAAATATAAGGATTTCTTTTGGCCTATTTATTTAACTTGAAATTATTTGGGCGTCCTAAGCTAGTACCTACTTATGTCTCGGTCAAGCACTGTCTACTGCTGCCTACTGCAGGAAAGACGAGTGTTAAACGCAAAAAGCAACCAATCTATTTTAACTTCAATGTGACTGATGGCTGAACTATCGCTGGCGAAAAGTAGAATTTTAAAAGGTGCCATAAATATAAAACGTGCTCATTTACTTACGTCTCATCGTAAGGCTTTTAAAAGCTAAAGCGTTTGTTAATATAATTTTGGTCGATATATTTATGATGGAACTGACAGGAAATAGAGCTTTCAGGGGATACCATCTAAGTTAATGTGATTGAAAATATATGTTCGTTTCAAATCGGCATATAAAAATCCTGCCTGTATAGGTACTATAGGTATATAATATCTCGTTGCCTCGGAGAAAACTGAAGTGTCTTAACTGAAAAGCAAAATAAAATACTAAACTTGCTTCCGTCCATTGATTTTTGAACTACGTCAATGGGAAAGTTAAATGTCAGCCCTTTAAAAACATATAAATAATAAACATTTTTCACATTTCCTTTATAACTTATATAAAGGATAATTCAATAATGACGTCATTGGGGTAGGGTCAATGGGGCTTCTTGCCAACTCATGACATCCCATGATAAAGATAGCCATTTACGGAATGGTTGAGGTGATGACAGATGGTCATATTATAGTGTCCTAAAATTGATGATTTGTCGATGAAATTATTTGTGGACGGCACCTTAGCTCTTGCGCGACACTTTCTAAATCGTATTTTGCATTCGTAAGGTAAAAAACAGCTTTCGTAATTTTAAAGGTATATAATTTCCTTGAAGGAAAGTGTATATGAATATATCGTATGGTGTGATTACAAGCAGTATGCGTATATACATATTCCTTCATCGATACTCTATATTAAACTTTTGGTCGAAGGAATGTGCTTTTGGTTATGAATTGTGGAAGTTATAGAAAGCATCGCAGAAATTTTTACTCAAGTTTTTATTGAAAGGTTTTATACATACTGTTTTTTCCATCAAAATATTTAATTATTAACGTTTTAGTTAATTTATTTTGTAAGGGTACAGGCATACGTAATCCAAAAAGCTTTTGTTTAATTTAATATTCGGATCCAGACGCCTTGTGGCGTCTAATTTAATTAAACCATTAGCCCTTGCGCGTGGCACCCACGTGGATTAAACAATGTTTAAACTTTGACGGTTTCTATCCTAATGGCACAGGGATAGGTGCGATAGTATTAGCGATATTACGGATGTAAAAAGTACCTAAACAATATACTTACATATACTATGTTATATTCTATATTAATCTATATTATATATTAAGTGTATATCACTATTATAAAGGGGTTGTAATGCCTGGACTGATGAATCTTAAGTGTCAAATTATGAGCGTCAGATAAGCAGCATCGTACAAAAAAGCTGCTGTACAAAATTTTTCTTAATGCTAATAATTAAATTGCTAATAAATGTATGCAATTATTCCAATACTTTATCTACTAAAATTATAAAGGTAGATTAAAATATAAGTTTAAGATGTAGTTTAGATTTAATAAGTAGTTATTATCCATGTAGGTACTAGGATATTTGTGAACAGAGCGAAGTAAGCTTTTGCAGGTAGTGAACACCATATGAGTGACGTCAGATAGCATTTATTCCATCCGTCCGTTATTCCTAATCACAATGAGCACGAGCACCTCGCCTTTCAAACGGGTTTTAGATGCTGCGCTCAAGTATCTATTGCCCTTCCGCCTGTCCGTCCGTCGATCTGTCTTTCTGTTTGTCATGCCCCACAGGTCACAGTTTTTTAATTATTTTCTTTAAACATCTTTTGTACGACCACAAACGCAAGGGCAAAGTGCCATATTGTTTTTGGGGTTGATAGAACCAACCAGTTTTCTATAAATAATTGTTCAATGGTCCTTTGTCAAAACGCATTGAAAGGGTACAACTTTTAACCGCCTAAAAATGCAAAGGAAAAGTGCCATGTTCTTTTTGGGGTTCATCAAATCTACCAGTTTTTAAAGAATAATTGTAGAATGGACCCATGTTACACGCATTGAAAGTTTACGAACAAAAAGGGATGAAATATACATTAGCGTACATACATATTTATGGACCCGGAAAGTGAAACTACGTTTATTTTTTGGGCACTAAGGAAAGGTGAGGGGATGCCTGGGATGTTCCATAAATAACGTCAGATAAAAATTATCATTCATTTATTGTGATGGTCTATAAATAACGTCGCCCAAATTTTTATTCTCTTATAGAGATATTCCATCAATGACGTTACCCAAATTACTATTTTTAAGTTGGAAGAGTCCATAAATAACGTCGCCCAAATTATCATTATTTTATTTGGATGGTCCATAAATGACGTCTCCCAAGTCAATACTTTATTACACTGGTCCATAAATGGCGTCGCCTAATTCTCTGTGTTATTAGGGTAGCCCATAAATGACGGCATTACTGTTGATAATGTTTTGGATAAAACGTTGTGAAATTTCAATTTAGAAATAGCTGCCGCTGATTGTAAAATACTTATATCGTCTAGATTATTCTCGATCCTCACTACAATAAGAACCTAAACATTTAATAAATGTAATAGATGCTGAAAGCTCAGCATATACTTCAAGCGTAAGGTGGACAAATCCGGCTCAAAGCGCCAGATATTTCCTGGCGGTTTTTTAACAATTACCCCATTGCCTTGTGTAAGCCTCATCAGATGGCTTTTAAAATGAGTTAAAGTGTTAATAAATAATACTTTATATGTACGAAATCTAGTTACCAGATTGTTTATATGCTATTCCTGGATACAATGTATTACGTCATAACCGTCTACATCAAAAAGGTGGGGGCACACTGTGGTACATAAATCAACAGTTAAGTTATCAAGAACTCGCCTATAACGTTGAATTTAAAAATAATGTGGAAGTGCATTGTGTTCAGATCCGACACCCTTACTGTAAGTGCATCATTGTAACCTCTGTGTACAAACCCCCTTATTCCAGTACACCAGCTGTTTTACAATCATACGACAAATTACTTGACAGTTTAATTGAAGAAAAATTGGACTTATATGTAACTGGCGACTTCAACATCAATTTATTTGACCATGTTGTTTCTAAAGAACTGAAGCACATAGTGAGCTCTCATGGACTCTCTCAGCATGTTAAATATGCCACCAGAGAAACCTTATCAACAAGCACATTAATTGATCATCTATATAGCTCGTGCCTAGGAAGAGACATTTTATGTGATGACTGTCATTCCCTGTATCTGATCACAATCTAATAGTGATGTGCAAAAAGAATTACAAACCGAAGTACATACCAAAAACTCATAATTACAGAAGTTTTAAAAACACAGACTGGAAACATGTAAACAGTGAGCTTATGAAAATTGACTGGAGAGCTGCGGATGACGTAACATTTAATGAAATGTTCAGTAGCTTTGAAACAAAAATTGCAGATGTCGTTCATCCACATTTAAAATTAATAAAAATGAGATACAATGGAAAAAACAGTCCGTACCTAACTGACTCTAAAGTTAAATTAATGCACAAACGAAATAAAGCAAAAACTAAATGCGCTAAGCTCAAGCGTAAACTTATGTGCACTTCTAATTTAAATGAAGATCAGATTCGAAACAGGCAAGCTAGAATAACTGAAAGATGGAAAGACTACAAGCAATTTTGAAATCAAGTTACGCTTGCAATAAAATCTAGCAAAGCAAAGTTTTATAAATCCAATATTGATAACTGCTCTTCATCTGCTTTACTGTGGAAAGTTTACAAAAAAGTTTCAGGAGGACGTGAACCACTGCCACAGATAGAAGCCCTGTGCGTTGACAATCTTAATATTTACGATAAAGATAAAATTTCTCAAGAATTAGCAAACGCATTTGTCATTCCTTCTGCAAGTTGTACGGAAGATATACTCAACTTTCAAAATCAAATTTCAAATGAAAATGATGAGGTAATTGTTATATCAGCTGATGACGTCAAATCAGCAGCAATGGGAATGAAAAATAAATCCTCTAATTCAAATGACATTATTACAGCGCTAATATTTTTTAATTGCATCGCATCCCTTGTCACCCCAACTGCAATGCTATTAAATAAATGCCTAAGGAAAAGTCAATTTCCTTCCAGTCTTAAGTGTGCAATTATTACTCCAATTTTCAAGAAAGGAGGAAATAAATTAGATGCGAAGTGTTATCGCCCAATCTCAAATCTGCCATTTCTGGGAAAAGTTTTTGAACGCCTAATACATTTTCATTTACTTGAAAAGGGTGAAATGAAGCTCTTAGACAACCAACATGGATTTCGAAAACAACTGTCATGTCAATCCGCAGTGCAAGTTGTTACTCAAGATGTGTTGAACAAAATAGATCTCAAGAAAGGTAAAACTGCTGCGGTATCCATAGATTATTATAAAGCTTTTGACACAGTACCTCACTTACCCTTGTTAGCCAAGTTAAAACTACAGTATAATATACATAGTAGTGTTTTAAAGTTATTGTGTAGTTACTTTGTTAATCGTAAGTTTAAAATATGCCTGGGTACATATTTATCATGTGAATACTTTTTTAATTGTGGTGTCTCTCAAGGCTCAATTTTAGGTCCTACACGTTTTATACTGTACATAAATAATATTTGTGCTATCTAGTCAGTAATGCAATTCTGCAAATGTGTGTTATATGCTGATGATGTAGTGCTTTATTGTAATGGTGATGACTAACGAAATGCTCTGTACACTACAAACGTCCTTAGAAAATATTGAGGCATGGTGTTCTGAGAATAATTTACGCATTAATTATAGCAAAACAAAATTTATGATTTTTCATAAACCTCACGATCGCTCTACACCTACTAACCTTCAGTTATTGTGTAATGGTAATATAATTGATAGAGTGTACACATTTCGTTACCTTGGCGTGACACTTGATCCAAATC
Organism: Dicyrtomina minuta; assembly: GCA_949802685.1. Classification (NCBI taxonomy): domain Eukaryota; kingdom Metazoa; phylum Arthropoda; class Collembola; order Symphypleona; family Dicyrtomidae; genus Dicyrtomina; species Dicyrtomina minuta. The sequence goes on from CATKUY010000051.1 coordinate 46,321, forward strand.
TTACTTTTAAAAATCATTTCGAGTGCGTAAAGAAAAAAATTATGTCAAATATTGTCCTACTGCATCGCATTAAGCCCTACATTTCTTTTGATATGTTCAAAATATTATTAAATTCTCACTTGTACTCTCACATAGACTACTGTTTAACCACGTGGGCCTGTCATAAACGTGAAGACTATGTTAGCTTACAAGGAAAAATTAATAGACTAATTTATTCATTTTTTTAAAAAATTAATTTAAGTGACACTAAAAAATCTCTTAAAAGATTAAGCAGAGGGAAATTTTGTATAACCCCTGCATATGAATGTTTTTTGCTGGAAAAATGTAATGTTCTCTCAGTTTTGGAGAGGATAAAAATGCATAGTTATGTGCAGTTGTTTAATTACTTAAAATTTAGTTTTAATTGTCAAAGATTTAAGGAACTTTATGATTATGAATTTAATGTATTGAACCGTCTGCACAAGAACACCATAAAACCAGTTCCCAGCACTGAAACTTGGAAAAGAAGTATAAAGTCAAGGTTCACACAAGTATGGAACTTTCTTCCGAACGAGCTTCGTAATCTTGAAATAAATAATTATCGTGAAAGTATTTCTACCTATATACTTAACCTTTGACAGCAATCTGTTGCATAATTTAATGAACTGTTAAAAGTCTTATATCTATGATTTATATTAATTGCATATTTTTGTTAATGTTTGCTTTTGTCTCTCACTATTTCTGATATTGTCCGGTTTTTAAAATCATTGATTTAATTCGATGTAAACTTTGACAATTGCATAAAGACAATACAATACAATACTTTGATTTCATTTAACTATTTATGCTGGAAGTGGAAGGACTCCTCGTGGCGTTTTAATTTAATTCTTCATATTCTTGGCGCGTGGAACTAAATCTACTTTCAGACCTAACACTACATAGATAAACTCTGACGATGTTTCACATAACCACTAATGGATAGGTGGGATTGTATTAGTGAGATAGTATGCATGTAAACTCCACACGTACACTACATACACCACCGCGTGTTACATACATATACTATATTATATTATGTACATGAATATATTCCTTAGTTGCACAAAAAAAGGTTGCATTTATAACTTTGTTTATTTTTAACTGAGTGCTTTCGTTTTTCCATAATGTAGATTAGGGTTTTCCGCTATATAATGCACTTACAACTTCCACTAACTAATAATTAAGAAATGCAAATAATTACATAAAGTGCGTGCATAATGTACCTAAAACTACGACGCGAACACGAACCTACCTGCAAAGCAACTTTTATTAGTTTAATGAACATATGTTCGATGGGCAACTGCAATGGACTCTTTACTATTCTATTCCCTAAGGCCAGCCTGCCCCAGATTGAGGGGGTGAGGACTAGAGGTTTTATTACCCAAAAAAGACCTTTTTAGATGCTGAGCAAGCATCTATTGGTCTGGTGTCTGTCTGTCTGTCACAATGTCGGTTGGTCGCACGCTACAGGTCGCATTTTCGAAGATTTTAAATTCAAACCTTTTTTAATCGCCCAGAAAATCGAGGGAGAAGTGCTGTATAGTTTTTGGTTATTATTAAAGTTATAGTTTCTTTGCAATTAGCAGTTAAACCGACCAAGAATTAAATCAATGTTTCAAGATAAAAAAAGGGCTGATAATACATGGAAGGTACATATGGAGCTGAGAGCTTGTCAAGTTTTGCCGTTAGAAATACACATGGAAAATTTTCACCCATATCTATTCCAAGTAAATGTACTGCTGACATATGTACGTTTACAGGGCATACTGGTATAGTGGTCATTAGTTTGACACTGCAATGTAAAATTGGAAAATATGCGTTCTCATGACGGGGGTCCACTCTTCTCTGCACCAGCTCAGGCATTCGGAATTCTCCTTCCTCATCATTTTACAGACGTTAACAATGCAGTCTAGGGATCGTGCATAAATGACGTCATACATATTTTACTATTTTAGGGATCCCCACTGTCATAATTATAAAAATTTGGTTGACATATATCCTTAACATAGCATTTTACAAGTATGCATGCAGGGATCTTCCATAAATGACGTCATATAAATTTTTACTATTTTAGGGATCCCCACTGTCACAAGTTTAGAAATTCGGCTGACATAATATATCCTTAACATAGGATTTTACTAGTATGCATGCGGGGATCGTCCATGAATGACGTCATAAAAATTTATACTATTTTAGGGATCCCCACTGTCATAAGTTTAGAAATTCGGTTGACATATATCCTTAACATAGGATTTTACTAGTATGCATGCAGGGATCGTCCATAAATGACGTTATACAAATTTTACTATGTTTGGGATCCTTACTGTCAACAGTTCAGAAATTCGGTTGACATATATCCTTAACATAGGATTTTACTAGTATGCATGCAGGGATCGTCCAAAAATGACGTCATGCAAATTTTGCTTTTTGAGGGATCCCCACTGTTATAGGTTTAGAAATTAGGTTGACATATATCCTTAGCATAAGAGTTTACTAGTATGCATGCAGGGTTTGTCTATAAAAGGCGTCATACAAATTTTACCGTTTTAGAAATTCACATGCCTTTAGTTCTAAAACTAAGTTAACTTATATACTTAACATTGAATTTTCAAGCTTACATACGGGGATCGTCCGTGAATGACGTCATTCAAATTTTACTATTTTAGAGATCCCCACTGTAATTAGTTCAGAAATTAGGTGGACGTATGACCTCAACATATGATTTTTTTAGTATTCATACGGAAATCGTTCATAGATGGCGTTGTTTAAATATTATTATTTCAAGTATCCCGCCTGTCTTTAGTTTTTAAATGAGGTAAACGGGTACTCATATTATGGAATGCCTCCAGTATTCATATTGGGATCTTCCATAAATGACGTCATATAAATATCACTATTTTAAAGTTCCGCTCTGCATTTGTTTAAAAATTAGGCAAACAGATACTTTGAACGCAGGGGTGTTACAAGAATACATACACAGATCGTTTATAAATACCTTTATCTAAGTATTATTATTTTTTTAACTGCTTGCAACGTACATTATTAAATGGCTTATTGGTGGTAGAGGAGGCTCTATAAATGACGTTATTTGTGAATTAGGCAATTCTTACAAATTTTCCAGCTATATTTAATTACATGCCACGTACTTCCATATATGGCTTATTGATGGTAGAAGAGCCTCTATAGTCATTTGTGAATAGTGCAATTTGTCAACATTATTCAGCTATATTTAACTACATGCTACGCACATTCGTATATGGCTTATTGATGGTAGGGGAGCTTCCATAAATCTAATATCATCTTTTAGCGTAACATAAATTGTGTTGCGCATTTGTTGAAGCTCAGCATCTACTTCGGGCCCGCCCCCGGTCGACAAATCCGGCGCGAAGCGCCGGATTTTTTAACATTGTGGAAATACGAACTGCCATTTTCCAATATGGCCGCTTCGTAACTTTGTAATTAAGAAAGTGAGGTAGGTACTTTTGATTATTTTCATCTACGTACAACGATATTATTCAAAAACTGTAAGGAGTAGTATCGTGTAGTTAATAATGGATTCTGACCAAGTGAGCATGTTATCGATGGATATAAAGTAGCTGGTTCCCACTCTGATTCTGAGAACCGTATAAGATCGTCCGTATACTTTCTGCACAGCATTTGATCTAAGAATTCGTCTCGTGTGGAGAAACTCCTCGGACAGACAAGTCATTCGATGTGAACTGCAAGCAAAGTAAAAGTAATATAATTAAGCTGAGGAAAGCCCTCGACAACCACCTGTGGCTAGCACCTCGTACTAATTAACACAGAGCATATTGATTAATTATTATTTTGAGAAAATGTGAGTGTTTAAAAATGAACACTACCTGTAGAACTGTACAGACAGAAATCCAACTGCTTGACAAGCACTTGCAGACAACATCATTAACGACAATAAGGACAGTTTATCAAATAATTTGAGCAAAGTGCAGATGGAAAACACAACCCATGCCGATGCAAAGAAAATGACTACCGGGAGGACGAGCTTGCTGTACGGTCGGAAATACATTCTGTTATGGAGCTGAAGCATCCGGTATACTCTGTGAATGGTTTCTGCTGTCTTGGCTGATGTTCCCATGCTGATTTTTTCACTGTAAATGATTATGACATTTATATTATAATTGTATTTTAACTACATGTTGATATTATTATTGCATGAGAACGAGTGGGCTCTCATGCCATGATAGCAGAATTATTTATAGGGTTTGACAATGTTAATGTAATAAACTTAAAATGCTAAACAGTGGATATACGTATCTGTATGAATGTAGATAAAAATCAAAAGTGTATTACGTAATGCGTTTGAGCCAGAAGATGGTGAAATACATGTGTCCCAAGGATAGGATCGCATAGTAGTTCGTAATTGAGTAGGTACATCCGAGGTTGAAAGCAGAGTACGAACCGTACAAAAACCAGCCAACGCTTCCATAGCTACCCCCCAATCTGTAGTAGAGACTCATCGCTTGGCTTGGTTTAAGAAATAGAGGCAAAATGAAGTACGGGACGAGCGGTCGCGTTCCATTACACGTGAGACTGAAGAAGTACAGAATTCCTCTCAGGTTCCAACCGTCTGGTTTGTCCACACCAAGTATCTCACCTTCGTTCCCATAATTAAATCATTAATTAAGTACTTACATTAAAAATATGTATGCCGTTGCAATCTCGAAGAAGGTTCTTAAACTTAAAAATAGGTATGTACTACAAAGTTATTCATATTATCCAGGAAAAGAAGCTTTGATAAAGGAAATAATTATTTTTACAATTACAAAATTGTCGGTCCATTTTTGCTTGTTGATTGACATGAGCTTCTACTTCCTCTCCATACAGAAGACTGCTAATCTGGTAGCCGACACCGTAGGCAAAACCAATCATGAGTAACAGATCCGGAACTAGAACTCCAACTTCCACTTTTTCGTATGCAAAATACAGCCCAAAAGAAATGGCGGTCAAGATAAAAAACACAAACTGATTTGTGACTTGGAAATAGAAGAGGAAGGATTTGAGTCCTGAGGGCGTCTGGCACTCGCGAGACTCATCATTCCAGTTGTAATGAACAAATCGGATTGAGGAGATACTGGCAATGACACTGGAGTAGGCATTGAATGGATCTGTTTTGTATGCAATGTAGTTTTTGATGATATTTTGTACCAACATTTTTATGTCTTTCCAATCAAGATTCTTTTATTTTGAAAAGTGTAAAATAAAAAAGTGAGTTAGCACCTACATTACCTACGTACCTTCCTACTGGAATATTTTTGGTCACTAGTTTAAGAGAATGACGTGCTTAGTTAGATGGGTAGAATTAAGCTTATAATTTTGTCGTTAGCCTAGATTTCTTTGTATAAATCCTCCAAGTACCTAAGTGTCTGCTACTGTAGGAAATACGACGAGGGTTAAATGTAAAAATCAACTCTTTTATTTTAACGTAAACGTGGCTTGATGGCTGAACAATCAGTGGCAAAAAGTAGAACTTTGAGAGGTACCTTAAATATAAAAGGTGCTTATGTACTTATTTTCAGTCTTTTAGCTGATTGAGTTGTGTAAGACTCATCGGAATTTTCCAAAACGCGTTGATTAAAGTTACTTTGGTATATTAATATTTATTATGGAAATGAAAGGTTATATCACTTCCGGGAGTCGAATAAAACTAATGTGATTGAATAAGTGATCGAAATGGTCTGGTCTGGTCCGGTTTTATGGTCTGGTCTGGTCCGACGGCCGGACCAGACCAGACCAGACCAGACCACTTCAGACCAGTAAATCTTAAATCAAAATTTTTCTGAGAAATTTCGCCTAAAATTGTGCTCAGGATTTTTCGAAAAATAAATATCACTTATTTAAAAGAATTGATTTTAAATGCAAAAATATAAAATTACATAAATATATGTGTACATAATTAATTCAACAAAAAAGAGCAGAAAACAAAATTATACCGCCGAATTTTCTTAAAAATTCTGCATGGTCGGACCAGTAAAATCTGGTCTGGTCTGGTCTGGTCCGAAAAAGTCTGGTCTAGTCCAAAATCCTCGGACCAGACCGGACCAGACCAGACCAGACCAGATTTTACTGGTCCGGACCAGACCATTTCGATCACTACATTGAATATTGTATGTATTTCCATTTCAAATCGGCACACAAAAAACCCTCCATATTGGTATCGGTACTACATAATATGTACCTATATAAATTTTCGGTGCATCGGAAAAAACTGAAGTGTCTTAACTGAGAAACAAAATAAAATACTTGTTTTCGTCTATTTTATTTTTTTAACTTGCGACTTGCGTCTATATTTTCACCCTTTTAAAACGTCTAAATAATTAAATGTTTTCACCTTTCCTTTGTAACTTACATAAATAAGGGATATTTCAAAAATGATGTCAATGCGGTAGGATCAATGGGTCTACTTACATGCCAAATGGTGACATCCCATGTTAAAGGTAGCCGCATTTATGGAATTTTAATTGAGGGTGATATTATAGTATCCTAAAAATAGTGATTTGTCGATGACACCATTTGTGGACTACCCTTAAGCTCCTTGCTGAATAATATTTCCCATATATAAGCTAAAAAGCAGCTTTCACACAATTTTAAGTGTATATATAGTTGTTTAGTTAAAAATATCCTTTAAAGGCAATAATATAAATATATGAGGTATAATATGTGAACAAGTTGTATGCGTGTATACATATTCCTTTGTTTTTCTTCTGTGTATTAAACTAATGGTTAAAGGAATATGTGCCTTTGGTTATGAAGTTTTGTATGTTTGAAGAAAGCATAGAAGAAAATCTTACTTATATTTTCATTTAAAAGGTTTTTCATCAAAATATTTAAATATTAACGATTTAGTATATTTTGAAAGGATAGGCATACGTAATTCAAAAAGCTCTTGCTTAAGTGCATATTTGGATCAAGATGCCTCGTGGCGTCCAAATTCAAATAATCCATTAGCCCTTGCGCGTCGCGCGTGGCACTCACTCACTCACTTACGAGCATAACTTGTCAACGTGTAATCGCGTTTTCTCAGGAGATATTTTTTTTCGAAAAGACCGTCCCAAAAAACTTAGAATGGCTTAACAACATGATGCGCCAAATGAGTTTTGGTCGATGAAGTATTTTTTTGAAAAATCGAAAAAGGCCTCAAAATGGTTTTTTAATCCTATTTTTAATTAGTTTAAAAACCATCTTAAGCACTTTTTTTGAAAATTTTGTGCTGAAAACCATTTTAAAATATTCTGAATTCAAAAACAATTAAAATTTAAAATTTTGAAATTTTTTATTTTTTTCGAGATTTTACATAATATTGTTAAGCTGACGACAGGTCTCCTAATCCATTAGTCCTAGCGCGTGGCACTTACGCAGACTAAATACTGTATACACTTTGACGGTTTCTATAACCTAATGGACTAATGGCCAAGGGATTTGTGCGATAGTATTAGAGATATCTAATACTATAAAATTACATATAACTAATATTCCATTATGTGGATATCACTTAAGTGGTTGTATTGTGGTGACCGATGAATCTTGAGTATCATATTATGAGCGTCAGATAAGCAGCATCGTACAAGCGTCGAACGGTTTGCTTCACAGGCTTGATTATGGCTAGGATTATTTCCTACTAATGAAATCGACATCTAGACCTACTTATTCCATATTATTGAAATTTCTATTAGAATATGATTATATCTTTCTAATGAAATCGAAATCTGAATCTTAATCTCCTTATTCCTTACTTGTGAAATTCAATTAATTATTTTCCTTTAATAAATACAGAATCGGAATCTGAATCTACCTACTCTTGAATAATAAAACCCAAATTGTAATAAGATTATTTCCTTCTAATTAAATCGAAATCTGAATCTTAGTATACCTATTTCTTATTAATGAAATCTAAATTAGAATCTGACTGGCTTTTTTCTAATATTGGCGTCCAAAAATCCGAGTCCTAATATTTTCTACTAATAAAATCGAAATTCAAATATTAATAATGTTTTTTCAATTTATTGAATTAGACTACTTTTAATTTGTAAACTCTGATTTTGAATCTGACTCTTTCCTTATATTAAAATAGAAATTAGCAGCTTTATGTGTCAGTTTCGAGCTTACATGGGAACCTACCCTGCGGGAACACATGGATGAAACACCACATTGGTGGCGTCAGAGCTATTATTCCAACAACCGTCCGATTGGTCCACAATGAGCATCTCACTATTATTTCAATAATTAAATCAAGAATTACATAACAACATAATTATATGAAGTATACCAATACATTTCAATTATTGCAAACAAGCAGGCTTTACAATTGTTACTTATAGGTACCACGCAGATATAGTTACATCGATAAAAAATTGTAAAAGTATAAAGAATTTAATTTCACGTATGTGGCTCATGTATTTTTACCAAATAATGGACAAAAGCAGAATTTTGAAAGATAAAATTGTTCTCATTTATTTTTTTTCTTAGTTATGTTAAAACAATTATTCCATTGCGTTGTGTAATAAATGTACATCAAAAGTTAGGCTTTTAAAAATAGCTAAAGAGTTGATTTATACTACTCTAGTCCATTTAATTATTTATTCTGGAAGTGGACGGACGCCTCGTAGCGTTTTAATTTAATACATTATCCTTGGCGCGTGGAACGAAACCTATTTTCAGAATTCTGCACTTATAAAAGACTTATACACTTATATCAGTGCTTACTGCATTTTACATATACTATATATTATATTATGTGCATGAATATATTCCTTAATTACATAAAAGGTAGTATTTATAACTTAAGTTATGAGTTTAATATTTCGGACTTTTAATTGGCAATGAGTGATTTTCATAATGTGGATACCAAGGATGTAGGGATAGGAGTGGAAATAGGGTGCTATCCTGCCATAGCATGCATGTAACTACGACACGAACACATTCTACCTCAACTGCTCCACCTCGTTACATGGAGGTCTAATAGACGCCGGGGGTTTTCCCATAAGCGCTAATGTTAATTTTTGCAGCTCAAACTTGGCATTTTTAATAGACGCTGGGGGCTTCTATTTGGAGCTTTACGTTACCTAAAATTAAATTAAAAAACTGTAAGTAGAAGTATTGTGTAGTTAATAATAGATTCTGACCAAGTAAGCATGTTATCGATCGATATGAAGTAACTGGTTCCCACTCGGATTTTCAGAATCGTATAGGATCGTAAATATCCTTTCTGTACAGCATTTGAGCTAAGAGTTCGTCTCGTGTGGAGAAACTCCTCGGACAGGCAAGTCATTCGATGTGAGCTGCAAATACAGTAAAATTAACATAAATAACCTCACGAGGGAAGCCTGCGAAGAAATCCGAAGCTTTAGAATAGTACCCAGCACTTCGTACTAATTATCACAGAGCCACATATATAATTATAATTTTGAAAAAATTGAGGTGCTTAAAAAATACCTGTAGAACTGTACGGACAGAAATCCGACTGCTTGACTAGCACTTGCCGACAACATCATTAACGACAATAAGGAGAGTTCATTAAATAGTTTGAGCAAACAGCAGATGGAAAACACGACCCATGCCGATGCAAAGAAAATGACTACCGGGAGAATGAGCTTGCTATACGGTCGGAAATACATTCTGTTGTGAAGCTGAAGCATCCGGTAGACTTTGTGAGTGGTTTCTGCGGTCTCGGCCGATGTTTGCATGCTGATTTTTTCACTGTAAAAATTATTGTATTTTAATTACTTGTTAATATTATTATTATTAGAGAACGAGTGTCATGCTATGATGACACAACAATTAATTATAGGGTTTGAGAATGGGAATTTAATAATTTAAAAATACTAAACAGCACATATAGGTACAGGTGTGTAGCTATACAAAAGTCAAAAGTGTCTTACGTAATTCGCTTGAGCCAGAAGATGGTGAAGTAAATGTGTCCTAAAGAAAGGATCGCATAGTAGTTCGTAATAGAGTAGGCACATCCGATGTTGAAAGCAGAGTACGAACCGTACAAAAACCAGCCAACGCTTCCATAGCTACCCCCTAATCTGTAGTAGAGACTCATCGCTTGGCTTCGTTTGAGAAAGAGTGGCAAAATACAGTACGGGACGAACGGTCTCGTTCCATTACACATGAGACTGAAGAAATACAGAATTCCTCTCCGGTTCCAACCGACCGGTTTGTCCACACCGAGCATCCAACCTTCGTGTCAATAATTAAATTATTAATTTAATAGATTGCCTCAAATATAAAAAATGAAATTCGAACCTAGGAAGTTAAAGTTTCTTACAAATAGGTACTACATTGTTACCTACTTTACCTTGGAACAGATTCTTTGATAAAGCAAATAATTATGTTTGCACTCACAAAATTGTCGGTCCATCTTAGCTTGTTGATTGATGTGAGCTTCTACTTCCTCTCCATACAGAAGGCTACTGATCTGGTAGCCGACGCCGTAGGCAAAACCAATCATGAGCAACAGATCCGGAACTAGAACTCCAATTTCAACTTTTTCGTATGCAAAGTAAAGCCCAAAAGCAATGGCGGTCAAGAAGAAAAACACAAACTGATTTGTGACTTGGAAATAGAAGAGGAAGGATTTGAGTGCTGACGGCTTATGGCACTCGCGAGCCTCATTATTCCAAACATAATGAACAAAGCGGATTGAGGAGATACTGGCAATGACACTGGAGTAGGCATTGAATGGATCTGTTTTGTATGCAATGTAGTTTTTAATAATATTTCCGACCAACATTTTAATGTATTTTGCCTGCACGTTTTTTTATTAATGGAAATTTTGAAAAATAAAAGTTTTTTAGCACCTACCTACCGAAATGTCCTCGGTCACTGACTGAAGTGAATGAAGTGCTTAGATTGAAACTCAAACTTATGTCTTTAGCCTAGACTAATACTAAAATACTTCTGTTTTTATATATTTTTTACACACACTTGTTCCAATTTAAATTAATCAATTTTAATATTAGGTTAAAAACTATATGGAATTGGAATGGGCCGGCTCTCTTAATTAAAAATATTTAATTACGTACCTAGGTTGTTTCCTTTCTTCCTTGTGGTTTTCAATAGATTGTAATTAAATTTTCTTTGAGAGCTTGTTATATAATTTGGAAGCGTGTTTAAACCTTCATTCATTTATATTAACGAGGGAACGTTCAGAATTATTCACGCCGAATCGGCTCCATTTATTTTTTTTAAAAGAGCATGTGAAAAAAACTAGATTTGCTTAAGAACATGATGCCAATGGGCATTTTGACTCGCTAAGTCGGATTTTTGAAAGTATTAATTTGCTAATGGTAACTAAACGGGCGCCATATTTAGTTGACCAGAAAATGTATTCCTAATTCTGTAGCACCCTGTAGCTCATACAATTTTCGTCCGATTTTCAAAAACAGTGTAGTTTTGTATTTCCCAAAACATTATCTACAAAGTAATTTCTGGGTTTTTGCAAATTTGAAAAAAAATTTTTTTTCAGAAAATCAGGTATTTGTCTCGGTCCTGGGTAATACTAATTTACAAGGATCTAAACAAATACATCATTAACATCATTTTCTGAAAAAAAAATATTTTTTTCAAATTTGCAAAAACCCAGAAATTACTTTGTAGATAATGTTTTGGGAAATACAAAACTACACTTTTTTTGAAAATCGGACGAAAATTGTATGAGCTACAGGGTGCTACAGAATTAGGAATACATTTTATTGTCAACTAAATATAGCGCCCGTTTAGTTACCATTAGCAAATTAATACTTTCAAAAATCCGACTTAGCGAGTCAAAATGCCCATTGGCATCATGTTCTTCAGCAAATCTAGTTTTTTTCACATGCTCTTTTAAAAAAATGAATGGAGCCGATTCGGTGTGATCACTTCTGAACGTTCCCTCGTAAGTACCAGTTTAAACTTCGACCTACTTTTTAGATCCTGGTTTAAAAGAAAATTTCAGATATTAAGTTATTATATTTGATTAAGCGACTCCAAAAACGATTATATCTTTAAATCGCAAATCAAAAAGATAAAGTAACAATATGTATTGGAACTATACAGCCTGGG
>CATKUY010000052.1:0-35000 GCA_949802685.1 Dicyrtomina minuta
AACTTCATATGAAAGAATTTAGAGATTTAACTGAGAGCACTGGGGACGTCTTACGAGACACAAATGATTTTAAAAAATCCATTGAACTCTACGAAAGAGTTCTCCAAGCTACACCTCCATCCCAAGTTGAGAGTAAGATTTTGAAAAATCTAGAGCTTAAATGAAAACTTGCTCTCAAGTACAGTGAAAGGGAGTTTGCTCAGAAATCAATGGAGCTACACTTTCGAAATCTTGAGGATCAGGAGAAGCGTACACTGGGTCTAAGACCAGGTTACTTACTACAAACAAAAGGCGAAATAGCACAACTACTTCATGGTTTGGGCAAGTATGACGAAGCAATGGGAAAATTCAAGGAGGTCCTTCAAGGTTATCAAGACCTGGGATACACTCAAATCCATCCGTTTGTGCAAACTTGAAGCAACTTTGCAGTTCTTTTGTTAACTCAAGGCAGGACAGAAGACGCCTTAACAATTTTTCAACAAGTGTTAAAGGAGCGGGAAAAGAATCCAGATTTGAACTCTGAGAATCTCATTGTAACTAAATCAAATATATATTATATATTAAATCTTTATTAAACTTTAGTTTTTCTTATTATTTGATTTAGCAAGGAGTTTTTACCTATAATTTATTTAATTTGCTTTATATATTTTTGTAGGTTGTAATCGAAATTTACGACAACTCAAACCCTGACGAAAATATGGCAGGATTGGAACATCAGAACCCAACGTGAAGATTTTCTGTACTGGCACAGAAACTGCGCTTTGGTGTAGATTCAAAATTTAACTGTATTTCTACTAACCATTTTAGTAACTATAAAGCATGTTTCAGGACCTAAAATATTGTTTACTCTTAAAAAATTATTGATCAATAATTGCTCAAGTAAATACACACCGTCTGCACTGTTTAGAACTGAGATTGTGAGAAATTCAATAAACCCACTTGCCTTCAACTAAAGATAAAATTACCTATTTAATTTTCATTAATTAAAGAGTTTTTTGACAAAACGGAATAAGTTCATCAAAGCAAATTTGACAGGAACAACGAAAAATGAATAAAATAAGACAGACTAGGTTTTCTTAACTCATCTTTTTTCTACAGGTGCTGCATCTGACAAAGCGTAATTACAAGTAGTTTCATAATTCTACACCGACTCTGCACCGTTTTGCCAAAAAACGAAATTTGAGCTATTTTAAAAAAATGCTTTGGTTGAACTTTAACCTTTGTTATTCAACGCAGTAATGTATCAAGTTGAATAGAACTTATAACTTTATTATTCTCATTTTTGAAAAAAATAGACATCCCATTTTGCCAAGAAACACTTCAATTTTTCGCGTGTTTAGTTATTCAAGCTAGTAGCTAATAAAATGCTTAGTAACTATGTACTTAATTGTATAATCATATATCTTTTATTTTAGCTTTGTACAGCAATTAGCTATAAGAACTGTAGCGTTTTAGATTTTAACAATCAGCGATTGACTTTTAGCTTATTAGTTTTAGAATAGTTAAATATTTTTGATTAACGTAAAGTTGTCAATGCAAAAGTAATTGAATAATAAATTAAAATAAAGATAAATAAAAATAAAATAGGCAATTATATAAAAATATTATTATTAAATTATAATTATTAATTATTACTCTCAATATAATATCCATGATATGAAGTGCTGTCGATGTTTCCTTGGAAAAGCGCGCCTTGACAAAGTAGTTCAAATAATTAATTTTTTTATTACAACTTAAAATTGTAGAAGTGACATAGGTGGGTCATTGTAAAAGACTACTACAAACTACTTCACTGCAATGTTGCCGCCTTTCTACATGCTCAACTATAACTACTACACTTCTTTTTCTCGATTATTCAGGTGAGCCTCCTACTACAAACCATCAAAAGCATCAATGCCATATATTGATAATAAAAGCATATCCTACTACATGCTTAAATGTATCCTTCGTACATATAATATAACATAACTTTTTATAATTAAATGCTTTCAGTAATTACTTAAATGAATTTTTTTGACGTATTTAATCTAGAATTCTAATTAAATAATTCAACAAGAATTACCATTAAACTAAGCCAATAATTATCAGATAATTAGTACGTTTAGTGCTTACAGTAATGCAGATACTACAAAATTAAATTAATAAGATATTTAAAAATCCGGTTACCGTAATTACTATACTGCTTACAATCAATGCCTATTGAATTGACAATAATTAATTTAATTTGTCAATTGTAACGTTATTAATTTTGTAATAATCATAACCACTACACTTCATAGGGATGCCAGATCTCCTGGTTTGACCAGGACAGTCCTGGTTTCAGACTGAATATCCTGGCTCCTGGTCAGAGGTCGACCAGGAGGTCAAATGTCCTGGTTTGAGACAATCGGCCTAAATCATACATACTGGGGCACTTTGATCTCATAAATAAAAATACCTTTTATTAAGTAGCTTTATATTTTTATAATATAGTATAAGCTAAACCCGGCTTCGTGGCTTAGGGGAGCTTGCTCTGTCCTAAATAATCCTCGGCGGATTCTATTTTAGATCTGTGGGGGAACCGTTGCCGGCAGCCAGTTTAGACCCTCTCGCACGAGAATGGTACAGTGGTAATACTTGGCTTGGGGAGGGGAGTTTGAGATTTGGTTGAATATTCAAGGCAGTGAATTTGCTTTCGTTTATCTGTATCAGTCTAAAGTACTGGTGGTGACAGAGGCGATAGCAATAATAGACGACGTAAGTCTGCTCGCTTCCGAGCGTAAGCATGAATGTAATAAGCCAAATCAATATATCTTTATAAACCACTCTGCAAGAAGCTGCTGCGACTTTCGCTCGTGGGGGATTGGAGGGCTAACTGGCGGGGTGGGCGAGCGGGCTTATTTCATTTAGTCAGGTAGTGATGACCTCTGCCTACTTGATACTACCTACTTGTTCTTCCTCGTCCATGAGCAATTGTGGTCGGAAGGTCTTTAATAAACTCCTGAATAAGGACGTAAAATAAATGATTGCAAAGTGGTCCGCGTAGAAGATAAGCGACGAAAACCAAATACTAAAAGTGTAGGTATTTCAATGATGCGAAGCCCAGTGCGATTTAGTATAATACTACTTCGCGGGATCTTCAAATCACACAGTAAAATTGTAATGAGTGAGTTTATAACCTCAAGGTTGAAAAATCTCTAAATCTCAAGATACAAACATTATCATTATCATATAGTTTAAGCTTTTGAGTTAGAATATTCCTATATTAGGAAAAGTCCTAGATTTGTTCGTGGGTAGCCAAAGTCCGGGTAGGAAAAATCCTACAACCAAGATTTTTTTGCTTGATGCATCAAATCTGGACTGATCAGCGAAACAGAATGCTTATTCAAATTTAAAAAATTTTCTTTGTTTAGAAGTTCATGATATGTTTTTAAATAATAACAAGTTCCTAGAATCAACCAGATCCTCGAGCTCGACGAAGTATAATAACGAAAAATACAAAATAATAATAAAATTAAAAGCATCCTTACCTACAGGTTGTAGCCTATACTAAATAGTAGGAAACAAAATAAAAATGTTTTAATTTCAGGTTCTAAATTATATGCCGTAATATAACATGATATCACCAAATATTGTCATTTCTGGAAGTTGAATGGCGTCATAAATTTTTAGGTTGAGCCATCCTGAAAACATATTTTTTATAATTTTTGAGGAGGAATTTTGTTTTTAGGGGGAGGGGGGGTCAAAATTGAGGAACTTCGCCAAAATTTATGTTCGTACAAAATGTCCTGGTTTGAGAAATTTGAAATCTGGCATCCCTAAGTCACTTCAACACTATCAAATATATGAGGAGTTTTCTATCAGAACGCGTTAAGTCCATTTTTTCAGAAATTGAGATTATTGGTGCTTAACAATGACCAAGTACATATAAATCGCACCGTGCAATATTAGATGTCAAAGGTCACTAGAACTATTTGGAATAATTAGCTCAAAAACCATTTTCTGGCAAAACACGTTAAGTCCACTGAACCCAATAAAAACTACTTTTTCTTATAAAAAGATTATCCCAATTTGCCCAATACTTTGAAAATTGAATATTTTACAGTTATCCGAGTAGTTGGACATAATTTGATTTCCACTGCAGTTTTTTCTCCATTAACATATTACGCACTCGACTTTTAGTACTGTAGTGACAAAATCGGAAAAGAAAGCAAATTGAGCTCGGGTTTTCTATTTTGCAAAAATGTGTAGAATTTTATGACTTTGTAATGTGATAATTGAAACGTTAATTCCAATTATAAAAAATTGATTTCAAAGTATAGTACAATCCGCGCTGTAGGTGAAAAATTAAAACAATGTGTTACAATCTTTACAATCTCATGTAAACATTTGGCAGCATTTGCATCTGCTAAATTTAACAAATAAACACTGTGCTGTTAATACTATAAAAAAATATGTAGCGGAAAATCCGAATCGTGTAATTTACTTCTCGTGTTAATAAGCGTATTCACGTAACGTTTTTACGATTCCTCAAACTGTATTCATCTTTAATGATTCAATTTAATAATGTTAAAAAATTGCTTGCATCCGAAGCAAAATTAATAATTCCTAACAATTTACAATTTTACATACATGTATAAAAATTATTTTTGACCAGAAACAGAAACTCCAACAAAATCAAGTGAAATATGTTAGTCAACATTAAAAGACAACGCTTAAAAATGAGCGGAAGCATAAATAAAGAAGGTGACAGGAGCATTGGGGAGCAGGAGAAGGCGGCCCAAGATTTTATACAGTATGTAATTATTATTACATACAATAAATACAAATTATTCATCAACAAATTCATCAATTATATGTAACAAAATCTTTAAATGCAAACCAATCTATCTGAAATTATTTTCAGTTCACAATTCTTTGTAAGGGCGGTAGTGACTCACACTACCGCCCCATCTCACAAAAATAGCTAAACACACAAAATACCAATACGCTGATAATTCTCCTTCGGAGAATTACTCATGCATCAGCTCGTTCTCACTGACCGTACGTGCTTAAGCACGATAATTAAGAACGTTGCACCGAGTCACCCCACTCGGCCCTTTTCTTTTTATGGCTCTGTTATTGCTAACAGAAGCCATTCATAAAACAATTCATAAGACAATTCACTAACAAAATTCAATACAATACAACATACATATTCTTTATTTTTGTCACCAAGACTGAACTATGGATGACTCCACTGTTTAAGTGGAGCATCATTTCCTTTCATAAAATTAAACAACATACTCAAATTATACATTGGAAAATAAAGAACCAACACAATTCGATTACAATCTCAACGAGTCGGACCTATTCTTTTCTTTCTCATAAAAGAATCATAGAGATTTTTATGAAATTTCTCACAGAGAGTTTCATAATTTCAATCTCACTCACACATACACAGTAAAATTCCTCACAGAGGTTTTTACAGCTGTATCCACTCGCACTACAATACAATTCACCATTCATGAGTACATAACAAAGCTATAATATAAAAATTCCTCACAGAGGTTTTTTATACGAAAAGCTCATGGAAAATATATAAAACGGGAACCGACTAACCGGATACAAACTCAACTCTACCCGCTTTTATACGTTATCATGCACATCTCTACCCTGTAGAGCTAAAAAGGAGCCCGCTACCCGGACGGATCAGGAGTGACTGCAGCACTTCAGACCTCGCTCCCGAATTTCCCCAAGGACCCCAGGAAGGAAGACAAATCCAACCACAATCACAATCCACCTGGACCATTTCCCCACAAACAAACAAAGGGAAAAATCTCACAACCACAAGAGATATCTACAAAATAAAATTGTCATAAATTCCTCACAGAGGTTTTATTTCATTTTTTATTTCCGAAAGGGCACACAATAACCCTATAATTGTTATAAATTCCTCACAGAGGTTTTATATTCAATTCAAATTCGGAAGGGTACAAATACCCAGAGATTTTAAGTAAATTCCTCACAGAGGTTTTACTATAAAAATCTATATAATTGGTTTGTTGTAAATTCCTCACAGAGGTTTTACTTCATTCCCAAATTATTCGGAAGGGCACACAATAACCCTATAATTAATAGTAAATTCCTCACAGAGGTTTTACATTAATTTTACAAAATATCCGAAAACAGGGCACACAATAACCCTGAAATTAATTGTAAATTCCTCACAGAGGGTTTACATTAATTTTATTTTTTATTGGGCACACAATAACCCAGTGGCTTATAGTAAATTCCTCACAGAGGTTTTACCTAAGTCTACAACTTTACAAAACTTTTCAAAATCCTCACAGAGGTTTTGCATTAGTTATTTACAGGACCGACAAAAGGCCATCAATTACAAAATCAATAGTAATTTCCTCTCTCACCACAATCAAAATCAAAAATTACAAAGAGGATTATATATGTCCAACAACCAAGGACCTACATAACAAAAAATTCCGAATTAACCCTGCACTGACCAAGCCTATTTTATAGCCTTAAGGAGGGCCTGATCAACCCCCTGGACAGGAAACAAACAACCATATGTCACAATCAAAAGGAACAAAAAACCCACCCATTCCAACGTCAGTCAGTGATATTGAAATAACAATTACACCATTTACAAAAACAGTACCACAACCACCGGAATTACAACATTTACCTTACGAACAATTTTACAAAACAAGTAAAGTCCAGAATTCCCAAGGCTCATACGACCGTCATTGGACAACCTCAAATCCACACGAAATAATTGACGCTGCTCGACAATTTTACGCAGACGAATATACAACCACCTGTAATTATTACGACAAATTCATAGGCGATATTTACAAATTACTAGACAAGAAAACTGAGGCCTGGAATACAGATTTAAAATCCCTCAAACTTCTTGCTACATCACACGAGGATTATATACGGAGGCATCAATCAACCCAAGAACCAGACAATATGGGTTCAAAATCAGACCAAGCAGCAACACTCTCTCTCATCTCCAATCCCATCGCTCGCCTACCTCAACTTTCGTTTCCCCGCCTCGCGGGTTTCCAAAACTATGACCATTGGAAGAGCAGATTCGACCAGCAAGCTAAACTAAACGGCCTACAAGCATATTTTGACGACTCATGCAAACGCCCTGAAATGACCGTAGCAGAAGGCCATAACGATTACGCAACAGAGCTCAAAGCTCAAGAAGACTGGGACCTACAAAACATAATGGCCATTGAAGTCATTCTTCTCTCGGTCAACAATGCCATAGCCAATAAACTGCAATGCTACCCCACCGCAGCGGGAATGATGAACTTTCTCAAAACCCAGTACTCCAAGACTCCTCCTACAAAACGGACGGAGCTCCTCCTAAAATTGGTCAACCTCAAAATGGAAACTACAGGTTCCAATTACTTCTCTGAACTACTCCGGATTAGAGAAGAATGCAAACAAGCCGGTGCGGAAATCCCCGCGGGACTCACACTCGCACTTGGCCTAAAAACTCTCACTGAGTCATACAAATACAAGCATTTCCTAGTCACATGGTACGCCCTGGATGACACACACCAATCGGAAGAAAAGTTCCAGTCCTTACTGAGCTCAACGGACAATACAATGGAACCTGAGGAGGGCAGCAACTTGAAACCCACGGTTTCTGCACTATCCGCACAATCACAAAGACGCCCTCGTAGAGAAAATCCGAACAATGACCTCAGAAGGCAAGCCCAACAAGCTCACAGAGAAAAAGCTAAAACAATGGGCAGGGGATCATCCACAAACAATGACAATAAACCCCCAGAAACAACCACAAATACGGATAGATGCGGCCACTGTCTCAATGTTGGACACAGTGAAGTAGACTGCATCAATAAGAAAATAGGCCACCCAAAAGCCACTGAAATTCCAATTCCCAGATCGAGAGCCCTCAATCACCCCTCCCCCATAAGAGGACATGGCTCTGGAATCAGAGGAAGAGGACGCGGACGAGGTCGTGCACAATCTCGCCGCCATCCAAACAATCAATCCGGAAACAACCAACCCGGAAACAATCCATCCGGAAACAACCAAAACAATCAACCCGGATCGACCAACCAAGGTCAAGGAGGGTCAGGCCAGGCCCCCGCAGCCCTACTCGCTGCCTCCACTGAATCTATCCACAGTGATGATTCAGTACACTATTACTCAACAGATGAGGAAGAACTTCCAGTGGACCAAGGTAGAAATCAATTACCTCGCACTTTGGAAGTCATTGCTAACAATGCAAGGCAGTACCGCTCACATGCATTTATGGTACGTCCAAGCCCAAAACCCTGTGGCAGTTCCCGCAGATTGACTCAACCAAACGAGCCACCTCAACTCGTATACAATATCGCAACTAACTGCTATATATTCAGAACCATAGAACAGGACCTTTATCTCCTACCAAAAATCCACAAATGTGAAGTAGGACTATGTATAGCTGAACACCTTGTCCGTCCATTCCAAAACTCAGATGCAATTTCTACCGGAGACCCCGATGAACGGGAAGCCATCGCCCAAGGTTTTGAACTATTACCGGGCGCTACAATGGACATACTAAGTGACTCAGACGACCCTCTGACCCCGTCCAAAGGCACAAAAAGGAAAAAACAATCCAAATCACCCAATTTACACTTTCCAAAAGGACAAGAAGAGGAGGGACACACACCTCCTGGCACATCCTCACAATCTCCAAAAACTAGGCCCACCACACAAATTGTGCCTAATCCACAGTTTATGCTACAAACACTACAAACTCTCCTTGGAGCCCTACAAACGGGACCATCTGATCCATTAGACCAATCTCTGATGTCATCAATTAACAGATGGATAGACAAGCAACCATGGTATCCTTCCTCACAGGAACCATTACCTGAACAGGACAAAACAAACACAACCCCCACCACACACGTTCAGGAGGGTAAATCAAAAAAGGGCAAGAAAAACAAACGTTCAAACCAAACGACACCACAACCCTCGCCTCCAAGGACGATCGTTCAAACTCAACAAACACAACAAAGGTTCTCACCCCTTCACCTTGATCCGAATCAACACAGAGCGATCAAGACCTACTATGACCTCACCCACACAGTTAATGGTCATTTCAAACGTCATTGGGTAACCCCACAACTACCAGTGACTGCTAAAGTTCTACAGAGTCATCATCCCTATGCTCATATAGAACAATACATCCCCCACCCGGATGCACCAGCAATAATGGTGGTTAATGACACTCACAATCCAAAACAAAGTGACCAGCACCTGTGTCACTGTCCTCACAACCTTGATGAACACTCCACTTCTGACCCATGCACCTGGAGAAGTCGGACTCATGAATTAATTAACCATGTACCCACCCTGTACACTAATATGGATACTCTGGAACATGACGCAGAACAACCAACTGCAGTCGAAGGACTCACTTTCAATCCACAAACCCTATGCTACCAAGTTCCATCCTCGTCAACAACACAAAACAGTTTACGAGTCGCACCTTTCAAATTTGACCTGGAGCACGTCTGTACAGAAGAATCACGTTGCTTTCCAGCCAATCTAGTCAACAAAACCATGATGCGGAGTACAATACCTCCTAAAAAATCGATTCCCTCTCCTGACAATACGCCACGGCCACAACGAACAAAACGAAAACCAATATGGGAACTCCGACATGCGTACATGGTCCAACCTTATAAAAAGGGCTACTCTACCAAAGTGACAACACTTCCCGATCCCACAAATGGTCAGGAAGTCACACAAAACAAACACAGAAATCCTCCACCAATCATCAACTGTCACAACATCCCTGATGAAGCCTTCCGTTCCGCGATGGAAAATTTTTACCACCGGGCCAAACCAAACAAGGAAGCTCTCAGGATCATACCTGATCAACAAGGACAGGTGCACAAAATCATCTCTACGATGCTAAATGAACAAAAACATCACCTGGACACAATCAAATCCACTCCCACCCCCTACATAATACAAGAGGAAGGCTACTCCTCCCTACAGGACCATTTCATTTGGCCTTGCGACACTGGCGCTGGAGTCCACATATGCGGGAACCCAGAATGGTTCTATAGCTTTTACAACTTCAAAAAGGATACCGGTGTCAAGATGGCAGATGGTACCTGGGTACAATCACCTGGATACGGGACAGTCCTTGTCTCCGCTTTTGACGGCAACGACTGGAATCCATTAGCAATTCACGGCGTATGGTACATACCTGGAGCCTCAAATCTATTCTCCGTATCCTGTATCACATTTCAAGAAAAAATCACATACGTAGGAGGGAACAAAAATATTTACTTCACACGCGAAATACAACGAGTCGCTCCACAAGACAAGAAAAACAAAAAGCAATCCACTCTAACTACAGTCATACAAAAAGTTCTTGTCGGCCAGACAATGAAACAAGGCCCTGACGACCCTGGTCAACTAGTGATGCTATTTCGCTCCATCTCCAAACTAAAGGATGACATGACCGCAATCGGACTCAAATTTCCAGTCCTAGAACGCTGGCACGAACGCCTGGGTCATTACCCAAAACGCAGACTTGATTTGACATTTCTTAATCAAGCTGTCGACACACATGGAAAAGAAGTCACAATAGGCGCTGAATCCAACTGTGACATTTGTCGTCGCCCAGGACGACTAACACCTCCAGAAGATCTCAATACACCATATGACGGCCCCACCCACCCAGTAACAATTGGCGCTGTCCTCATTATCAAACTGGTACAAACCCCAATAATCTCAACACATGGCCATAAAGATGCCCTCCTAATAATGGACGCATCATCAGAATACGTACAAGTTACATTCCTGACCCACCTCAATAAGGATCAAATCCAAAAAGGAGTCACAGAAGCAATCCAATGGTTTCAAACCCAGAAACACAACCCCACAGCTGTTGAAATTCACTCTCAGCTACCCTTTGAACCGGAGGCCCTACTACAATGGTCCACCAATAGCAAATTGACATTACAAACTCCCACGTACACCCAACTAATGGAGCGTGTTACCTACCAATTGAAGGACGCCACCATGGCCATGTTAATACAATCAAACATCACAAACCAATTCTGGGAAGACGCATTCCATACAGCAGTCTATACCCACAACAGGATACTCAATCACACAGAAATTATCACTCCATACGAATGCATATTCGGATCCGCCCCTCGGATCTGCCATCTACAGATATGGGGCACTCCTGCCTTTGCAAAAATCATGAAAAACAACAAAATGACTGGTGACACCAAACAAGGATACCT
The DNA here is from genome assembly GCA_949802685.1 of Dicyrtomina minuta. NCBI lineage: Eukaryota > Metazoa > Arthropoda > Collembola > Symphypleona > Dicyrtomidae > Dicyrtomina > Dicyrtomina minuta. The sequence continues at coordinate 11,277 of CATKUY010000052.1, forward strand.
CATGGGATATGAGTGCGACAAAAAACGCTCATACTTCTTTGACTCATCAAACGGACAATACTCCTATGAGTCTCATTTAGACTACTTCCCATCCCGTATTCCAGTGGCACCACCCCAAGAATTACTACATAGAGACTGGATCTTTTACAAAGTTCCAATAATACAACAAACAACCTGTCATCAAGAAATGACCCCAGTCTCCATCCACCTGGACACACAAACCATGCAACGATGCTTCCGGGCGGCCATTCATGTAGAAGAGGAATCAGTCCACCAAACACCCATCACAGAGGAACCCCCTTTAGCGGACCTCTCTATTACAATCACCCCTGATATTGAAGACCCATCACCGGCGTTCTCCCCAATTTCCATCAGGCCCGAACCGTCTTACAAAAGAGACCCCATGTGGACTGCACATCTGGACCAAAGAGATATGGACTTTAATGATGACATTCTCTGTCTAGATGCACCCTCTATAGACCTACTTGCCCTGGTCAAAGACACTGACACTCCAAGAAAATACCGAGAGAAGTCGGACAAACTACCCGACAAGGTTGCCGTAGCAAGATGGCTTCAAGACACACCGTCTACTCTATCCACTAGCTACGTACCAGCTTCTCCTCCGTATTATGGAAACTGTGAACCCTTGTCTATACAATGCACAATCGACAATGATGAAGTCCCACCACAAGAGGACCCACCCGTAGTCATCACTCCAATCCACATCCCAAAAAACTACGAGGACGCTGTATCCTGCTCTGATCGTGACAATTGGAAGGCAGCCATGCGCCACACTATGCTTATCATGGCTGGACAAGACACTTGGGACTACGTAGATTCAAAAATGGCTTCTCACAGAACCTTAAAAACCCCCGTCTGGATCTACTCAGCAGACAGCAACACTGGTCAACTAATGGCCAACCTTGCACTTAATCTCGGATCTCGAGACCATCGTGGAACTATACTCAACCGGTTCCCCACTCCCCCGGACCTGAACTTAGTCAGATTACTACTATCTGATGCTGCCACCTATGAGAAACGCGTTACAAAATTCGTGCTTGACAAAAACTTTCAATCGGTTGGGACACCACTGACTCCCACCTATATGCAGCAACCAAAGGGCTTTAATCTTCAGGACCCCCGAGACCTTGTCTGTCGTCTTAAAATTTACCCAAGACGACCCACTCAACAACTTGAAACATGCTTAACATCCATTCTTCTCACTGATGGCTTTTACAAAAGCGACCATGCTTCTAATCTCTTCGTGAAAAAATATACCTTAGGCACAACGGACCATCGTATATTTATTTACTGGCATGAAGAGATCGTACTCGTTACCTCCACTGATGTTCAAGGAATCAAAACTCTCACGGACCAATTTGCCCTCATACACCTCAATGAAGAGAAGGATTTCAAAATCCTATTCGGTATGGATATTCAAATCTATCCTACTATGATTCAACTTGACTGCGCTACACGCATCCGCACTATGAGAGACTTTGACATCACTCTTTCCTTTGAGAAACAATATGAACCACTCCCCTTCAAATATGATTTGGACACCATTAGCAAGAGCGACCGTCACACTCCTCTTCAAAGAATTCTTGGGTGGTTATATCAAATAGCTATCAGTACCAGACCTGATATTCTACTAGCGGTACAACGACTCGCCCTACAATTTACCTCACAATACAAAACGCATACTGACGCAGCCAAAGGTATACTCAGATATCTGCTAAACAATGACTCATTCTGTATTCAATATCACTCCAAATTGGAAACCCCAATAGAAATAGCTCTGATGTCAGCTACAGGACATACCCTGGATCACATTCCTCGCAGTATTGCAGGTTCGGCAATCACCCTCAATGACACTATCATCACATGGAGTTCTACAATTGAACTTGCACACTCGTACCCACAACACAAAATGGAAGTACAATCCATATATGAAGTCAGCTGGCGAGGCAATTGGACTCACAAAGTACTAGTAGAATTAGGAGCCAGACCTCCTCATATGTCAATCAAACATAGGACCCACTGTGACCCCGGATGGAAACTCATCTATGATCGCTTAGACAATGCACCCGACTACATGCGGCCTACAATGCAGTGGCTCCAGAAACTCATTGAAAACAAACAACTAACACTGGAAGTCAGAGATGGGAACTTACTACCCATCCACCTACTCTCATCCCATGTAGGACGACTATCAATTCCAGACAAACTATTCTGCTTTGGTATGGTTAAACCCCGAAAACACTATCCACAAATTCTCCAAGCACAACCTTCAACGCCACCTAAGTCCATCCTGATCAAACCAAGGAAACCATACTCTGCTCCAGTGGACCACTTTCCACCATTTGTGGTAGAAAACGCCCAAGTTACACCACAAGCTCTCAAAACCATATGGCACTCCGGACAACGATCACGCCCCTCAGCATATCGTCCCCGCAAACACTCACCTCCGGAACCTCCACGCAAACGATCCAAGAAATCTGGCACACACCCTCAAATGGACAAACCCCAAAAAATGGACAAAACCCCTAAAGTGAAATCCACAATAACTAAGGTCACTTCACCAATCACAACCAATGAGCAGCCGAAAAAGAAGTCAAGACACAAGGACTCTAAATCCCGCTCCACAACTGACGAATCAACCTCCAGGGCAGGGATTAGCACACTAGCACTAGCAATGACTGCCCTCTGTGTACTATCTCTTCTACCATCAACACAATCAACAATCATCGACAATGCTCCACCAATCATATGGCGACGCTCAGACCACCCTGCTGTCACAGGTTACAATCAAGTTCACCTCAAACTCCGACTAGTTTCCCCCTGTAAACTTCTAGTTTCGGAAAAACCCGAATTCTCGGACATAAAAGCAAAATGCAACGATGAATACCGCCGCATATTCCTGGAACCTTTCCAAAAAATGTGTCCCTCACAAGTTGGACGCCCAAAACGATTCATCTTCACAGCCATAGCCCTTCTAGCTATATTCGCTGTCACAAGTGCTGGCCTCGGCATGGCCTATCAAGCACATGAGCAAACCCAAGTAAACCACGATCACATCAACGACCTGGCCCATCACTTTACGCGACTAGAGGCAAAGGTCAACAAGGACACCAATCATCTCAATATCTTAAAGCAACAGATGCTCACGTTGGCGAAACAAGTCAACAGCCTAACAATGAAAGTCAACACACTCAGATCGGAAACAGTAGAACTCGAATTCTCCATAGCCTACCTTATGTCTCGACTCACAATCAGCCAACAAGTTCTCACTCGCACAGCAAAACTCTGGAAAAAGGGAGACATGGACGATAGCCTCTTTGAATATCTAAATTTCACACTTCCATGTGGGACGGACTGTCCTATGGAACTGGCGGATTTTCGCTCATGTACCTTTGACCCTGACCAAGAGGTAGCCAACATTAAATTCATCCTCCCACTAGTGGACACATCCCTCACCGTAGTGGAAGCTGATCCTTTCAAACTCATCACAATTCACAACAATCGGACCTGTGATCTACAATACACTGGTCCTACAAATGCTCTCATTTCAATCAAGGAAGACTGCATATACGCCACCAATCTGGAACTACAATTTAAGAAACGTGTACTGGCCACGACTCACCAAAAATGTCGACCACGCAGTACCTTCCAAGGCGGCAAGGAGTTCTACACTCTCACCAACTGTCGACCTCAACAACCACATGACCTAGAGGACAATGTACAAGTCAAGGCCTATGATGGAAAATACTACATTTATTGCCCTGGCCTACCCATTACTATTGGAGACACACGCACCACTGACTGTCCTTCTGGCATTTTCACACAACCCATTAGCACCACCTTCAGGATTCTGAATCAAACTTTCCGTGGAAATATTCTGGACCTGATATTCATTGAAAGAGAAGACCCCATGTTTCTTGCTGGACTCGACTGGCATCTCACTCCTAAACTGAACATGAGCAAATTACATGAAACCTTTCCAGAGTCTGCCGATAAGGACCCTATTCCCTGGATGGACTCATCTTTCACTTCCGACTCAACACCATACATCTGGACAACTACAATTCTCATTCTTCTCTTGCTTGGACTCATTCTATTCATCACCAGGACCACCTGGACCAATTTCTATACTAAATGGAGACAAACAACCCGACAACCGGCTCTTACCCCTTCTCCAAAGGACAAATCAGTGGAGATGACTACATTACCTCCTCTGCTGGACAACTCTCCTCCAAAGCCATCACCCAGAGTCCCCTCACGCAATTCACCTACACCACCACCCTACCAACATACTGGTGCTAGCCTCAAAGTACTCTTTGACTGAAACCTTCCCAACAAATCAAACTTACAATCTTAGCGGAGAGGCGTCTTTCCATTAAAGGCGCCTCCCCGAGGAGGGTATTATTACATACAATAAATACAAATTATTCATCAACAAATTCATCAATTATATGTAACAAAATCTTTAAATGCAAACCAATCTATCTGAAATTATTTTCAGTTCACAATTCTTTGTAAGGGCGGTAGTGACTCACACTACCGCCCCATCTCACAAAAATAGCTAAACACACAAAATACCAATACGCTGATAATTCTCCTTCGGAGAATTACTCATGCATCAGCTCGTTCTCACTGACCGTACGTGCTTAAGCACGATAATTAAGAACGTTGCACCGAGTCACCCCACTCGGCCCTTTTCTTTTTATGGCTCTGTTATTGCTAACAGAAGCCATTCATAAAACAATTCATAAGACAATTCACTAACAAAATTCAATACAATACAACATACATATTCTTTATTTTTGTCACCAAGACTGAACTATGGATGACTCCACTGTTTAAGTGGAGCATCATTTCCTTTCATAAAATTAAACAACATACTCAAATTATACATTGGAAAATAAAGAACCAACACAATTCGATTACAATCTCAACGAGTCGGACCTATTCTTTTCTTTCTCATAAAAGAATCATAGAGATTTTTATGAAATTTCTCACAGAGAGTTTCATAATTTCAATCTCACTCACACATACACAGTAAAATTCCTCACAGAGGTTTTTACAGCTGTATCCACTCGCACTACAATACAATTCACCATTCATGAGTACATAACAAAGCTATAATATAAAAATTCCTCACAGAGGTTTTTTATACGAAAAGCTCATGGAAAATATATAAAACGGGAACCGACTAACCGGATACAAACTCAACTCTACCCGCTTTTATAGTAATTTCCACCTTTAGTTAATTTATTAATTTAAATAAATTCATTTATTTAATTTATAGGAATAGCTGAAGATCAAAAGTTAGCGAAACTTAAAACAATTTAAAAAAATCTGTACCTACCTTTATTGCAATTGCAATTAACACATTTTAAAATGTCGGAAATAAATAATTTAAATTTTATTTTATAGAGCCAAGTTTGACAAGTCCCAACTTTCGTTTGAAACGAAGCCAAGATGTTCACTTAGCCACTCATTGTCAGTTCTTCGTTTACCTAAGCAATTTAAAATTATACAGAATCTAAATTTTTTTTCATGTCATGGAGGTACATGGTACAATATGTAGGTTTAATCGAAATTTGAATTAGTATTTCAAAAAACAATAAACAAATCAAGAAATCGGTTTCTAATATTTTTAACTGCACAAATATTTTTGTTTTTTGTGTTTAGTTAGAAACTAGAATGAATTGTGTTTCGGAAATTCAGGTTTGAGGTGAATCAGAAGATTTCGTTGCATGGAGTCGGATTCTTGGGAGTAGAAGTATATGCCGAATTTGTCTTAAAAATAAAATGGCGGCCGTGGGGGTGGGGTGTGGGTGGCGTGGGTGGCTGGGGGGGAGGTCTTAAGATGGTGGTCTTGAGATGATGAGGATTGTCTTGAGAGGATAGGGGTGAGACGTTGGCTGGTGTCTTGAGATGTCGAGGTCTTAAGTAGATAGGGTAAGATGATGGGGAGCGTCTTGAGATGCTCGGGAGCGCCTTGAGATGTATAATATGTAATACGCTATGTAATATGCTATATACTATATAATATAATATGCTACATAGTATGCTATATACTATATAATATAATATGCTACATAGTATGCTATATACTATATAATATTCTATGTATTATGCTATATACTATATAATATTCTATGTAATATGCTATATAATATGCTATATAATATGCTGTATAATTACAATTCCTTATGGTGATGCTATGTATAATAATTATTATGTATTATTAAGTAATCAAAATGATTAATATGTGCATAAGATGCAACTTAAAAGAAACCGCATCAAAATCCGATGAGTACTTTAGGAATAACATGTATTTCCCTTCTTTCCTATGCTTTATAATGGTAGGGGCCGGCGGGTGGGGAAATGTCATGTTTTGGTAAATAGTGGACCGATTGAGCCCGGACTACTTTTAATGACCTTAAAAAAGTAAGACTTACAAGCCTGTTCAGTCTTAGTCTAAATCCCATTAGTTACTAATGGGACATTTAAAATATCGAAACTGAGGGAGCATGCATAAATGACGTGTTGAGGGTGGGTGGGGTTTATGCATAAAATCATATATATGTCACATATAATGTATGTATATGCTAATGTAAGGTGTATAGGTAGCTTTATTGTGTATTACACATAATATATGCACGTACCCTATGGTAAAAGATGAGATAAGTCGTATTGATTGTATGAGTCATAGATTCAAGTTGGAGCCGGCACTATAGTAAAAAATCGATAGAGAAGAAAGCCGAACGATCGATAGTGAAGAAGGCAGAGTGCTTTACATTCTATTGTAATCCTGGAGAGCAGTTGATGTTGCCTGGTCGAGTTTTGAAGTTGAAATGAGAGGGTTAGCATTGCAGTAATAGGGAAATTTTTAGTAGGCAAAGTCCTTTACATTTTATTGTGATCCAGGAGTGCAGTTGATGATGCCTGGTCGAGTTCTAAAGTTGAAATGAGAGGGTTAGCATTGCAGTAATAGGGAAATTTTTAGTAGGCAAAGTCCTTTTCTATTCTATGACAGATGCAAACGAAACTCAAAGTTTGAGAGAGATACAAACGAAACTCAAACTTTGAGAGATACTAACGTAACTCAAAGTGTTAGAGAGATACTGACGTAACTCAAAGTTTGAGAGATACAAAGGAATTTCAAAGTTTGAGAGATACGAACGAAAAAGTGCGTGAAGTTGAGATAAAAGAAATTTTAACTGGAAGAGGGCCACAATCCAAGAAATTGCTGTTTTTTAAGGCAAAAAACACTGCAAAGAACCAAAAGTGTGTTAAAAGATCTAAATAATAGTATAAACAGCAATGCCTACAAGTGGGCAGAGCTAAGAAAACGAAATTTTAATTTGAAGACGGCGAAAATCCAAGTAATAACTGTTTTATACAAGAAAAAACACTGCAAAGAAGCAAAAGTGTGTTAAAAGATCCCAGAAATAACTGTTTTATACAAAAAAAAACACTGCAAAGAAGCAAAACTTTGCTGAAAAATCCAAGAAATAACTGTTTTATACAAGGAAAAACACTGCAATAAAGCAAAAGTGTGTTAAAAGATCTAACAAATAGTATAAATAGCCATACTTTTAAGTGGGTGGAGCTAAGAAAAAAAGAAAAAACGTTGAAAAAACCAAAGAAATTTAAACCAAAAGAGGCAAAAAACTCAAGAAATTCCTGTATTTTATCAAAAAAATTATAGCAAAGAAGCAAAAGTGTGTTAAAATATAAAAGATATAGTATAAATAGAACTTTTGTATACCAAAACTGCTCATTCAGTGTCTAACCTTCAAGGTGAACACATCTCCCTGTCATCTTGGATATCAACACTATTTTTGAAGAAAAACCAACAATCTACGAAACATCTCAGAAATCATTGGGTTCAGAGTTAAATTTGGTGAAACTTCCGCCCACAAATATAAGTGAACTTACAACTGCAGACTATATCCAATGCCTTGCTTTACTAAGTACTAAAAATGAGTACAACCCACTTGAGTTTAGATGTATATATGACAACTACAGTTCGCTACAAGAGTCTATGCTAAGTTTAGGCGTAAGGATTGTCAAACAAGATGGTACAAGATGCGAAGCAGCTGACATTGTGGCACCAACAAACTTGTTTTTTCATGCGCTGTTTTTAAATTTGCAACTGTATTTGAATGGACAACTTGTACTGGATACGTCAAACTTTTATCCATGGTCAGCCTACTTGCAAAGAGCATTGGGAACAAGTCAACTGGAAAAAGATGGATACTTGAAGGATGAAATGTGGTATCCCAATGCTGTCCCTAATACATATGCAGTCACTGACGCTGGATTTCACGCAAGATATCTGTTGTCTCAAAACTCAAAGCAATTTTATCTACTTGGATCTCTGCTTGGAAACTTTTTTAACCAAAACAAATATATTCTAAGTGGGACAGAATGTCAAATTGTCTTAAAACGTAGCGATCTGTACTTGTACTTGGATTGCGCACAAAACGATAAAGCTGGATTTTCTGGTTGTCCGTATAAAGCAGAAATAACAGACGCAATCTTTTATGCTGCTCAAAAGACGGTTCCGCATGATGTTTTGAATTTACATCGAAAGCAGTTATTAAACAACGAGACATTTAAATATGTAACAAACAAAGTCCAAATGAAAGCCATTTCAGTACCAAAAGGAATGACATCAGTAACTTCTGGCGGAATTGTTATTGGAAAAATACCAAAAATAATGGTATTCTGCATGCTGGATTCCGAAGCTTACAATAGAAATATGACTATATCAGCATTTAATTTTGAAAATTTCAATATAAGTGAGCTGAATGTCACTTGAAATGGAGAAAATCGAGTTATTCCATACAGTTTTGCAGGTGATGACGCAACAGCTGGCGACAACTTTTTACTTGCTCTAAGAACGTTGCGGAAGACAGTCGCATTTAAGACGTTGGGAAATGGAATTTCGAGAGATAATTATCTCAATGGTAAACTATAAAAAAAGTCATTTAAAATTGACAGCTTAGCATAGCTAGCGCAGCTGGAGCCAAGCATAGCATATCCATAGCATATCTAGCAAAGCGTAGCCCTAGCATAGCTAGTATAGCATACCTATGTATCTCTGTTTTTGTACTTTGCAGGTAATGTGTTTACTGCTGTGGAACTTTTACCAAACGTTGAAAATGCCCTGTCTGTAAATCAAAAAGGTCAAGTAAAAATTGGATTGAAATTCGAAAAACCGTTGGATAAAGCCATAACCGTACTCGTGTATTGCCTGTACCAAGGAGTATTTGAACTTGATAAAAACAAACAAATACATTTCGAGCATTGAGAATATGAACACGAGTTTCATTTGAGCACTCCGTAGACTACTATGAGATTTACGTATAGATATACCTACATATGTTGTAGCAGCTGATAACGGATTCTATACTTTGTGCAAATAACGTTTGAGAAATATGATAAAGTTACAACACAATACGTGTAGTACATCTTTTCAAAACTAGTGTAACAAAAATACTTGAAAAATAGGAATAAATAGTAATGTGCGTATGAATTAAGAAATAAGCATTGAGATTTGTATTTAAATCTACAATAAAAATGCATGTTGAAAATACAAGTAAATTAACAAATATACAAAATGTAATGTAATTTAAAATAAACAAATACACGAAATAAACATTACTAAAAAATAAATAAAGTATTATAATTTAAAATATAACATCAGGTATTTTTATTTAATATAAAAAATGAAACAGTATGTATTGTAATTTAATTTAAAAAATAGAACAGTATGTGTTGTAATTTAAAATAAACAAAATAACAAAAATGTATTGTAATTTAAAATAAAAATAAAAAAACAATATGTATTGTACTTTTAAAAAAAAACAAATACACAAAATGAACATTTACAAAAAACAAATACACAAAATAAACATTTACAAAAAATAAATGAACAAAATAAATGTATTGTGATTTAAAATAAAACAAAATGACATTAGGTTATGTTATATAAAAATAAAAAAAACAATATGTATTGTACTTTAAAAAAAATAAACAATTTAAAATAAAAAATTTAAAATAAACAATTTAAAATAAAATTAAAAAAAAACGTTTTGCACTTTTGTAATTAGCGACAATAAAAACATTTTAAACATTGATATCATTTCATTGCATCTCTTTAAAACTTTGAGTTACGTTAGTATCTCTCAAAGTTTGAGTTTTGTTTGTATCTCTCTCAAACTTTGAGTTACGTCAGTATCTCTCTAACACTTTGAGTTACGTTAGTATCTCTCAAAGTTTGAGTTTCGTTTGTATCTCTCTCAAACTTTGAGTTTCGTTTGTATCTGTCATAGAATAGAAAAGGACTTTGCCTACTAAAAATTTTCCTATTACTGCAATGCTAACCCTCTCATTTCAACTTTAGAACTCGACCAGGCATCATCAACTGCACTCCTGGATCACAATAAAATGTAAAGGACTTTGCCTACTAAAAATTTCCCTATCACTGCAATGCTAACCCTCTCATTTCAACTTCAGAACTCGACCAGGCAACATCAACTGCTCTCCAGGATTACAATAGAATGTAAAGCACTCTGCCTTCTTCACTATCGATCGTTCGGCTTTCTTCTCTATCGATTTTTTACTATAGTGCCGGCTCCAACTTGAATCTATGACTCATACAATCAATACGACTTATCTCATCTTTTACCATAGGGTACGTGCATATATTATGTGTAATACACAATAAAGCTACCTATACACCTTACATTAGCATATACATACATTATATGTGACATATATATGATTTTATGCATAAACCCCACCCACCCTCAACACGTCATTTATGCATGCTCCCTCAGTTTCGATATTTTAAATGTCCCATTAGTAACTAATGGGATTTAGACTAAGACTGAACAGGCTTGTAAGTCTTACTTTTTTAAGGTCATTAAAAGTAGTCCGGGCTCAATCGGTCCACTATTTACCAAAACATGACATTTCCCCACCCGCCGGCCCCTACCATTATAAAGCATAGGAAAGAAGGGAAATACATGTTATTCCTAAAGTACTCATCGGATTTTGATGCGGTTTCTTTTAAGTTGCATCTTATGCACATATTAATTATTTTGATTACTTAATAATACATAATAATTATTATACATAGCATCACCATAAGGAATTGTAATTATACAGCATATTATATAGCATATTATATAGCATATTACATAGAATATTATATAGTATACAGCATAATACATAGAATATTATATAGTATATAGCATACTATGTAGCATATTATATTATATAGTATATAGCATATTACATAGCGTATTACATATTATACATCTCAAGGCGCTTCCGAGCATCTCAAGACGCTCCCCATCATCTCACCCTATCTACTTAAGACCTCGACATCTCAAGACACCAGCCAACGTCTCACCCCTATCCTCTCAAGACAATCCTCATCATCTCAAGACCACCATCTTAAGACCTTCCCCCCAGCCACCCACGCCACCCACACCCCACCCCCACGGCCGCCATTTTATTTTTAAGGCAAATTCGGCATATACTTCTACTCTTGGGTCCAGTTGGAGGAGACACTTATTTCGATGTCACTGTTCAAATTAAGAGATTTGTTAATTCTAACGTGACATTTGACAGTGGGACGTTTAAGAAAAAATATTGTTGCTCGAAAAGGAAACATTTTTTAATTTTTATTTGACGCTCCAATTACAATCAAACCAAATGCATTCAACGGCAGATGGCGAAATCGTTATACTATTCTGTACAGTGTAAAGGTAAAGCTGGACACATGATATGCCCACAACTATTTACAATGGTAATTCACCTAAAAATCTTATTTATTTGCAATTGTTTCAGGAAACCAACAATGTTTCACAGTTCAAAGTGAAGAACCCACAAGACGAACCTTTGCAGATTTCTGGTGTCGAATTTACCTTGAACAGTGGTTGGAACCATTCTTTTTTGGCAGAGCTTCTTTTTAAGCAAAATTGAAACAAATTAATTTCACCACCTTACAAAACAATTGACTTGTGAATAAATCTAGAAACAACTCTATCAAATTTGTATTTAGATTTTTTTAAGGATTTTTAATACTGAAATAAATTGCGCTCCATTTTTTGGGAAGTAAAATAGTTTTGTGATTTTTGCGCATGTTCTTAACTACATATTATTATGATTATAGTTGACAAAATATTGGAATATTTTTGTTTTTAACTAATGTCAATCCAACAGCCAACTACATTCTGAAGAGTGTTACAAAATTTCTGTATTCACTCATTTTGGTATTATAATTAGCTTCATTTTCAATGCATCTTTGCTGGCTACATAATTCAAAACTCTATTATTTTACGGTGCTTACGTAGTCTGAATAAGGAAGAAAACCTAATCCACTTAATATGCAAATTAGTATAAGTTCACAATTTGTTTTACAAATCCAGCTGAAGAAACATTCCTAATTTTATTACAGTTTTAAATGGATACCACATTTTTTATTTCTTTTAAACCCTAACTATGAACAGTAATTATTATTTTATTTTATTAGTATTTTAAGTAACAAAGGTGGATTTCTTTTCCCTTAAATGACAATCTATGTGAATGTTAAAATTACACTGCGTAGACAACGAAACGAAACAGACTTGACATTTTAATTTAAACCCCGCGTTTAAATTAAGCGTAGCTTCTGAATTTAAATGCTGATTAAATTTAGATTTACTTTTAAAGGATCTCACGCACTTGCAACAGCACAATCTTTTATGAAATGGTCGGGCCCACTAGAACTGATTCTGCCTCTATCTCATTTGTAGTATCTGGTGAACTCAGCGTTGCGGTGGCAGTCGACATCTGTGCCGGAGTTTTTAGCAGTTGGTCAGGCTCATGGTTGTTGACAAGTTCACTTTTCTCTGTAAAAGATTCGGAGCATAGTGCAACATCTTAAGACGGGGCTACTCCGACAGAAAAAACGAGAGCTATCTTAGGGAGAATCGTTCTCGGTGTCGTCCTTATCATTGCTATTTTAGTTGACTCTGAACGTTGGAATGGAAGTTGCTTCTCGGATCGAGATTTTTGTGGCGCCTTTTGAGCAGGTAAACGGACATTTGCTACCTGGACATTTGCTACCCGGACATTTGCTACCCGGACAATTGCTACCCGGACATTTGCTACCCGGACATTTGCTACCCAAAACACAATTATTTGCAAAGTTGTTACAGGATTTTGAAAAATTTTAAATTTATTTCTAGGAATCGACAAAAGTTGAAAAAATCAACTTCCAAAAGCTTTTAAAATTAATTTTAACGACACTAAAACTAAAGTCAATTTTGTTTTTAAAATCAGACAACAACTCTAGCAATTAACTTGACTTTGCAGAATTATTCAAGCCGATTGCGAACCATTCCTTGATCACATTGGAAAATGCACTACCTCCAGGACCAAGTGTGCTCACAATTTCAACTAATAGTTTAGATTTGGATGTATTTTTGCAAAAGTAATACCAACACCGTTGTGTTGAGCGTTGCTGGTGTTGCTATTACTCTACGAGATCTGAAGGAAATTCCGGAACTTTTGAATATTCAGGAGACCAAAGTTTTGTCAAAAAACCAAACTGTCTCTTTCTACTCATGACTTCAAAAGTGAAGGACGTAATGAAGACGTGCTCACAGAAACTGGAAGCAAAAATGTAGAACTCCTTTTTCCAAATTCTTCTCGTTCTCCAGAAGAATGCGCTTTATCAATTGACCATGTAAGCCAGATTCTTAAGATTATTTCTGTTCATGTTACTGTTTTGTTTTGAACTGTTCTGCAGTACTTTAACATTGGGACCGTAGACAATATGTTTAGCATGAATTAATAAAATACAATATGTGTCATCGGCTTGGATGCAGCAACACATTTTTAAAAACTTGTGGATAGTTTCCAGTTGCTGCCTATCAAAGAATTTATTTTCAAGTACTACCCAATGAACCACAATCGTATACTTATCAACTGAGAATGTTTATTTATTTTTTTGAATTTTATAGGTCCCTACCCTTGTTAAGTCAAAATTTCAAAAAAATCAAAAAAAAAACAAAATTTAATATTTGAATTGTTTTTGAATTCAAAATATTTTAAAATGGTTTTTTTACAAAATTTTCAAAAATTGTGCTAAAGATGTGTTTAAACGAAATGAAATATAAAATTAAAAAACCATTTTGAGGAGTTTTTTGATCTTTCAAAAAAATATTTCATCGACCAAAACTCATTACGCGCACCATGTTGTTAAGCCATTCTACGTTTGTTTTGGACGCTGTTTTTGAAAAAAAAACTCTTGGAAATTCCTGTTTATGGTTTGGCATGTTATACTTGTGAGTGCAAAGTAAACATTCAATTAAATTCACATTCACCTCCTATTTTTTTATTTTCTATCATCAGTCTTGATTTGCATTGTCTGAGTCCTTAAGTTGGTTGGAATACCATAATATAGTAACACTCCCTTACCTTAAATTCCCGCTCTTAAATCGCTTTATACTTTTTGTAGATACGGAAATCAATATTTCTGGATTGACACCGAAAAACTTTGATGAACTGCCGTCTTGTTTCACGTCGCTAGGCATACTATGGATCTAAAGCATTGCAGAAAACTGTACTCATCAAACTTTACGAGCTTTTTTCTCGTCCTGATGAACCGCCAATATTTTGGTGTGATTATGATGAATCTTATTACTCTCATGAATAATTCCACTGAATTCCCTGCCTCCTCGTTTTACTTGCATTGTGGATTCGAAGGCAAAACTAAGCGAACAGCTCAGCCATTCTTCGATGCTCACGAAGCTCTCATTAAGAAAATAGTTTTCGAGGGGGATTTATACATCAATGATTTCAAAGAGCTCATTTTAACTCAAGCTTCAAATCTTGAGCAGCTACATCTAAAACAATACCTAGACATTGAAACGTTCTCACATACTGTTGATCCAATAGAGACCAATGAAGAGCGATTACAACGAAAGCGATTGGAAGAATCACTTTTTGATGAAACTCTTGCCGCTGGACCAAAGCCAATTTTAAAAACCTTGAAAGTGTTCAACTGTAGCTCCTTCGTGGAAATTCCTGAAGTTTTCATTAGGCAGATTTTAAAATGCTCTTCAAACTAAAAGTTGAAGTCGTGCTTCCAGGAGAGTACCTTCATTTCCTTGTCCAACCCACAAATCGTCTGCATCTCCTTAAGAAACTAGAGCTGAGAATCGACAGCACAAACATTGAATCAGTAGAAACTGTTGCTGACCATTGTCACGAAAGAAATTGGAGCGTTCGTAATCTTTGCTATATAGGTATCGATGACTGGAATGTGGGAAATAGACAACTTGATCTAAGAGTAGCCAGCATCATGAGCAAAATTGTAAGCGTCAGCTCAACCACTTGCAAAAAACTCGAGTGGTTTGAACATCCGAAGTACTTTTAAATACCCGTAATGCCGAAAGTGGAGCAGTTAGTCTTTCAATACTACAAACATGAAGACACTGGTTATCCAGTCAACATTTTGCCTCAGAAGGTGTGGGATTTGCGGATACATTTCCAAATTTCAGTTATAATAGGGACGAAGGATGTGAGGAGAGTGGAAGTGGAAGTGACGATGAGGAGACTGATAGTCACGGCGATGGAATTGGTGGCGATGAAAATAATGTCGATGAAATAATTGGAATTAACGACGGTGAGTTAAACAACACCTAGAATTTAACAGAGCTCTATAGTCAGACCATTAACCCATCATAAAACAGCTACATATTGTATTTTCACCTTACAAAAAGATTCTTCTAAATTGACTCCCTTGTAGATTCATATTTGTGGTATTGTGTAGACTGTAGGTTTAGCTAAATTTCAATCGTTACCTCAAATTAATTTGTTTTCACTTTTATTTTGAATTAATTGCAAGGGAAAAATGTTATTTACTTTTTATTTGAAAATCATTGTGTATTGCAGATATTAACGCCATAGCTAATTTCAATGCGACAAGTATTGAATCTCGCTGTTGTACTCGGCCTCACCAGCTTTATTGTATCTGCTTAAAACGGAGGATCGAATGGCGGAGACGGAGATACAAAAGAGGTTTAAGTTTGGCGAGATATACATTTTGGAGAGCCAACACAGGTGTTCCAAGCGTTAACACTTGGCAATTGGTTTAATGTTCCGAGTGAATGGAACGATTCCGTCTTCTCTTTAGACCCGTTAAATGCTTGCATCCGACTCTGGAAGGATATTGACTATAAATGTCCTTCACAAACGTTCGAACCAAACCAAGTGGGACCCTGCGTTGCGTCGGACTTCCGAACGTGCCTCATTGACCAGGTGACAGACTTGAATACTGAAGCCTCGTCAGCTAACATGTGTTAATATCTGTCCAAGGAGTAATTATAATTTTTAATTTCAAAAATTGTAAGTAAAATTTAGTAAAAACAGTTTTCTTCGGCTACGCTAATTGAAAAGTGTTTGTGCAATATTTTTTCAATGGTTCAAATTAAAAACAGAACGGATGTTATATAGGTGCCTGGAATTAATTAAATAAGATAAGGGTTACATTTAAAAGTTAAGATCATTCATTTTGCCCGTGATGAAACAAAATGACTTCTATCCAATTTAAGCTAGAATCCAAATGAGCTATATCATAAAAACAAAATGAGAAACATGTGTAAAATGTTAATTAGGGGTTTTGAAAAGTACTAAATGTTCTATTTACATGTTTTTGAAAAGTGCAAAATGTTCTATTTACGTGTTTTTGAGAAGTGCAAAATTCTCTATTTACATATTTTTTAAAAGTGCAAAATATTCTATTTAAATGTTTTTAAGACATGTTTTAATATTTTTGTAGATAGTGGAAATTGTTTTTTGCTACAAATGGATATGGATCATTTTGGTTTTTCACAGACGATATAATTCAAAAAATCTAAATTTTATTGCTTAGATATATATTTTTATTAAAATTCCATACTGCATGCACTACATGCCATTCCTAACTAAAAGCAATATAATGAATATTTCTGATTAAATTGTAAAAGCAAACAGGTTCCTTGTTCACAGTTTCCTCTCAATCAAGTTTATGTTTAATTGTGTCAATATCCTGTTGTAATAAAAATGTATTTTGTTTTAGATGTTTGTTTATGCTAAAATCACAACTAATCGTTTCATCTGTTCAAGTTGTTTGAAAATACCCCATAAGAAAATAGATAGGCATAAAAAGACGTTGTATATTTGAACGAATTCATTAACGTTGAAAACTTTGAAGTTAACAGAGCTTCGAATTTTAATCAATCGCCTATCGTCAGACAGCTGCACTTGTTCCTTCCCCTCACGAAAGTATTTTCGAAACGGTAAAGTTACTGTACAGACTACAACTTGCTTATAGATTTTGATCTGTAGTTCGCGGCGTAAGAACCATAGCATGTGTACCATATGGGTCACGAAATATTTTCAATACTGCGATTACATCTAAATTGTTTTGTTGTGTTTCTTAATTGCATAATTATGTAATAGCACCATCAGGGGCCGTCCACAAATAACGTCATCAGTAAAGTCAATGGCTTCACTTGGCCAGTGTGTGATATTATCCTATATTAAAACTGGCCATTTAAGCCATGGGTAAACTGATGACAGTTGGGTTGCAGGGCGGTAAATTTTGTGGCTTTTTTATTGAGCCACTTATGGACGATCCCTATAAATTATTTTATATCCGCAGTTATGCAACCTAAATTATTAAGGAATTTACTTTTGTTGCATTATGCAACACAAAACAACTTACCTAATTAAATTAATACAAGTTTTAGTTAAAGCTCCGATTGGGTCCGAAAATCGTGGACCCACACCCGAACCCGGACTCAAATCTCGGGTTCAACCAAATTTGAACCCAGACCCGGACCCGAACCCGTGGTCATGGGCTCACATTTTTGTGAACCTGCACCCACTATGTATATCATTTCTTGAACCCGGGTCTGGACCCGCACCCGAACCCGAAGCTGGACCCGTTTATGAACCCGAACCCGAACCTCTACCCGCTGCACCCGAACCCGGCCCGGGTTTGAGTTTCTGTTATGTATCTCCAGATTTATTTTTTGGGGTGATTTTAGATCTAGGTGTTTGTTAATAATAAAATAAAGTTAAATTAAAAGCACGTTTTGTGTTATTCAAGTCCAGCTTTGATATTTTTTTTTCAATAAATAACATATTCTTATGTGGCTTACGAACTTCACTATTACATGTTTTCTATTACTGAAAAATCAAGCTTGACACAGATTGCATTATAAACAATGTTTTCACAAGAACAATCGTATAAAAGCTAAAAAAAAACAGTGTCACATTAAATTACAACACAAGTTCTGAGTTAAGCAGTTTTCTACTGGATTTCATTTTTGAAGATTTTTAGAACTATTTTAATATAAACTTTAAAAAATTGTTATAATAGGTAAAATTCTCATAAGTACTTGGGGTGCTTGGTGATGGAAATTTAATGCTCATCTTTCGAATTAAAATCTGCTAATTTTCAAGCAGAGCTCAATATCACTGTCGTCCTCATTACTCACGTTTTAAAGTGTATGTATCTTATTAGTACTAAAAATGAAAGTTAAGATAATAGGATTTGTATTTTAAACCGGGTTTACATTTTTTCTTGGCTAACAGACACTAGAGACTTCAATATACGTTAGTATTGTTTTTTAGATGCTGAGCTTTAGCTGCATCTAATGAAATGGCCATGTCCGTCCTTCTGTCTGTCCGTCTGTCTGTCTGTCTGTTAGTCCGTCGCTACAGGTCAAACCGTCTACTCTATTTACTTGATACTACTTTTAAGTAATCACAAATGCGAGCGCGCAGGTCTGTATTCTTTTTTCAATTTGATCGGACTGGCCATTTCTTTATAATTAACAGTTAACTGCACCCATGTCAAAAATCAGAAAAGTGAGCTTTTCAAAAACCAATAGATCGTGTAAACAAATACAGAGTGTTCATATATACGTAATTTTAAAGTTATGCGGGGCTAATACAAATACATCTTACAGTACAGACCAAACCAATCTCAGCTACAGTTTTCAATGCTCAAATGGTCTGTGGGCTGCTACGTCAGACACGCAGTGAATATGTTATAGATATTCAGTACATTCGTTCAAAATATTCAGGGATCGTCCATAATGACGTCCTTGAAATATAATAGTTTTAAGTACCCCCTTTACAACCTTTTAAATTCTTTTAAAAATATTTTAACAACATTTCATGAGCATAAATATACAGGTGGTACATATTCAGGGATCGTCCATAATGACGTCCTTTAAATATCATAGTTTTAAGTACCTCCAATACAACTTTCAATTTTTTCAAAATGTTTTAACAAAATGTCATAAACATAAATATACAGGTGATAGATATTCAGGGATAAATGACGTTTTAAGATGCTGAGCTTTAGCTCATAAGCATCTATTGAAATGGTTTTGTCCGTCCGTCTGACTGTCGGTCTGTCTGTCCGAATGTCTGTAGGTCGTACGCTACAGGTCACAGTTTCGACCTCATCTTCTTTGAATAACTTTTAATCGCTCGTAAAAGCGCCCGCGCGGTGCTGTATAGTTTTTTGGCAGGATCGGATTAATAGTTTTTGCACAGTTAGCAGTTAACTGGAGCAACTTATAATACTTTTTCTTGCCCTCAATCAAAAACCGCCGTTGACATTGCATTAGCGTTCAAACTTACCTCCATTTCTATTTAGGGACGTGGTAGACAAGGATAACGTCGTTAAGGGGCCAGACACAAATGACGTCATTCATTTTGAGAGTGGGTTATTTAAAACAAGCCGCTCACATGGGATCTTACTAATATGAATACAAGGATCGTCCATAAATGGCGTTATTTAAACATTACCATTTTAGAGATCCCCTTTGTCACTAGTTCAAGAATTACGTAATCGAATATATTTAACATGAGATCTTACTAATATGTATAGGAAGATCGACCATAAATAACCCTATTTAAAAATTACCACTTTAGAGATCCCCTTTGTCATTATTTCAAGAATTGTGTAATGGAATATATTTAACATGAAATCTTACTAATATGCATACGGGGATCGTCCATAATTGATTTTATTGATAAATTACGACTTTAGAGATCCCCTTTGTTATTAGTTTAAGAATTAGGTGATCCTATATATTTAACATGAGATCTTACTTATATGCATACGAATCTCGTCCATAAATGACGTTATTCAAAAATTACCATTTAAGAGTTCCCTTATGTCATTAGGTCATGAATTAGGTAATTAAATATGCTCAACATAACAGACAGCTATTTGCGCATTGCTTAAAATGAATGCTGACAAAAATGGGTGTCCAGACCGTCATTCCATTAATATTCACACTTGCCTCTGGACGGAGGTAGTACGTAGTACGTAAACTATAGTTGTGTCTAAGCAACGCCAAGTAAATTGTTGTATTCTTTTGGACTAATCAACTGACCAAATATCACATTAAAATTAATTAAACGTCTTCTAGAGGTTTAAAAAAAGCAGGCGTGCTTGGGTGAGCGGTTAGGACTGCAGACTGTAACGAGCTGTACAGTCTCAGACCTGGCTTCGATCCTTGGTCACTGCTAATCGTTTACGGCTCGGTGTTGTACGGTAAACGTCACTGGATGGTTGATTGAAACCCAATCTCCTTCTGTGTTCCTTAGTGACCACTACTTACTGTAGGGGCCTAGGGAATGGGAATCTTTTACTGTAGAGGAGGGGACGGGGCAAGGTGAAAGGGTACAAAGACCGAGATGATCTAACGCGGTGGCCTCCTATATCCTCACTCACAGTGACTAGTTGAGTCTGGTTGTAGAAACTTCGGTTATATCGACTTAAGGAATATTTATTTACTTATTATAGGGGTTAGACATGAATGATGCTACCTAAATTATTCTTTAGAATACACAAGCACACTAACAAGGGAATGGTTTCACATGTTACCCGCCAAATTCAAAACCTGCCACCCACAAAAATCAGGCTCGTTTCAAATAGCACAGATCCAAAGTAACTCGACCGCAATTTGCGCTTTTTGGTCACAGTTTCCCGCCAAAGTTTAAAAAAATTCAGATTTTGAATTTTAGCACCCTGTGGCTTCTACATTTCTCATCCGATTTTGACGAAATTTTGTTTTTTGTAATCCCTAAAACTTTTTCTGAAAAGTAATTTCAGAATTTGTTAAAATTCGAAAATTTGTTTTTTGTGAAAGAAATGCGAAAAAATAATACTTTTGAGGCCCACTTTTTAAAATCGATTTCTTTAAAAAGATGGAAATTTTCGAATTTTTAAAAATCCTGAAATTACACTTGTAACACTTGCACTTGTACACAGCCGACTGGTGCCAGCAGAGCTTGCACCTAGCCAGTTTTCACTAGCGGTAACTGCTCATGGTTAAGTTAGAAGTTTGCTAACCTTAATACAAAAATCCGGCGCTTCGCGCCGGATTTGTCGACCGTGGGTTGGCCCGAAGTAGATGCTGAGCTTCAACAAAGGCGCAAGATAATTTATGTTACGCTTAAACATGATTTAAGATTTATGGAAGCTCCCCTACAATCAATAGGACATACACCAATGTGCGTAGCATGTAGTTTAATATAGCTGAAATTTTTTTATAAATTGCACTACTCACAAATGCGTCAATTATGGAGGCTTCCCTACCATCATTAGGCCATATATGGAAGTACGCGGCATGTTGTTAAAAAACTCTAATTGTATGATTTACAAATGACGTCATTTATGGAGCCTCCCCTACTAACAATAAGCCATAGACGAATGTACGTGGCAAGCATTTAAAAAAAAGGTTGGAAAACATTTTGAAGTTAAAAATAAGTTTCCTAAAACCTATGATATTTGAATGACGTCATTTTGGACGATCCCTGATTATATATAACATATCGTTACTGAGGAATCAAAGTTGCTGATCTCCAATTCTCACAAATCGCAAAATTGCCGTTCTCCAATGCACGTTAAAAGCAAAGTTGCCGTTCTCCATTTATCAGTAGTACCACTAATAGATTTAAATAAGTTGATGCGAAGTATGCACATTTTCATTTGTTTGCACGTACCTAATGGTTTTTAAAAAGCTCACTTCCCTAATTTGATATGTGGGTCCATTTAACTGTTAATTGTGAACAAATGGCCAGGACGTTATTTATTAACTCTGCAAATAAAAGAGTAATATTGAACATCCTAATGAAACAGTTAAAATATAGGTTACGTCATTTATGGGTCCTGCCATTAAAAGAGTGAAGATTTTGGCGACGTCATTCGTAATGCAATCATTTTTACTGTGTGGCTTTTGTAGATTTTTTAACTACACCTTTTATCAACAACCCCCTGCGCACTATCGTGTACGTAGGAGCTTGGTATATCTTCACACGTGTAATGCAAAGATTTTTTCTTTTTAAGAATTTTTTACTTACCCCCCCCCCCCCCCCCCTTCCGCTCTATTACATATCTATCATACTCATACTGAACTAAAAATGCAGCCGTAGTATTTATTATGCCTGTTTTATATTGTATACAGGTATTTAGTTGGAAGTTACATTTTTAATGTTGTTTTGGTTGTTTTTGGGAATTTTAAATTTCATTTACTTTAAACTAACCCACTCAACTTGCTAACGCAGTTGCGGTTTGCGGCTGGCATGGCATTATTAGTGTTATATACTTACGAGCAATACCCCCTAACGGTACCTCTCAGATTTTCATAAAATATTTTTTTCTGGAAAGTACATCACTAAAGTACTGTTAAAACCCTAAAACTTGGTGCGCACTCGAATGTTTACACATTCAAAAAAATGAATTACATAATTTTAAAATTGCATGAAATTCAAAATGGCGATTTTCTTATGGCGTTTACCATGCTAAATTTTAATGACAACGGGGTCCCCCCTGTTCATTTTTTATAAATTTTAATCGTCTTCTGATAGCAAAGCTGATGCACTTAAAAAACATATATCTACATTGCTAAAACTTCAAACCCTAATTTAAACATAAAGTGTCTTGTGAATTGATCGGGCAGCATCGTACATGTGTAAACGGGGTAAAGGGTGGGGGTGAAAGGCGGGGGGATGTCAGAATATGTGGCTTGGGTAAAAAGCTGCAATTGCGAGCTTTATAATAATACCAGCAATTTTCACCTACCATTTCCAACACAACCAATTTTAACCGACCACAAATGCAGGGAAAAAGTGCCGTCATGTTTTTGGAGATGATCGTACCAACCAGTTTTTGTACAATTAACGGTTAGATGGACCCAATTTAAAACGATTTGAAAGAGTACGCATAAAAAACAGATGAAATATACAATAGCTTACATGCATACTTATGGACTCAAAAGGTGAACACGTCGCGCAAATTATCTTTCTTTTATTTAAAACGGTCCATGAATGTCACTCTTGTCACTACTTTATTAGGTTGACTTTAAATGGTATCGCCCTAATCCCCATATTAGTGGAATAATCCATAATTGATGTAGCCTTAATCGCGAGTGTTGATATTGTTTTTGAATAAAAGTTGCAAAATCACAATTTAATGATAGCAGCCGCTCATTGTTTTTTCAATAACCTCTACATCATTCCTAATTGCCACTACAATAAGGACCCACGCCTTTTCACGGTTACCGACCTGATAATTAATTTGTGTGTAAATCACAAATCCGGTAAATAACCAATAGCTAAAACCGAAGGTATTCC
>CATKUY010000053.1:0-144000 GCA_949802685.1 Dicyrtomina minuta
TTGTCTCCCACGTTTTGAATTTTAGCGTCTTTTTTAGCTGGTCGTTTGCGTGATTTGATGGTTTTAGACTCGCTAGAGGGCACTAAAATATATAAATATATTAAAAAATGTAATATTTGATTCTGTTATTTAATCCGAATCATACACTGTTAAACACTTAGCATTACTTGACGGCCTAATTTAGTCAATCGTGCTATACTTAAAATAAACTAATTCAGTCACACCAAAATTAGTTGCGCCCTAATGCAAAAGATTGCGTCTGAATGCATAAGATAACACCTTAATGCATAAGATAACGCCTAAATGCCTACGGTTGCGCCTTAATGTATAAGATAACGCCTTAATGCATAAGATAACGCCTTAATGCATAAGATAACGCCGTAATGCATAAGATAACGCCTTAATGCATAGGATAACGCCTGAATGCTCACGGTTGTGCCTTAATGCATAAAAATGCGTCTAAATGTATAAAATTACGCCTGTATGTATGCAATTTAAAAACTCTGTAGTGTGATCAATCACGATAAAATGTAGTCAATTACTACATTGCTAAATTTATTTACAGCGTGGTAAATCATTCCTTAATGCAAAATAAAATAAATATTGAAGTTAGTTACCATTAACGACTACATTACTGTTGAGACTGTTTTTGGACACCTTGAATGTTGATGCATTGCTTGGGTTTGAAGCACGTGTGCGAGTGCTGTGCTCAGATCTGCTTGAAGACGCTGTAGTCGCGATTAAAAAACAAAGGCATGTTTATTATTTAACAATATAATTATAAAATTTTTAGGAGTAGCGTGAAATTAATATGACTACAGTGTAAACTCAATGCTAGTGCTTAAAATCACCTGATTACACACAATTAAAAATGGTAAAACCATGAAAGTTGCCGTGTGCAAAACAGTATGTATATACCATTATACGAGTGTTTTACCATAATATTATATACACCCATTTAACTTAGCTACATAGAACGACATACCTTTAGATGGTAATATATTTTCAGACACGCTTACTCCAGTGGTAGACGCAGCCATAAGTTCCATATCAGAGATTGGATTTTGAGTAAGAATTTCTAGAAAATGATTCGGAAGAATTTCTCTAGGAGAAAGTAGTGCTTTTGTTACTTTACCTAACATTTTCAAAAAAAACAAACTATTATCTTTTTTTTGTGTGTATAGTGTTCATAAAACAAAAAATAAAATCAAAGAAAAGAAATTTATACAAAACAATAATTATGTGTTCAAAATTTGAACTACAGTTAATATCACAATATATACTTACGTCCAACCATTCTGCAAGTGTTATTTTTCAAACTAATAGCAAGAATTTTGAAGTTAATAATTTGGAGCTTTAAAATAAGTGGTGTGTTCTTTAGTCTGTTCAGATACGCAATAAAGAAACTCTAGTGTGCTTTTTAAGTTTCCAGACAGTAATTTAATATTTTTACAGACAGTGTGATCGCGAATTTGCTGAGCTTGCTTTAATTTACTTTAGTTTGACTATAGTGCTGACGTGAGCGAGTTAATGGGCACTAAATAAAGTAAAATAAGTCTGCAGTATTAACCATTGTCTGATTTATTTTCAAAACTAAATTACAATTCTATATTGTCAACGTATTAGAAGTACAACTTGTATGCACAAATCATACTTTCAGCAGTATGGAGCAGGTATAGTTATACATTGAATAATTACTGTTAATGCATATATTATTGTGTGTATATATATATAGATATCCTTCATTCTGTTTTAGGTATGTATATATGTATAGTTATATTTATGTATAACAATTTAATAATTTATTATAGCTCACGTTTAAATGTGGAAAATGTAGAAACAAAATTTAAATCCGAGGATTTCTGTCGTCAACACTTCGATCGACAGCACAAACATGTAATGCGTCTATGTTTTTTAATGTATGATCACGGTTTGATATTTAAATAAAATTAAATGTATGAAGTATAGCTAAAGTTATTTTGTGTTTTACAGAATGAAAAACAATGTCGATTTTGTCCAAAAATGTTTTTATCATCAAGATACTTGAAACTACTTGAAACATCACAATAGGGTAAAATCTTAATTTTAATTTTTAATGTAGAATAATAATTTGTACTATTAATTTGTCCTATTTGATTTTATGTTTGTAACTTATATACGAATTTTTGTTTTTTTTTGCTTTTTAAACAGAAACATCTTTGCCCCCACTGTACTAAGAATTTTTAAACCTTTGAGACTTAGCGAAATCATATTCAACAAACACATATTAGGAAGTGTATAAAATGTGAAAAACATTTTACATCCGTACAATATCCTAATGAGCATTTACAGCGAGTTTACAGAATTTTACAGGTAAAATAAACGTCCACTGATTTGATAGCTTTTTTGTGATAAATTTTTGAGACGATTTTAATAAACTAAAATATTTAGGATTATTTTAGAACGTTTACTAATGTCGCTGGTGTAAAAAGAGTTTTCAACTAAAGAAATATTTACAAGTAAACATAGAAGCAAGACACACAAAACTTTCACAACGTAAATATCGCCAAGAATATTTCTGTTGTCGTTTTTGCGAAAAGAATTTCCACGGTCATTTAAATCTGGAATACCATTTGACTTAATCTCACAAATGTAACGTATGTTCACTAGAGTTCTCTGATCTAGATGAAATGAAAATACACTGTGAATCACACACTAAAATCATAAAACAAGTAGGAGGCAGCAAAGCTGTAACTACAACTTACTTTACAAAATGTAAAGCCTTTAGAGGTAATTTTACGACCTATAGGTTTCATACATCTGACCTGCAAGCATCGCGGTCACAATGTTTTTCCACTTTTTCCATTTTTACATATTTAAAATCTGATAAAGCTACTAGTTTTAAATCTTTAATTCATCAATTTAATAATATAAGAGTTCAAGCAACAGCGTGAGTTAAATTTAAACGTAAACTTTCAGTGGATAACACATTTGAATACAAAGATACATATATAAATAGTAACGTTGTTGTAGTTTTGAACGTACACGTTGTTCAAAAAGCGTAAAGAGAGCTTGAGTTTAACATACAAAGTCAAATAGATAAATATAAAAAGTTTGCTTCTGGTTGGACTGTGTGTGTTATTAAAGGTCTTGACTTACGTATATATAAAATATAACCCAATTACTGGTTCCTGTTTCGTTAAAATGCCTCAAAATGTCATTAGTTCCCGTTGCGTTGTAAACGTTAAAAATTATGATAATGAATGCTTTAAATGGGCTGTACTTTCAGTTTTGCATCCAGTGACTACTCCCTTCGATCGTGTTAGTTCATACACAAAATTTGAGAATTTGTACACATGGTACATTAATTGGTTTCCAATGAAAATTACAAGATTAAAATTATTTGAGAATGCAAACTCAAAAGCTGTCAACGTTTTTGGGTTTGATTACTATGATGGAATTTTTCCTATTCGCGTCTCAAAACATAATTATGAGAAGGACTTTCAAACTGTAAATTCACTTAAAGGTAAACGAGATAATAATAGTTATTATTATGGAGGTATTAAAGATATTCATGCTTTACTTGGTAAACAGCATAACTTGCGCAAAGAGTTGTGCTTCAATTGTTTAAATAAATTTAGCTCAAAATCAAACTTAGCTTACTATCAACTAACGTGTAAAAATCAAAAACCACAGAGAATTGTTATGCCTGAACTAATTGATGGTTTGCACGCTCCAAAAATACAGTTCATTAACTTGCACAAGAAACTAAAATCATCATTTGTAATTTACGCGGATTTTAAGAGCTTACTGCAAAAAGTAAACATAAAAATCAAAGAAGTGTAAAATCACAGCTAAACATACTCCTTGTGGATTTTCATATGTTGTTGTAAAAGACGATGGTTTCGTGCACCATAAATACACATACAGGGGAAAAGATTGTATTGATAAATTCTTTTGCGAGATTGAACATTGGACTCCAATTGTTTATAACATTAATTAAACTGAACCTATTGCAATACATAGTCCAGCAGCAGACAAAGAATATAAATTAGCAACAAAATGTCATATTTGTAATGAGCTATTATTAGACGACAAACGTTATGATCACGATCACCAAACAGTAAAATTTTGAGGTGCAGCCCATAGTGTATGTAATTCTAATTACTATTAAAAAAAGCTTTCTGTAGTTATTCCTAATTTTCGAGGATACGATTCACATTTAATTTTAAAAGGTTTTACAAAATACAAGCAACCAAAAGAAGTTTTTATTATTCCACATAGCTCAGAAAAATTTTTAAGTATTGTATGTGAGAAATTTTATTTTATTGACTCTCTTCAATTTCTAAACTCTAGTTTAGCTACACTTTCGACAAACCTAAAAGATTCGTGCAAAAGTGATGATTTACTTAAGAAAAAATTTAACATTATGTATTAGGTTTTTAATTCTGAGCAAGTAGGGTTATTGTTAAAAAAAGTTTACTGTTATGACTATATGGACTCATGGGAAAAGTTTAATGAGACACAACTACCACCACATTCTTGTTTTTATAACAGACTATTAGATTCAGATATAAGCAATGGCGATTATCACTATGCATTGAAAATATTTAATGCATTTTGTTGTAAGTCATTAGGAGATTTTTACGACATTTATCTCCTCAGCGATGTGTTACAATTAGCCGTGGCATTTGAAAACTTTTGAACTTTCTGTCTTTTACATTTTAAACTTGATGCTGTACACTACTACTCAATACCTGGTTTAGCGCGGGATTTAGCCTCACTAATGACAAAAGTCGAATTAGACCAGCTAACAGATATAAATATGTACACTGTTTTTGAATCTGATATAAGAGGAAGAGAGAGTACAATAAGTAAACGATATGCAGAAGCAAACAATGTATTTGTAAAAGGTTATGATACTACAAAACCGGACTCGTTTATAATATATTTAGACCTAAACAATTTGTATGGACATGCTATTTCTGAGCCACTTCTAGTCTCTGATTTTAAATGGTTGGAAGATGTAAATGATTTTAATATTGAGGATTACAACACAGAGCATGTGGCTGTTATAGATTGTGATTTGTCGTACCCGGAAGAATTACACGATCTACACAATTGCTATCCGTTAGCTCCAAAATATGTCAATATAGAATATAAAAATTCATTATCTTATTAAAAACGATTGTTTTTAAAACTTTTCGGGTCAGAGAATTTAAAAAAGAACTACTTGAACGTTAAAAAATTAATACCACACTTAGGTCCAAGACACAACTACGTTTGTCATCTTCGTAATTTAAAACTGTATTTAAAAAAGGAATGAAGCTTGAAAAAGTAAATAGAGTTTTAACATTTAAGCAAAAGGCATGGTTAAAAGGTTTAATACGATTAAATACACAACAAAGAATTTTAGCCACAAATAAATTTGATCGGGGTTTATTTAAGCTTATAATTAACTCCACGTTGGGAAGATCGTGTATGAATATTTGAAAACAAGTTACAGTTAAACTCGGAGGAAACTAAGGACATGATTACAAAAGATTTGGCATATTTTACGTTGGATAAAATAAAAATATTTCTAAACCAACCAATTTACACTGGATTTTCTGTACTTGAAATCTCAAAATTATTTATGTATGAATTTCATTTTGAAATGCTTAAACTGTATTTGGAAAAAATAAAACTACTCTTCACCGACACTGATTCCCTTTGTTATCAAATATTTACTAAAAATGTATACGAGGATTTTAAAAAGAATTTGAGCTGGTATAATTTTAGTAATTATCCAATTATACTGGAGCTGTTTTCAATTGAAAACAAAATGATACCAGGAAAAATGAAAGATGAATTTTGTGGTGAGCCTTGTTCCAAAGTTGTTGGTCTTTGTAGTAAAATGTATAGTATTGTAGGAGATATAACTCGCAAAAAAGCATGCAAAGGGGCAAACAAAATAGTCTCAGATACAATTCTTCATCATTATATTCATAAAGAATACTTGAGCAATCAGGAAATAAAGACATGTAAAATTAAGTCAATACAATCTTTTAAACACAAATTATATTCAGTCGAGTTTAAGAAAAACTGTTTGCAGGAGTTTGACACTAAACGATATATTTGTAAAAATGGAATTGATACACTTGCCTGGGGACATATTCGGTGTAAAGATGACACGTAAAAAACTATCAGTCTCTTAGATTGTGAATTATGTATAAACAAACTCGAATTAAGTTGTAATAATTTGTTTTAAAGATATGTTTTATAATTTAGCTGTAACATTTAATTAATAAAGAAAACAATTTAATTACACTTAAAATTGAGTTTGACTAAATCCTAAGGAAAATCTACGAATTTATCGTGTTGTGTTTGATTTTAATGCATCAATTTAAGCATTGCATATTGTGACTTATCACTTTTTATTACAAATTAACTATTTTAGTCTAACAAAAATGGGATACGCCTGAATGCCTAAGGTTGCGCCTGAATACATGAGGTTGCGCCTTAATGCATACAATTACGCCTGAGTATTTTTTATTGCAAACTTATTAATTTCATCACACTATTATGTCACAGATCACTCCTAATGCAAACAAACACTTTACTATTAAACGAAACCCGATACTTATCGATTAAAGATTTTAATAGCCGTATTATTTTCTCTGCGAGTGGAAAAGTGTTGAAGTTGTAACTGAGCTGAATAATCTCGTCGGAATCTCATTATACCACTAATCGAATGCAAATCAAGTGCAAGTCATGTATAAGAAATCAGGCAATCGTAAATGACAAAGTTGTAGCAGAAATAAAATGTTAAATTACGATTTGCATTGGATTAGTGGTATAATGAGATTTTAACGCGATTGCCCGAATTCTTATACATGGGCTCCATTTGATAAGCATTGGGTTAGCGGTATAATATTCTTATCATCACAGACCTAAACAAATAATGTATAAAATAAACATATATAAATAAGTGAGGCAGAACAAATTAAACGTCAAATAAAACTAATAAAAAAACAAAATGAAAATAATAGAAAATTGAGAAAACAGGAGATGATGCTTTTAAATTGGATTAAAAGAAAAAATATGCACCAATTATTAGAGCAACACCAAATATTGTCTAGGTAGATAGATTCTGTGTTTCTCGGGTGTTGGATTGACACAGCTTAATGATGACACCGCTGCCTGAGAGAGGCCCATTTCTGGATCCGTCGGTGAAGCAAACATACCCATGTGCTAGTTCCGATAGATCACTGTCCTAGGCATTTATTGTTAGATTTTCTACTAAGTAGTAGATACTATCTTTTGGAGCAGAGATGCTACAGTCAGTGCCTATTTGGAGGGTCGGTTCATTGATAACCCATTCATCTCAGAGGCGTGTGTGACTGCGATGGTCAAGAACTTGTGGGTTGCCATGCCACAGACCCCTAGCTTGCGATCTATGCATTTTCCGAACTGCTATTCCAGTTAGATGTATATCCAAAGGAGCCAGTTCGACCAAGCATTTGATTGCGGACGTAGGTGTGGTCTGCATTGCCCCTGTTATCAAAACACAAGCGTGTCTTTGAACTTTTGTGAGAACTTTAACAGCTTTTTGAGTTTGAATAGCAGGATGCCAAACAGCAACAACGTAGTCTAGGACCGGACGAACCATTGCTTTGTACATCCAACTCACAACTCTGGGCTGTAGTCCCTATGATTTACCAACCATCTGCTTACATCTTGCAAGAGTGGTGAATGCTTTTTTCCCAACAGATTCACAATGTGAAATTCATGTGAGCCTTTTGTCCAAGATCACACCAAGGTATTTAACCGTGTATGATTTCGGTAAAAGTATGCCCTAATAATATACAGGTAACCCTTTAAAACGTAGGTTTCTAGTACATATAATCAATTAAAAACGTCTTGTCAGGCTTTAATCTTAGGCCATGGTTAACGCACCAGGTATCCGTCATGCCTAAACCCGCTTGCATCCTGCTCACAATGGCGTTAAAATCTCGACCGCTTTGGACCATGGCTTCATCGTCTGCAAAATTTTTGGATAGCACTACTGGAGGAATGGAGGAGTTAATCAGTGTGTTGTATAAATGGGGTGGGATTGGTAGTAATGGGGAGTATTGGGGGTTTGAATTATTTAAAAGGCGTGAAAATTGATACGGGCTTATGTATGTATATATGCATTGCTCTTAAACGGCTCAGAAATGGCAAATGAATCCACTTACTGGCTAGAGAATGTAATGCGATGCGATATGCAATATATATATCGCAAATATCGCATATTTTTGACGCATGCAACATGGATGCGATATAAACCTGCATATTGCAAATATTTTAAAATATCGCAACAAAATTTTTACCCTTCATAAATCAATCATATTTCATTTGCGTTGCAAATTTAATTGTATTTTCAAGCGCATTTACTCAGTATGCTGTCTACATTTAAAATCATAACCATATTTTATGACATAAATGATGCAAAAACTTTTAGTTGGGTGTGATTAAATGCGGAGTGGGTTAGTATCAGTATTGACGGCGGAAAGTAAAACGTTAGGAAGCATATTTTAAATGCCATGCTCATACCTTTAATAGGAAATAAAAACTTTTTCTTTATTTCAGTTAGAACAGAAGTAAAAATCGACATGGTAAGGTTAAATCCTATTGATGTGTATTTTGCATTTTATTATTTGTCAGTTTCAGTATAGCCGATTTTGTAGTTTACTCCCGCAACAGTCACAAAAGGCACTGACTGACTTAAAACTTTGTAGTAAAGCACACTTAGTTAAGTGATTATTTATTTGTAACTTAAAATAATGGCTGACTTTAATCCAAAGGACTATTCAAAAGTTAAAGCTTCTCACAAGACAAAGTCAAAAGTTTGGTCTCACTTTTTCATAACAAAAGACGGCCTTATGGCGTGGTGTAAACTTTGTAAAAGGATATGCCGCCTGTTCTAGTACCTCGCACAGGAACAAATACAGCCGAATGCCAGTCTCATTTACAAAAACTTTATTTAATTATCAAATTATTAATTAATAATTGTTGTTATAAAAATGATGCGATAATTTGCGATATGCGCCTAATGCGATAGCAATATTTGCGATATTTATTTTGATGCGATATTGCATTTTTTATTACCGGCCACAGTTTTTAACCAATTTTGTTCAAACAACTTTTGCACGACCACAAATACGCCTCGGCAGCCCTGTGTTGGATTTTAATTGCCATTATACTACTTACATGTTAGTTTTACACAATTGCATATTGAATGGTATTGCAAATTATAACAAATTTCCGACCGCTTGACTCCAATGTCAAAACTTTACCACTACCTAAACGACAGTAGAGGAGAGTAGTGGGTTTTGGAAGCGTTTTGGGGGGTGTGGTGGGGAGGTAGGGTGAGGGGCAGTACCCCGTGGGGACATGGGAGATGTTGGGAAGGATGTGGGCTACAGCATGGGAAGAGATGGGGAGTGTATAATGGTAATGGGACTATAGAAATGATAGGGAAGCGATCGGAAAATATAGCGTTTCACATTCCCCGTATACTCAGAGTGTGAGTGAGGAGAAAAAGACGAGAGCGGAAAACTGCATAAAAAATAAAATTTAAATAGGCCATAATGCTATTATGTAGTATGGCAAGGCCTGATGTGCTCTGTATGCTGTGGTAGTGGACGAATTGGTGAACGAGGCTGTGTGAGCGTGGACAAGAACCAAAAAGGGGTGAGTGTTAGATAAGGGCCCACTGTGTGTAGTATACGCCGTCTACTCAACACATCTTCTTGTTATCAGTGCTCCTCATTCACCTCTTCCTCTGCAATTCTGCTCCTCAGCAAAACTATATTATAGAGTTTAATATTTAAATGATGTCAGTGCTTGGAAGCACTTCCTGGCTCTCTCATCTCTCTTGCTGCCTACCTGCCTGCCTGCCTGCCTTCCTGCCTAGCCTGCCTGGATGGATGGATGGATGGATGGATGGATGGATGGATGGACTCTAAGATGTGGACTCGTGGATTCTCACTCTCTCGTAATGGATTTCTCCTCTGGATTGAAACGACGATGCGGACTGGAGCTGGACCTCTACGAGGACTCTAGCGATGAACTTTCGATTAAGTTTTTGGAACTTTTGGCGTGGACGACTGTCGACTTGAGGGAGAAAAATGCAAATTGAGGACTGGACTTTGGATTATTGGAACCAGATGTCGGCGATCTCGTGTCCTAAACTTCTTGATGGTCTTGATGTTTCCCAAAATTCGTGATGTGGCCTGCCCAACTGTGTATCTTTGCTGCCTAAATGTGTCTGGAGTCTCTGGAAACTCCCGTGTGCTGCCGCGATGGATAATATAAACTTCTAAAACGTTTATATGTTGTCTGATGATATGATGTAGCTTGCCCAACTGTGTACACTTGCTGCCTAAATGTGTCTGGACTCTCTGGAAACTTCCGTGTGCTGCCGCGATGGATAATATAAACCTCTAAAACGTTTACATGTTGCCTAATATTATGATGTAGCCTGCCCAACTGTGTACACTTGCTGCCTAAATGTGTCTGGAGTATCTGAAAACTTCCGTGTGCTGCCGCGATGGATAATATGAACTTCTAAAATGTTTATATGTTGTCTGATGAAATGATGTTGCCTGCCTAACTGTGTACACTTGTTGCCTGAATGTGTCTGGAGTCTCTGGAAACTTCCATGTGCTGCCGCGATGGAAAATATAAACTTCCAAAACGTTTATATGTTTTCTGATGATATGATGTAGCCTGCCCAACTGTTGACACTTGCTGCTTAAATGTGTCTGGACTCTCTGAAAACTTCCGTGTGCTGCCGCGATGGATAATATGAACTTCTAAAATGTTTATATGTTGTCTGATGAAATGATGTGGCCTGCCTAACTGTGTACACTTGTTGCCTAAATGTGTCTGGACTCTCTGGAAACTTCCATGTGCTGCCGCGATAGGAAATATAAACTTGTCAAACGTTTACATGTTGCCTAATATTATGATGTAGCCTGTTCAACTGTGCACACTTGCAGCGTAAATGTGTCTGCATCAGGTTGAAACGTGTCTAGCTATTTATAAGTTGCAGTTTACAATACCTTACGAATACATTGTATCCACACACCATTTTACAATTTACATTTGTACAGTTTTATTTTTTGGCGCACTTTAAAATATTTAAATTCTGGAAATGCATTTTTAAAATGTTTTATATTTTCTTTAAATTAAAATCATTGAAACTTTAAAGAGTAAAACTGAATATTTTTAACAACATTTATTAAACTTCAACCAAGCTCACTGCAAACTTACAATACAAAAGTTATTAAAAAAGAAACAAAAATTTTCTAATGTATTTTGTACATACTACGAAAAATAAGTAAGCACACAGCTAAATATATAAACTGAATTCAGTAGTTGTTGTCTACATCATCTTCATCGTCAGCATCATTGCCAGATTCTTCAGATACTCCTGATTCGTCGTCTGTAGATCCAGAATGACATTCCATAGACAAAGTAGGCGACTGTGGAAAACCAGAAAATATTTCTTGCCAATCGATCGTGAACACTGGTTTGACTGCTGGTGAATTCGGCGGTGGAACTGCCCCGCTGCCATGCATGTCAGTATTTGCTGCCACGTTTCCAGTGTCCAATGTGCTTGGTTGTATTTGCTGAGGCACATTGTCCAAGTTGATGTTTTCCGCGTAGGCAGTACTCAGGTCTGGCAACGTCAACTGTGGTCCAGAAAATGCTTGGTCACTGAAAGGCGGGCCATAGGAGGGCTCCATTGCTGCTACTTGTGCGTTTGTTTAGGTGATGTAATGAACAAGCTCGTTCATTTCAATCAGCGTCAATGAAATAGTTGACCCACCATAGTTTGGAAACTGCTGAGCGTACTTCCCAGAAATGTTGTCGTTGATCAACATTTTTATCGCCCCATTAAAGTTGCTAAACGAAAACCGGACACGAACAGATCGAAGGAAAAAGTGTGGGTTTTTTCAAAACAGAAATTTCTTCAAACGATCCTTTGGCTCGTCCCACATGAACTCGGCAGGCTGTCCGTCAAAGTAGGGCAGGTAGTCAGTTAACTTTCGTCCTGTTTTCCTCAAGCAGCTGCGTAGCCCATTCAAGGATAGAATAGCTCTCAAACAAAGAAAACGAGACTTTTGAATGTTTGATATGTTCTCCATTTTGTTGTCCAATGTAGTAAAAATGTGTCCTCATCTCAGGGTTGTAAATGGCTTGAACCTTCTTTTTGTTTCCAATATTCTGAGCTTCTGAAGTCTCAAAAAACTCCCAATTCTTGGATTTTAGAGCAAGATTCTGCAAAACAGATACAAATGTTCTGTTAGATGTTCCAGTTAATGGTCCAGGTTGTGCGTCAGTTCTAGCAAATGACGTTGTAAATCGATGCAGGTTCTGTTGTTCCCCAAGTCTAGGCTTTGAAATCCCAATGGTTAGAGCGGGAAGCAATCCAAGTCTTTTTCGTCCGTCCTCAAGCGCCAAATTTGCAATTGCAGGCTCCATGGTTCCGTCAGAGGTGAGCTGGTCCTGAGTGTGTGTTTCCATCCTAGCTATGTCCTTATAACTTCAGTGGTTGGTCCAAGGTATTGCAAGAGGTAGAGAGGTGGTTCCAGTCCAAGTGTCAGGTCCACAATGAATTTAAATTCACAAAAATCAAGAATATATTTCTAAAGCTGCTACAGTTTCTGGCTCACCAAAATTTGCATTCCGCGCAACTCGAACATCATCTTTTCCTCTATGCGACTTGAGACAGCATGTTTTGTAATGTATTCTGAAGGGTTACTTTATTGCAGGTATTTCATTGGTCTTCATTACGCTAAGCCCCGCCAAACTCCCACTCGTTCCATGTGCACTACTATTTTCTATTATGAATTTATAACATGATGAATTTCAGTTTTATTCTTGTTGCTGCTCAGCATCCAAAGGACTCGGACCACTGGACTTGCCTCTACTTTGCCTTCCTGTTGATGCCTGGAAACTCTTTCTGAAACGGCCAAGACGACAGCACTTGATGGACCTGGAGGACGTAAACTCTATGCAGACTTAGACTCTGGATGTTGGAAAGTTTTGCTGGCCTGCTAAAACTTTGGACCTCACTTGGCGCTGACGGATTAGAAAATTTACAACTTGAAACCTAAATCTGGATGGCGGATGGAATTAAAATCAACACTTGGACTCTAGATGTTGGAACTTTTGCTCGGTCTGCCGAAACTTTGGACGACTTGGACCTGACAAACTGGAAAATCTGGAACTTGAAACCTCAATCTGGATGGTGGATGAAACTAAAATCAAGACTTGGACTCTGGATGTTTAAAACTTTTACGCAGCCTGCTGAAACTTTGGACCTTACTTGGCGCTGGAGAACTGCAAAATTTACAACTTAAAACCTGACAAACTGGAAAATCTACAATTTAAAACCTTAATCTGGATGGCGGATGAAACTAAAATCAAGACTTGGACTCTGGATGTTGGAACTTTTGCTCGGTCTGCCAAAACTTTGGACGACTTGGACCTGACAAACTGGAAAATCTACAATTTGGAACCTAAATCTGGATGGCGGATGAAACTAAAATCAAGACTTGGACTCTGGATGTTGGAAACATTTACTCGGCCTGCTAAAACTTTGGACCTCACTAGGCGCTGACGGACTAGAAAATTTACAACTTGAAACCTTAATCTGGATGGCGGATGAAATTCAAGACTTGGACTCTGCATGTTGGGTTAAACTAAGAAATGGATAGTTCTTTGGATCCAGATCGCCAGGACGTCTAAAATGGTTTCTATTTTTATCCTTGCAGAATGTTTGCAATTGTTTACTGTCAATTCTGTGGCGCCATTATTGTTTCAAAAAGTTTGTGGAGCAAAATACCAGAGAA
Organism: Dicyrtomina minuta; assembly: GCA_949802685.1. Taxonomy (NCBI): domain Eukaryota; kingdom Metazoa; phylum Arthropoda; class Collembola; order Symphypleona; family Dicyrtomidae; genus Dicyrtomina; species Dicyrtomina minuta. The sequence continues at coordinate 13,869 of CATKUY010000053.1, forward strand.
AAGTTATTTTAGCCGTAGCCTCATTGCAAGATGTCACACAAATAATTTTAGCTAGCTAAAGTTTTGAGTTAGACGTAGAGGTAGATGAGTTGCAGATATAACAAGATAGATGTAAAAACAAAACGGCATGTTAAAATTCAGGCGTTTCCGTTAGTGTTAAATTACAAAACTACAATGCACAAAGCTCAGGGACAAACGATAGAAAAGGGGTGTGTTTTTCTTGATACTCGGGAAATGTTTGCGTGTATAACATATGTAGCATTATCAATATTTAAAACTTTTGACAAAGTTATGATTAAAGATGAAGAAATTATTCAGGCTTCGCGAATAATGACTATTCACCACCCAAGTGAGATAGCAGCTAGATGGAAAGAGGAAGACCGTTTAAAAGAACTTGAGAAAAGTAGCCGCGACGCCCGTAAAGCTGATACACAGTCACAAGTTAAAAGATTCATGTAAATATTTATTTTTTAAGTTGTTTTATTTTGTATATTATAATTTCTGTGACAACTTATCTGCTAATACATATATAAAAACGTTTTCATGTGAATTTGGCAGAATAATTACAAAAAGATAGTGTTAATAAACTGTTGTATTTGTAAATTGAATTTCCAGTATATAATGTTCCTGAATAATTTAAACCATCTCACTTTAATTCTAAATTTGCTCCGTGGTAGTCGCAAATTAATAGTTCTTATTAAAATGGCAGACATAAGAAAATCGTATCTTTATTCTAGATTAAAAGGATCTTTTTCTGGCTTAAGTGGTTACATAAAAAACAATAAGAAGTTTCACGACAAAGCTGTAGTTGATAGCGAACTAAGCCAGCTGCGTTCATACAGCTTACATAGGCCCATACGAAAAATATTCAAACGTCGAAAAACTATAGTAAATATGACAGGAGAAATCTTTGCCGCGGATTTAAAAATTTTAGGGACTTATTTAAAAAATGCCAATTCAGGGTTTGCAAATATTCTCTTTTGTCTAGACGCATTTTCCAAAAAGCTCTTTTGCAGATTCATCAAAACAAAACAACCACAATCTATAATCAAAGCGTTTAAAAGCATTTTCCAAGAAGCTAAAATGACACCAATATATTTGTTTACAGACCAAGGTAGCTTTATCTGTAAAATCTTTTAAATACTTTCAAATACAATTACAAATTTTGCATAAAGCATAGAGTTTTATGAGCTTTTATTATGATTAATGCAGGAACGGAGTTTCGAGCAGAGTCAGTGCGAATGTTCTTAAAATCTAAAGGAATCAAATACTATAATACTTATAGTGAGACGAAATCAAGTATGGTAGAAAGAGTAATACGGTTAGCTGCAAATACAATAACTAAACTAGTGTTTAACAACTACGTCAATCAGACGGTTTAATAGGTATAACAGAGATAATATAGGCAATGTGTTCTTACCTTTTTAGGACCATCTTTGAGAAGGTAGCTAGGTACATGACTGAGAGGAACACGCTACGCATCATTGACATTTTTCCTGCATTTGTAAAGGTATACAACAACACATTCCACTCTACAATTAAGATGGCGCCAAACCATGTGAATCGTTTAAACGAAAATGAGGTCTGGAGAACCATGTATTCAGATTTAATTGACAGTACCCAGAAGCAGACACCCAAGTACAAGCCAGGGGATCGTGTTCGAATAAGCCGTGTGAAACTTACGTTTGACAAAGGTCGTAAAACTATTATATATTGTTTTTAAATTCACCTATTTGTTACCTACAATTTTTCCAAGTATTAGCTATATATAGTCCAGCGTTTCAAGTAAACATGTTATTATGTTTTTGACTGTTAAACAGGATACAACCAGAATTTCTCGGAAGAATTGTTCATTGTTAAAGCAGTAAACGTCGAGACAATACCTATAACCTACTATCCGGAAGATTTAAATCACGACAGCATTACTGGAGGATTTTATAAGGAAGAACTTAGCCCAGCTTAGCGTTTCAAAATGGATTCACCGTTTTTTCCGTATCTTTCCAATGCTATTAAACAGCAAATCAACAACAAACGCAGAAGACTTGACAGGCATTGCTGTTCCACCTTAGACAGAGTTCCTACAAGTACAGAAAATATATATATAACTGTTACCAGTGACCAGCAAAGCAGTATATATTCAGACAATACCCCATCAAACTTTATTGCTGTACTGCCTACACCACTTAACCTTCAAAACTATGATGTTGGATTAGTTAGCCTAAAATACACTAGCAGCCCTCAGCCCACGCCACCTCAGCATGTACAGACAAACCCAACGCGCAAAGTGCGTAGCACGGAAAGTGCTGACGCAGAGCCTCAGAAAAAATTGTTTCCTGATTATAAGCCAACTTTAAAGAAATATCTCAACTTCCAGAAACAAGAGAATATTCTACATGACTTTATGAGTAGACTTAACACCAAGTTAGAAGCAAGTCAAGCAACAATTCCGCTCAAAATTGAACAAAAAGCCCTCAGCCTAACCCGAGACGATATACATATGATCCTTGTAAATAAATCAAAATCAAATAGTGTCATTATTGAAATTCCTCCTTCTCTTTCAATGCTTTTGAAGCACAGCAGATCAAGATTTATGACCAGCAACCATTCACCGTACGAAAATACACGTGAAGCAGACTTTGACATTATTCTAATTGGCGCAAACTTTAATTTTGGAGCTGAAACAATATTGAACATGGAAAACGTTATACAGTTATACCAAGGCTTCGAGACTACTCTTATTTTTAGAAAAGAAATTTCAACAGGAGACTTAGATTTTCGCAAATGTTTTGAGCGATTTAATTCTGAGATGAGTGATCCAGCAAATAATGACACAAAGTTAAAAATTGAATTTCCTTCAGAAATAAGTAATACAAAGTGCAAGCTAACATTTGAAGGTACTGACAACAAGTATGTTGTGTTACCTAAACCTATAGCACTGTGCTTGGGGTTGCAGCAACACGACAAGTTTTATAATGGCGTCTACGAATCCGAATTTGATTTTGACGAAAAAAAATACAAGGAAATTGTAGATTACGAGTACATGAACATACGCGTGTACAAGATTTATGCAAATTTCATTCCAATGAAAGAACCTGAAGAATTAGACTTGGATCATGTCTTATATGAAATAAATCGTATACTTTCTAAAACCTTATATAGTGATACAACCGTACAGTTTGAACACGCCGATGGGTACCTTAGCGTGCCTAACCTTAAAGAAAATATTACTGTACAACTTCCATCGCTTGTTAATAGGTTTTTTGGAATAGATGACAACTTTGTGTTTAAATCAAGTGTTGTTGCCCAATTAAAACCTGAATTAGTTAAACAAGAAGAACAGCAAAAGGAAAACGAAGAATTTAAAGAAGATGTAGAGCCTGAACATACAGAACCAGCTAAACGTCTACTCGTGTTGTGCAATCTAATTGAGAACCAGCTTTACGCTACACATACACTGCCATTACTGCGGTCAGTGGACATATCACACAAGTACAACGAAGAGACAGTGCAAAACTTTTTACCAATACTGTATCTACCATTAAAACCACAAGAACAGCAAGTTATACGAATAACACTTGTAAACGAATATCGTAACGTTGTCACGCTTGCTGAAAATTCACAGACTATTGTTAAATTACAATTTCGGCCCTGTAAAGTATAATAATGTTAACATTCAACTAGTAAACATACTAAACTTAAAGTGTGCAAGCTAAAAAATCAATTTGCTATAAAAGGGCCTCGTGTGTAAAAATCTGCTCATTAGTATTTCAACTTTCAAGTAACAACAACATCAAAAAACTGATCGCAAGCTATACACTTTTAACATTTATAGAAGATGAATTATTTGCAAGGCATCGTGGGCTTTGCAATCTAACACGTATTGTGAAAATGCGGAAAATTGTGTGCAAAAATATTTATAAATCTGCAACCGGAGACGATTTAGAAGTAATTGACGAAGATTTATTTGAAAATAGCTTACTTGGCGAATACTGTACACTCGAACCTATTAATAAAGAAGTCTTAAAAGGCAGCCAAATAGGAGCTGGAGAAGAAACAAGTATTGGTCTGGCTAGCACAGCCGACACTACGGCATCTAGTGGTTTGGGATTAGACGAAAACGAATATCTAGTTCCAATTAAATCCAGAAGGCCATCTAAAAGGCGACAAAGTACACACAAGTGTCGCATCACACATTGTCGTTCAACTTGCATTAAAAAAGTTAAACAACCAGCTGTAAAACGCAGGATGCCAGCCAATCAAACTGGAGGAAGGTTTGCGGTACGCAAACGAACACAGACTGGAGGCTCAAAGCGCAAGGTTGTGCGCAGGCGTTCTCAGATCGGGGGTCGCTTGAAAAGGAACCTAATTTCGCACAATAGAAAACAGAAATCAGGCAGAACATCCGCCCAGTCGGGGGCTGGAAGAAGACGCAAGGCATACAAACGTAAATAACATATAAAGACTTGTATGTTACTTAACTCATCATTCACCATCTAGCTGACGATAAAGCAATACCACTGTAAATTTACCAGCTCTGAAAACAAAATATCATCATGGATACACAGGGGTTTTATGACGAACCTACTGTTTACGAGAGATCCAAGAAATGCATTCAGAGCAATCTTGTCCTAGATAAACTGCCGCCTACTAACGTCAGTGTTGCAGACGCTCCAGAATACTATCCATACTACCCTATACTTAGCTCCAGAGACAACGAGAACCCATTAATATTTGACATCTTAAGATCCCCAGGTAAGTATTACAAATTATCTGATTCCTATTTGGAACTTACTTGTCGGGTTATGCTGAGCGATGTAAAGCCGATTGCAGCAACTGATGTCGTGGCTCCGTGTTCAATGTTATTCTATCGACTATTTAATAACATGGAATTTTTCCTGAATGGTCAGCTCATAAGTGACAACTCAAATCACTACGCCATCACCTCCTATTTGAAGAAAGAACTTTCATCTAACCCTATTGAAAAGAAGAACGAAATGCTGAATCAGCTATACATTCCCAACGCTACTCCAAATACGTTTACTAAACTGGACGATGGATTTTTGGCACGGTACAGTATTGCAAAAGAATCTAAACCATTTACAATGGTAGGAAGACCTGAAGCACCGTTTTTTGAACAAACTCGCATGCTACCGGGGGAATCAGACATACGAATCATCATGCGCAGATCTCCGCCTGCGTTTTGCATTGACGCTGAAACTGAAACAAGGGCAGGGTACTCAGGCTGCCTGTTTCGTGTGGACATTGTAAATGCTGTTCTGTACTTGAAGAGACAGACTGTTTCACCACTTGCAATTGAAAAGCATCGACTAAACCTTAGCAGCGGTACACTTAAGTACCCATGTCTTGAACCAGAAGTAAAAACGTTTGTTATACCATTAGGTGTAAGCTCGCACTCATTGGATAACTGTATCAACGGACGGTTGCCGCAGTATATAGTGTTTGGACTAGTAGATTCTGAAGCCTACCTTGGAAAGCTGACTAAAGGTTTCTGCAACTTTCAACATTTCAATCTAAGCGAAATATCAGTTTCAATGAATCAAGAATCTGTACAGTACAAGACACTTCCGTTGAGTTTTAAAGATGCCGCCGGCGCCGGAGAAGATAACTTTTTGCTTGCTCTCAACACTTTAAAGAAAACAGCCGCCAATCCAAGCCTTGGGAATGGTATAAATCGTGACAACTTTACTAAAGGAAGAGTCCTGTTCGCATTCGAGCTAGTTCCCACGCTAGCAAACGCTTTAAGTGTAAACAAGTCGGGCCAGGTTCAAATACAATTGAAATTTAGAACCGCCTTATCAACATCGGTTACAGCTATTCTGTTGAGCCAGTACCAGAACGTCATTGAAATTGACCGGAACAAACAAGTCTTGATGAACCGTTAAAATGTAAAGTATCATACACGTTTTTGTACAACTTACAATCTTGTTTGCAATGTAATATATAACAGGATGTGTTAATAAAAAATGTGTCTGTTGCGTTACAGATCTTGGACAAACAACAGCGGCCTGACAATGAACACTGAACAGCTACAGCAATGTCTCAAAGTTTTACTTGGAGGGACTCAAACTAAATACTACGTAATTGCGGCAGATCAAATGCGGTCGGCAATGTTAGACGCAGAAAAAAAGGACCCAGAAAATACTAATCCTATTGCTGTTATTCAAAACACCGACAAGATGGGGAGTCCAGGCCGACACAAGATAGCTTACTGGGTGACTTCAAGAAACAGTTTTGAATATTTTGACTCGTATGGGAATCCAATTCAACGATATAAAAATCTGCAATGGCCTGGAAAACAAGTTACAGCAGAAAACTGTACTGCGCTACAAAGCGGGAGATCCACAGTTTGTGGGATGTATTGTATATACTATCTTTATTCTAGGTCTTTAGGAATTAGTTATAAGGATTTTTTAAACATATTTACTAGTTCTGTAATAGTTAATGATAGAAAAGTTAGAAAGTTTATGAGTATGATACCTTCAGTTCTACAAAGTTGTAATTGTGTACATAATAGGTTACAATCTAATACTTTTAAAATCTCTTGTCCAGAATTTTGTCGTAGTTTAGTAGTATACTATTAGTTGGTAATGTATAAATGAAAAGTATTGTAATATGTAGTGTTAACTAAAATGTTAATATTAAAATAAGTAGTATAAGAAGTGTTGTAAGTTAGAATATATTTCAGTATCATTTTACATGTGACAATGTCAACATCAGACACTGTCGATTTTAGACTTATTTATCCTTTTACGGCTATGGTATGTGGCCCAAGTTTATCAGGAAAAAGTACACTCTGTCTAGAAATTGTTAAACATCGTAAGCAGATAATTAGTGAAAAAATAAATAAAGTAATATATGTTAGTGTACATACAAAGCAAGAAGAATTCTCTGGCATTGACTTTGCATCAGATGAAGATATATTATTTACTTCAGATTTAAATAATATTGAACAGTTATTAGAAGAAGAAAACACCCCGTGCTTAGTGATTTTGGACGATCATTTAAACTTTATAGAATCAAATCCTAAAGCAAGACTACTAGTTCAAAAAATATTTACTGAACTGTCACATCATTTAGACTTTAGCTTTATACTTGTTCTACAAAACGCCTTTTCTAAAGAACTAAGAACCACAAGTTTAAATACCAAGTACTTGATACTTTTTGACGTGCCAAGAGACAAGCATTATTAGACAAATATCTAAACAGGTTTGCCCTGGAAAACCCAAATATCTTCAAGAAGCATACGAAAAAGCCTGTAGTTTACGCCAACATAACTACCTCATGCTAGATCTTTATCCAAAGTATCCTAATCCTACAATGTTTGTGCGAAATAACGTATTTTCTTGTAATGGAACTGACATTTATATTCAAAAATAGCGTTGATAATGGCAGTCATAAATTGTTTACCCTGTCGATTTAAACAAAACTACAAATGTTTGTCAAATCTAACGTTTTTTAAAGCAAAAGAATACAAAAACTTGATAACCACTGCTACATTAGAACAATTGTACGCATTGGCTGAGACTGTATTTAATTTAAATAAATTCTGCAAGCATCCAGTAAAAGGATATAAAACACAAATAAAAACTTTAATTAAAAGACTAAGTGGTATTAGTTTGGAGCGACTTAGAAAAGTGTTGATAAAATACCGTACAATTGTGCAAAAAGTATTGGCAACAGTGTTTTGCAAAGTGTACAGAAGTGAAATCTGTCGTACTACTTTACTTTCAGATTTAATTTCTGACGATAACGTTATACTTGCACGTGAAACTAAAGATGGCGACCATAATGAAAGCAATTGACCCTAAGCTATATGCTGAACTTATGAAACTGCGTACAGAAATGCTATTGAATAAAGCAGCAAGTAAATCAGAAAACCACATATCTGCATCTAATAGTCAGCATACTTCATCAGATTACAAACCAAAAGGAGTTTCTGATGACCAATGGAAGGCGCAATTACCAGACACATATACTTCTGGCATTGCAAGATTAAAACAACTGCCAAAACAAGACTGGATTCAATACGAAGAGATGGTTTCAATGCCTGTTCGACGTAAACGAATAAAACATAATCGTTAAAAGCAAAATCGTGTATCTAGGAACAAATTGTACAAAACGCTCAGAAAAACTATTTAAGCTGTTGCATTTAGTTACTTTTAATCAGTTGACATTTACAAGTCATACAGTGCAACACTTAAAAATCACAATGGCATATACACGAATTTTAATTGGACTGCTACTTGTCCTACCAGCACTTGCATTTACATGCAACACTGTAGCAGCAGCTGACGTATCATCAACTTTGAACCAGGCGTATAACGAAAAATACAAACATCAAGAAGACCCTCTTGACAACACTAAAGGCAACATGGAAACCTCTAGCAGAATGGCACCGCTGTTAAATACAACACAGCTGCCATCTTCATCCACAGCTTCTTTTCATAAGTTCATACTACAAGCAATGAAATATATGCTTGAAAACTTAAATGCACAGAATGGAATAATAATTGATGTCGTGAAGAAGGTTAACCACAGCAAGGCTACACCTTTAGTTCACAATACATTTGACTATATAAGTGAGTGAATAATACAATTTTCACTTGCACGTAAGTATACTTTAAGACATTTACAATAAAAATAAATATATACCATAGCTCAACCTGTATCTAATATTTAATACACTTGTGCTTGTAAGATTTAGTTACATGACAGTATATTTGTAATACATATTCATAGGTTTGTTTTGTTTGTTTGTATGTGCGCATGCGTAGCCATTTACGTATCATTTCTTCTGGTTCTGCTCCTGTTTGTATTCAAACTCATCAAGTTGCTTCGGGGGGCTACATCGTTTCACCATTCAAAAGACGCCGCGGACCAACCAATGGAGGAGTTTAATTCAATCCAGGATTCAGTTATAAATACTCGTCCTGACCAAATTCGGCCTCATACGATCAAACGCAACAGCCGGGACAACTAACATCAGGACCTGAACACCGCAAGCACTGCAGCAGTACACACAGCCTTCTACAACAAAGCTAGATTTTATTCTAAAACATCTAATTTTACTACAGGAACTGTAACGTTGGTACAACCCCGACAATACTAACAACTTGTCCTACAATCAAACTACAGCAACGTTAATTACGGCCCTACAAACTAAACGGAATTCAATCAAGTTGTTTAACACTACCCACACTTTAAAGTTTCAAATTGCCCACACTAGAAGTTCTACAACATTCACACTAGACCTTGGACAGCACTTACTGAAAATCTTACTTTACCAATGCTAAAAGTTTCAAGTTACCCACAACTGTACTTGAAGGAAAACTTTGTCAAGCATTTCTATCATGGATCGCCACATTACCCCGGGATATTCCTCGCGGTTTGTTAACGCACAGCGGTACCGTGAACAATCAAATTACCCTGCACCGAAAAGGCAAGGTACAACTGACTATGTACGTGTACCAACATTTTTTGCACACTTTGCAAATACTTTAATTTATATTTGGTTTCGCTAATTTCTAGTTTGCTAAATTCTTTTATTGCAAATATTCAATTCAGTTAAACTAATGTATTACTTTGTTGCTATTGTTTTCAGAAACTCTTGTGCTCAATGCCGCACTGCCCGTTTGAATCCCGCTATCATGTGGCGTATAAGTCTCACGTTGAACATGCTCATCAATGCGAAGACTGCAATACATTTTGCTCGAAAAAACAGTACCACCAGTGCTCGTATGCTGGAGAAAGACTTAGGCATGTAAACAACCTAAATCAAGACCTTGTTGGCGGTGGGACAAGCCGGTCTGGAGCATCATACGGGCCTAGTACCAGCACTGAAATCCAACCTGTGAATAAACGATTGCGTCGCTCTCCACAAATTGATCTAGATGTATTTCAAGAATCAACGCGGTCACATAAGGGAATGATTGTGACTTACATACACAGACCAACAGAATCTTTTCAAAGTGTAGAATCGCTTATAACTGAACTTTACCAGCCACTTGTTAAACTGCTTACTCAAAAACTATCTGTACATAGTAGTATTAAAGCTCAGCTGATACTTGTAGCTACGTTGGAACTAGAAACTTTTGTAGAAAATGAAAACACCTTGAAAGAACGCGATTATGTATTTAATGCTTATAATCGAGATATTCTTACCCCTGAAGAAATTGAAAACTATATATTTGAAAGTACAAGTGAAATTATTAAGAGACTTAATGAATTCAACAAGCATGGAAGCGGATGGACTTTACGCCAAATTAAATCTGTTCGAGCTAAAGTTGGCGTGCTGAATTTATTTGCAAATGCTGAAGCAAGAGGGTACATTAAATTTCCATCGCTTAGGCCGAGAAAAAGAGGATATTTGAACATAAAAAACAAATGCAATAACTGTTTTAAATTCTGCGTAGCTGCACACCGGTTCAGACATGAAATTGTTGAAACAAACAGATACTTACTAAAACAACAAAACAAAATTAGAACTTCAAGAGGCAAACAGATGAGCTTGCAGTGCCCTGAACAATACAAGCAATATTTTGCACACTTTGATTTCTCAGATATACATTGCCCTCTGCGAATCAATGAAGATTTAGAAAAGTTTGAAACAAAGAATAATCTTGGAATCAATATCTGGAGTCACCGCGGCGATCAAATCATCCTAGTACGAAGATGCAATAACAAGAAAATAACTGAAAAGTTTTATTTATTCTTGATTTACAAGGTAACAAAAAACAAAGAAGATAATGCGTACCACTTAGTCCTGATTACAGATTTAGATACATTTATGTGTAATGGACGCAAAAACAAAGTGTTTTACTGCCAGTCGTGTTTTAGAAGCTTTAACACTAAACTAAATTTGGCTAATTACAGTGACACGTGTCAATCTCTGGATTCAAAAAACATTTTATTTCCTCGAATAAACGAAAGAGTCAAGTTCTCAAAGCCATGGCAAACATTGCCCTACCTATTTATAATTGTATACAAGTTTTCAACATTTATGAATCCTATAAACAATTTAAAGTCTACAAACGGTAATACAAAATTTGTAAATTAGATTTTGCCAGCCGCCTATTCGTTTGTAATTATAAGTCAAATGCAAGACCGAGATGAAATTGTGTCGTTTGAATTTTACGACGGACCAGACATCATGAAAAATTTCTTTAAACGTATATTCTTTTGGGCTGAAGTGTTATTGTCCCATATAAGAAATACAAACAACTTTGTTATACCATCTGAAGAAGTAAAGAAGAAGTTTGATGAAGCCACACATTGCCATATATGCAAACGTGTATTTGACAATACGAAGAACCTTACTAAGACGTTTCATCATAACCACCACCATGGACACTTTGAGTTTGCAGCATGCAGCAGTTGTAATTTGAAAATCAAATACAAGCATGAGATCCCAATCATCTGACAATGCGGGGCCTCCTTTGACTACCACTTATTAGTCAGTGCAATGGAAACTTATTACTTTAAAGCTAAAGATGTTCAAGTAATTGCAAAATCATCTACTGAATTTATATCTATAACAATCACAGCAAAGGATACTTGGCTTCCAAACTTACATCTTCAATACCCTTCAACTGACAGCACTGAAGATAAATATAATGGAAAAGCCCTACACTCAAAAGTTAAAGTTAGATTCATGGATGCAGGTGTGTTCTTTGACTCCAATTTATTTGAACTAGTTGAGTCTTTAAATGCCAACAACACAGAAGATTTAAAACTGGTTTCACAATGTACCAAATACATTGTACCAACACGATATACAAAAAAAAAGTTACAGAATCAAAGACAGCAAACAGATGAAGATTCAAAGTACTTGCAAAAACCACTTTACTTCCCTTTCAAATCCCTTAATGATGCTTCTGTACTGTCACATCCCCTGCCTGCAAGGGAAAATTTTCAAAAATCAATAATTGACGACGAGCCAATTGCGAATGATGACTGGAAGCTTGTACAAGATGTGTGTACTCAATTCAACATAACAACATTATGCGAGTATACTCGATTTACGTGTATGCTTAATACAATTTTACTTGCTGAAGTATGGCAAAATTATAGAAAACTTGGACTTAAGAATTACGAATTGGACCCAACGTACTCAATGACTTTGCCAAGTTTCTCCTGGGATTGTTTTTTGAAATTTACTGATGCCAAAATCGATTACATTAGAGATAAACGCATATTGGACATTGCAACTAATGGAATTCGTGGCGGTCAGTGCATCTTTACACAAAAACACGTGGTTGCAAATCACGAACGATGTCCAGAAGGGTTTGATTCAAGTAAACCTCGCAAGCAATTACTCTCACTAGATATCAACAGCCTCTATGCACACAGCATGAAAAATCTTATGCCAGTATCAGATTACGAATATATGGAAGCTGAAGACTTGGGAAAAATTAATTGGGCTGATCCTAATCTTGGAAACGAGGAAGGAAGTTACGGCTACCTTTTAGTTGTGGATTTAGAGTATCCTAAACACTTGCATGACCGAGATGCAAATCTTCCCCTTGCAATGGAACAGCAAACTATAAATTTGCAAGATGTCAAGGCTCAAACAAATTTGAACAAACATGCAATGTCTTGCATTGGCCAATATATTTCACGCCCACGATTGATGTTAACACTGCACAATAAATACAATTATACAACTCACTTCAAAGCGTTGCGGTACTACTTGTCAAAAGGATTAGTACTGTCAAAAGTACATTGCGGGGTACGGTTTAAACAACAAAGTTATTTCAAGAAATATATTAAAGCAAATTTAGCAAAACTCAAGATTGCCAAAACACCTTTTGAAAACAAATCACTAAAGAAAAACTCTAATGTAATTTATGGCAAAACATTGACTCAAATTCTTGAATTTGTAGAAGCACATTTGTGCACAAGTGCAGCTGAAGCAGAAAAATCTCTAGCTAATCCCAGATGCAAAGACTGATGGATTGTCTGAAAATCTCAGTGTGTTCATTCAAGAGTTAAAAACATACCGTGTTACTAATTTACCATTGACTGGAGTTGCAATTTTAGAGTTTGCAAAAGTTTATTTCTATGAACAATAGGACCGTTTGTGTGAAACGTTTCACAACAAAGCCTACTTGGATTATTCTGATACAGACGGTTATGAGATGCATACTATCGACGAATTCAATACGTTCTGGGACGACATCTTTATTGCCAAAGAACATTTCGATTTCAGCAAAATCCCTTGTGACCATGAGTTCTTTAAAACGTATGAGAATCAGTACCCAAATCTGCAATCCTTAAATAAAGATGAGAGCGGACAAATCAGAATCCAGAGTTTAGATTTAAAAGAAATAATTATTTTAAAACCAAAAATGTACAGCACATTGTTTCCTAACGACACTGAACAGCAGAAGTGTAAAGGGATTCCTGCAGTCGCTATGCGTCAGTGTAAACACAATAAGTACAGACAAATGTTAGAAACTAAGAAACCAATAACAATAGATGTAAATTCAATTAGATCTAGAGACCACAAGCTGTACACAATAAATTATAGCAGATTAGCATTTAATGCTTCAGACTTGTCTCGTATATTTCCAGATCCAAATAATTGTAATTATAGTTTACCATTAGGTCATAAAGATTTAGATGAGAAGTATATTTTGTTTAGTAATGTAAACTTGTAAATTATTATAACATTTAATAATGTCAGTTGTAATTTATGTTAGTATAGTACTTACTTTTTTTTAATTAGAATTAGCAACCCCAATTAATTGTATGATTTAATTAACTAGTGCGTATAAATTAGTTTTAATTATAGTCGTAAGAAGTGTTAGCTTTACTCTTAATATTTAGAGTTAGTTTTACTTTGCACTTAAATTAAGTTTAGAATTAGAGCACACATGCAACAAAATTAGTTAATTGTAATATTTTAGTTTAATTCGTAGGTTGTGTATGCACGTACATATTATATTTGCAGTTGCAGTGTGTGTACAAGTTTTAAGAACAGTAGTATTGCATTTAGTTTAATTATTAGTTAACATTGTAAAATTGTCATTGTATTAAAAAAATTCGGAAAATATAATAAAATCTTGTAAATAACAATGTGTATTACCACCGATGGCGACATTATTCAAGCTACTAGGTCCAGCCTGCAGCTGAATAGCATTAAGTGTGCAAAGCGTGGAGACAAATCATTTACTACAAGGACGAGAAAGCGTATTAGCGAAACAACGGACGAGATAGCCTTATTATATGTAATCGCACATAACCACCTTCCAATTCTTGCAGCCTGCGCCACGACTTGAGCTTCGCACCATTACTAACAAACGCAAAGAGCTGGTATGATTGTGTAGTACATTATCCAATGCAAAATTTAGCATAGCTAAAGTTTTCACACGGCATAAGAAGCGATATTAAACTGTCGAAAAGTTTCTCATCGCTTCCCATCATACTTACAGCCCCATCAGCATTATACGCTCCCTATCTCTTCCCATGCTGTAGCCCACATCCTTCCTCACATCTCCCCTGTCCCCACGGGGTACTGCCCCTCACCCTACCTCCCCACCACACTCCCCAAAACGCTTCCAAAACCCACTACTCTCCTCTACTAACGACTACTATTGACATACTGTGTAATCAATGCCTAATTAGTGCGACCATCATTACCTATGACATCATTTAATGCAGCTCTAGGGTGGTTCACAAATAATGTCAACAAAATTATAACTTATTTACTAAATGCCAAATTTTATTCTACCACTTTAACTCCGAGAACTTCCATGAAGAACGTGAACAAACTTGTTACCTATTTATTACATCTCTACGCTTCAACTCCATGTGGTCTCTAAAGAATGTCAAGCAGTTACCACACGCTAAATAAATTTAAGTATAATTACTCCTCTGTCATCTTTTGAACTCAAACAGGAGGGTCCATAAATGATGTCTAGAAAATTAACGCATATTTATTAAATCCTCACTCCCATGTCATTTCATAACTTCACAGAAGTCTATAAAAGGTGTTCACGAAATTTTTACTTTTTAATTAAATACCCAATTCCAAGCTATCATTTTTATTACCGAAATTCAATAAGCAATTTCAACAAAATTAACCCTTAAAATGTCTTTCAGTCTGTCTGTTTTTATATTTTCGTGTCTGTCTTTCACTCCTTAAGTCGCACGCTCCAAGACAAATTCTAACAAACCCAGGGAAAGGGGAGGGGAAGGGGGGGGGGAAGGTGAATATATGTTGGTTGTGGTGGTGGCGGGGAGTATTGGGGGTTTGGATTATTCAAAAGGCGTGAAAATTGATATGGGCGTATACATGTATATATGCATTGCTCTTAAACGGCTCAGAAATGGCAAGTGTTGCAAAAAAATAAAAATGCATGGGAAGATATGCAGAGTGAAGCAGAATTCATACCAGCATATGTGACTGACGTAATTACGGGCATATATGACAGGAATTATGTTGCAAATAATACAGGCATGTAGCTGTAATGGAATGTAATTGGACCCGGCAGATTGGCCTTACTTTGAATTGTTGTTGCCATTGCAAAATAATAATAATAATATGATAAATGAATGTGAAGGTAGCAGTGAGTATGTACCCACGTAGGTACTCATGTGGTTAGTAGGAGCTTTCTTTGAATTGGGTATTTGTGTAGCGCTTTATAAAAAGCATAGACAAGGAGCAAGAAGGGACTCAGACAGAGGAAATTAAATAATTCAAAAAAAATATATCAAATACAGATAATGCACGTAGTAGGTAGAAAGTAGGTACCTGGTAGGTCAGTAGTAAGTAAGTGCTTAAAGCAAACGGAGAAAAAAAGAAATCTCAGAGGGGTACTGTTGTACAATACTGTATTACAGTTTATATAAATACACGCTTGTACATAAAACGCGTAGATTGGTATTCGCCTATATACAGCAGGTGAACCTGCCTAAATTGGTAAATGTGAGAGTGCTGAAAGGACTGAATACTTGGTCTACTCTTCTTTACAAAGCTGGATGTTTGTTGTGCTACATGCTATGTGTGTGTGTGTGAGTAGAGCAGTAATACCTCTTAAAAACATGTATTCATGACAAAAGTCTTTTTGGGGGTACTCAAAGTACACACTTTGGAGTTCAAGGGATCTCAAGTAGCTCGTCTTTTGTGTTGCTCCTTCTCGTATTTTCTTTATTTCCTCACTTGTTGCTGTTGCTATTGAATAGTTTTGAATAAAAGTCCTTATTTATATAATTATGGCGTATGTGACCTAAATGAATTCTGTGATCTGCAAACAAGACCTTTTTAAATAGAAAATCATTAAAGAGAGTGAATATTGTTTACTCTGTAATTTAAAAAATAAACAAAATGAAGACTTTGTGAAAAAATTTAATTCCTTGTGCTTTTTAAATAGTGGAGTAAGAATGTGTTTTAATTGCCAGAACAATTACAAGTACCATGTGAAGTGTGTATACGAAATAGTAACACAGTTGGACCAAGCCGGAAAGCTGGTTTACATTTGTCCTGTTTATTATTGTGACCAGACTTTTGATATTGACTCGCCAAACTTTGTATATTTGTTCTCCGAGTACAAACTCCAGCATGTTTTGGCCAGTGAGCTCATCGCAGATCAGCACGAGGCAACCCTACTTGCGATTACAGATGGATTTTTGCTATTCCGCTTATTCCAAGACATTTCTTTAAGGCTTAAAGCAGCTATGGGAATTTAAGAGAAGCATTTTCGTGACGTTCAGGCTATGGGAGACACAATAAAGTTCTTCGACACTTCAAGAAATAGTGCAGCACTGACGCCTGCTGTACAAGCAAACTTATTAACAGCAAGCAGAAGCTTTCGCTTGAATGGTAAATTTATTTATTTATTTAGTAGTTAATAATTAAAAGCAATAAGGCTAATGTTATTTTGTAAAGATTTAAAATTTGTTTGTGATAATTTAGGCGTGTGCATAATGCTGCAAAAATGTAGATGTCCATATTTATAATTAAAACAACTTTTAATATTTTTTGCAGGAAGGGAACTGGCTATTTTAATTGTGCCTTCTACAAAATTAAGAAGATCAGGCAATTAAAAAACGCGCAGGAAGTACTAAAAAAGAAAGAGGCAGACCGCGAGGAGGTAGACAAAACAGTTCAGGTCAAAAGCCTGGGCCCGCTTCTGAATCTGACAGTAGCAGAGAGCCAGAGAATGATATAAAGAAAACTCAGAGCTCTGTTACGGTCGTGAAGAAGATACATAAGTCTAGCGAAGATACAAAGCTTAATCGAAGAAAAGAAGATGCAAATTGTAAAAAACTCAGCAAATGCGAATGTTTTCTTTTACACCACCAAAAGTTCAAAATTGACAAAATAGGACGTGGACAGATCAGATAAACGTGGATTTTTCAACTTTTCCTATGGAGCTAGCTACAATGGTAATACTTAAAAACTAATGTTCGGATAAATTTGATTAAAGTAGGGTAACAGTTGTAGGTATATTTGTAAAAAATAAAAATAAGAGTGTAAAAAGCATTTTTAGATTTTAGACGAGCCAAAAGAACGCAATAAAAGCTTAGAGACTAAGAGACACATTCAATCAAGCTCAGCGTCGAAGTCTTTAGAAAAAAAAATCCAGAGGAACAGAGAAAAAAGTACTCAAGTGAACGTTAGAACGTAGTGGAAATTCAAGAAGTCCCAATAAAACTAAAAGAAGCTTATCTCAGCCTGTAGCTATAGCTTATTGCAGCATTAAAAAGAAATAGAGTACAAGTACCTTTTTCAAATACTTTTGTTGATGTACATAACAATAATGAATGCATTATTATGTCAAATGTAGCTCGTATTTATTATTGTCTACATTTTGTTATTAAACGCTTTGGTTGAATATAATAGGCAGTAGCTAAAGCAGTATTAGGAGCTCCAGTGGATTTACTAAGACTCACCAGAGCCAACAGCAACTTAATTCTCCTCATTCTCGAATGGACAAGGTACAAGGTGCAGATAAGCCTTTGCAGTGTTTTGTTGGATGCAGGTTACAATAACAAGTGTGCTATTATGTTAAAAGAAATTTAAAAATTCATATTTATTTGTTTTTACGCTTTATTGAGCTTTTAAATTGTGCATAAATAGGCAGCAGCAAGTCAGCAAGGGTCGTATTTCCAGTGAAATGGGTAAATCTAACAAAAACTGGGAGCAACAAATTTCTGCAGAGAAAGGGGTATGCCAGCCACATAGAAACAAGACTCCATCTAAGGGTCAAACAATACTAGAAAAGAGTACAAAGAGTAAAAATAAAATTTCGAGTAAGTATTCAAACTTTTTATATATGTAAATAAAATTAAACTCAGTCAGCGAGATATGGGTATGAGATATAAATGCAATAAGAGATTTATTTCATATTATTTTATTTTATTCTAGTTGCCAAGCAGCCTTAAATTAAGGGTTCCAGTACTGTGTCACAAAAAGAACTACAAAAAGCTACTTCAGATGAGGACATGCTGCTTCAATCTTCCCTTTGAAAGAAAGCAAAAACTACCAACAAGTCCATCTCTTCATTAAAGTCCTGGGAGAAATTAAATTAACTCAACCCTGTAGAAGATATTTCTACTGATCAGAACAGTTCAAGCTCAAGCTCAGATTCCAAATCTTCAGTTGTATTTGAGGAAGAATGTGCCTTGCCAATGTGTAGGGTACCTGAACCTCTATTTTTAAATGCCGAGGAAGTACACAAGCAACTGACTTAAAATGAAATGGTAATGAATGAACTCGTTTCTTAGTGTAGAATTGCAGAGCAATTTGATGCTTCTGATCTGCTAAATACTACTTTTTTGAACTTATGACAAATTAATAAATATTTTACATTTTTTTATAAGCATAATTATTATATAAGGTAATATTTTATGTTTGTTTTGCAGTTTTTGATAAATAAGTATAGTTTTAATTTTTATTCATTATTATTATTTTTATTTTAATTTTAATAAAGAACTTGATTTTCCCGTTAACGTAATAATGCCTAGTTGGTAGTTCTATTTAGAACTATTTAAATATTGTATTTATGGTTATTGAATATTCTTATTTGATTTGTAGGTTGTGGGTTTTTATATTTTATTAATGTTAATTTTAATAAATACTATATTTTTCTGCCTATGTTAAATCTAAATTCAGTTGAATTAATAGTTCTATTTAGTATTATTCAAATATTATATTAATGGTTTTCAAATTATATCTTAATATAATTAGTATTATTCATGTTTTATTTATTTGTAAACTATTGCAATTAAAAACAAAATACCCAAATTTTTAATGTTTATTCATGTCTGTTTGTCATTTCACGTGGATATGATTTTATAGTTGTGGCAGGTTAAAATTAACATTGATTATTTTATTTATTACGACTGCATTGCTATAAATGTTTGCATTTTACAGCTTTAAAAAATTCCTTGTACAACTGTATTTTAATTTATGTATTTTTATTTATCGCTTTTTATACATACTTCGTATTAGATTACTTCATTAGCAATTTGAGTTTGAATTAATTCAAACTTTCATTTTTGTTTTTAAATACTCGCTATTTCTGAGCCGTTTAAGAGCAATGCATCTTTACATGTGCCCGTAACGATTTTCACGCCTTTTGAATCAATCAAACCCCCACCACTCCCCACCACAACCAACATATCTTCGCCCCTACCCCCCCCCCCCCTCAACCCTACTCTAACCCTACCCCCCACGCCTGAGTCTTTCTTGCTCCTGTTTCATGCTTCTTATAAAGCACAACGCAAATTCCTAATTCAAAGGGAGCTGCTACCAACCACATGAGTACCTACGTAAATACGTACTCACTGCCACCTTCACAGTCATTTATAATATTATTAGTATTATTATAGCTGTCTTGTTATATTCACCTATAGGGTATGATCCACTGCAATTTACTGTTTGTATTGATTCGACAGAACTGCTTATGCGAGTAGTCTGTTTTTTGAATCTTCCCAGTTTTTCTTAATAACCTACACTTGTTGTATTTGGTTTAGGTCACTCTCTTCCTGCGGACCACTTAGCAATCATATATTAAGGCTGGTTTACCATAGACAGAATTTTTAATAAAAAGTAAAGTTGTTAGTTTTAATTTTTGCAAAAACGCAAAAAAAATGCAAAAACGAACACGAACAGATGGCAGTGTGTAATAAGGTGTTTTCCAGTAATTAAATTGTTTTAGACGGTCCTTGGATTCGTCCGACATAAAAAAGTCACTTGTGCTCTCAAAATTTGGAAGAAGTCAAGTTATTTTTCGCCCTAAAATTGGGTGAGTTTTGTGTTTTTCTCTTTGCTTGTGTTTGTTTTTCTCTTGTTTGCCCAATTTAAAATTCTGATGCTTTCAAAGAAAGAAAACGCAACTTTTAAATGCTTTGTGATTCCTGAGTTGTTGCGCCTAAAATAGTAAAAGTAAATTTGCTATGTTCCGTCCAACATAACTCGTGCTTTTATATTGTTTCTAATTTATTTACAGTCTGGAGTTAAAAACAAATCCCAGTTTGTTGTTGGGTCGTTTTGATTAAAAATAAATCTGAACGACACTCAGATGCTTTAGCTGTTGGTAGATAATCTAATTTCGACATTATGTAAGTTTGAAGATTTGTTGTTGCTTAAATTAAAACATTTAATTTGTCATTTTTAGTTTTTGGCTTGGTACCTATTAGTTTTTAATACTCGAAATCGGAGTAATTTATTTCAGCTGCTTTGAGTGTGTTGTTAGTTAATGTTATTTGAACATTAGAATTTAAAGTTGGACAAAAATTGTTATATTTGTGGTGGTTTTACTTTAAGAATATTATTTAGAATGAATTCAAACTTTAAAGAATTTGTTTTTTAAACTTTTTCTTATGGGAGTACCTTTTTAACTCTACGGTCACCTAGCAACTAATCCCTGTGAAAAGGTTCTTAAGAATTTAGAAAGCAAAAGGGAGTTTGAGTATTCTATTTGCAGGCACGTTAGTTAGCCCTGCCCACTAAACTGTTCAACACCCATTCAGTTGAATTTTTAACGATCTAATGACGTTTGTACTTGCGGTCTGTTGTTGTTTGGCAGCTAAAGAATAAACACTACTGAAAATTCTTTCCAGAGCTGCAATACTCTAACTAACAAATTGCATTGCACCAGTATGTTCACAACTAGTAGCTGTGAATATTGTGGAAAGCATTTAACAGTTGAAAAGTCTCTTTGGTCTCGTACTGGTAAATTAAAGTACTCTAATAGACACTTAAATGCAAACTTTAACACAAATAATTTCAATCAAGTACAACTGAGAACTACGTGTAAAACTTGCCACGGAAGGATCGTGTATTTTTTAACACAAATTCAACAAGTATTTTGTAAAAACACACGAGACGATTGCATGTGGCTTCGTCTTTCTAAACGTGTATTAAAACAAAATATTTCAAGCCAGAGGAAAGCTTCAGAACCTTTTCGAAAACTTTGTTATCGCCACGTGAAATGCTGTTGTTGCAAAAAAACAGTTTTTTGGAGCTTTTCAACAAACATATCTGCTTGGGTCTGAACGTTAAAACAACTCCAAACCACTAGTTGCACTATTTCCTACATCTTACTTTTACGGTTTTAACCTAAATCAATGCTTGCGTGCAGCCTGTTTCAGTAAGAAAAAACTTTCAGCAAGAGATAATATTGATTGTAATTGTACTTGTGATCTAAACAACGCAATAACAGACAAAACATTAAACTCTAAACATCTATCAGTAAACGACACCACGCACTTTCAACTGCTGACACAGAACGCTATTATGCAGCATTACGCACCTCCTAAAATACCGTACACGTTTTTGTCATTTAAACAAAAACGAATTGTAGATATAGTGCAAACGCAAATTAAATTAAATTCAAACCAATTTTATAAGAAACCTCTACGCCTTATCGTGTGCGGAATCCCTGGCAGTGGCAAGTCACAAGTTTTAAAAACTATTCACCACATGCTAGTTCAGAAACAATCTCAAGACCAATATTTTGCGTTTAAAACGTGTTGCTTTCTTAGTAGTGTTGCTGCAAACATAAAAGGTACAACTATATATTCAGCTTTTAAAATACGTCCATATACTATCGGTGCTTTAATTGACTAGTTACGTAATGGAATATCAGTAGCAGATAACATTTTATTTCGTAAAATAAAAGTCTTACTGCTAGATAAAATTTCTACAATTCAATTAGATCTTTTTAAATTTTTAGATCAATACTTGAGACTAGTTGATAATTCTCGAGCAAATTTGCCTTTTAGAGAAAGAACAATTGTAGCATTTGGCAATTTTTGTCAGTGTTCGTGTATTGGGTCGTACGCTCTGTACACACAGTTTGCAATTCTGCCATCTGAAAGTCTACAACAATTAGTATCCGTGTATCAATCTTTTAATACACCATTTTTTCTAGATGAGCCATTTAGACAAAGCTGCAGTGACCTAGATCAAAAACAATACTTTAAGTTTTTAATGCGTTTGCGCTCTTTGAGATGTACACTACATAATCTTTTTAAACTTCAACAGTGGCAGCATTAAATTCTGCAAACAACGCTCACTGAAGAAGAGATGGACCAGTTCGAAAATTCAATACATTTGTATGAGCTTAACAGAGATGTTGCAAGTCACAACAAGTACAACAACAAGTTATCTTGTACATTTATAATTTAGTAGAAACAAATTCAGTTGAATTAGATATACAAAGCGTGTGATTTAAAAACAGTATACTAAATGCCTATATATTTAACGTATAGCAACCTTTTGACAGTAGGTTATTTAAAGGCAGAAGAGGGACGTTGGCTTTTAAGCTTGTAGTGTTCAGTTTGCAACCCACAAAACTCTGCATAAGATGTGAAGTATCTTTGTACATTTTTCCACAGTAACAATGAAGAAACCATCAGAATATCACTAGTTTGTGAGCTGCAAAGGCTCTGTGTTGTCTTCGTGTAGGGATAAGCTTTCTTACTGTGTTTCTTGCTACCCACTCATAGTTGTTGTTTCTGATACAGTCAGTACATATTATTGTCAGTCTTGCAATTTACAGGCATGAAGCAAAAATAGAAGGAAAGATCCTGTTTTTCGGTCATATAGCTGTCCTTTTCTTAACGATTGTCCATTAGGAAAATATAACTGTGCCAGTGGCAATACAAATCTAACAGGGGTTCCCGTTTTTTATTTTGAACGCTCTAAAAGAGGGAGATTCTGTTGTTTCAATTGTGCTTTTATTAGTAAAAACGATTTAAAATTTTTAAAAAAACATTTAGTGGTACACATCAATCCTAACGAAATTTGTGTACACAATTCAGCAAGCTTAAAAAACTTTAACCAGTATAGATTTCAATTAAATACGTTATCTAAACGTCACTTTATTCATCAGCAAATTCGACTGAATCCAAAATACAAAAAACCATTGCACATGTTGCCTTTAGACAGTGATTCATTTGATTCCGGTTCGGATAATAATAACGATAATAACAAATAGTAAATTACAGATAGTTACAATTGTCGTTTGCAATTATTTTTTGTAATTCAATTGTTTTACTATTAGCTAGTACGATTATTAACTCGTTTTTCGTTTTATTTTGATTTTAGAGACATGATCTAAAAATAAAATAAAATCCAAAATTTATTGAAATACTATTGGTTGTGGCAGCCAATAGTACTTTGATTCAAGACCCACTGGAGTTGAACTACGGTGTACTTGTGATGTTAAACAGAAATATGGACATTACTACCAATTTAGTTAATGAAAGCCGTGAAACTGTCGTGGATATTATTTTTAACGCATCAGAAAATCGACTTTTTTGGAACAATGTTGTGAACTCTATCGTTGTCCATTTCCGTGGATACAGAGAAAATGATGTAATTGTCACTTATGGAGGCAAAGGTGTAAAAGTTACACGTATTTTTTACACTAAACTAGATTTAGAAACCAAACAGTATATTAAAGTACAGTCGTTTCTTTTTGTGCTAAATTTTGGCATGACTATACACAAATCACAAGGATGCACGTTTGAGAAAGGTTGTGTTTATTTTGGTACTAGAGAAACACTTAAACACTTGCGTGTACAACGTATGTGAAGCTTTTACGTTGTAGAAGTTTTAAAAATATATTGATTCTTGATAAAGATTTAATTCAAGCTTTACGTTTACTAACTGTACAACATGAACGAGAAATGCAGTTAAGGTGGAACGAAGAAAAACGACCAAACGAGCTTGAAGTTAGCAGCAGAAAAGCCTGACAAGCAGAAACAAGCACACTGTGTCAACGAATCTTGTAAAATATTCCAGCTTAGCGAATTTTCATTGTGTCTGTTTGAAACTGTAAATATGTCAGTTTTGTATTTTAATGTAATTAAAATACTAAAACATGTAACATAAAAGGTTTTATTTTTTGTAACAACCTAATTTACAAATTATTCAAAGCATTTTCTAATTGTATGTAAAAAATCAATTATGTTGTAAAATTAAATACTCAGTAGAATTTTATTGTCGGTTTATTTGTTGCAAATAAAGTCTTGTACATTTGTAAATTGTAAAATGTTGTTAAAAGTGTGTACTTTTGCGATAAAACTCTCAGTTTTATTTACGTCTAGCTCAGTGGTAGTCGCAAACTTTGGCATCTTTACAAATGGCAGAAGTACGTATATAATACTTAAATTCTAGACTTAAAGGCTCGTTTTTAGCTCTAAGTGGTTTTATAAAAAACAATAAGCATTTTGACGATAAAGAAACAGTCCACAAGAAACTAAGTCAGCTGCGCTCCTTTGGTTTGCATAGATCAATTAAGAAAAACTTTCAGCGGCAAAGAACTATTGTAAACATGGCAGGAGAAATATTTTGCGCTGATCTCAAGATACTAGGTGAAGACGTAGCAAAAGCCAATTTTGGATATAAAAACATACTCTTTGGCATTAATGATTTTACAAAAAAGCTTTACTGTAGGTTTTTAGAGAACAAAAGACCAGACACAGTGATCAAAGCTATAAAAAGTATAGTTTAAGAAGCAAAAATAACGCCAATTTATTTATTTACAGATCAAGGTTAGCCTGATTAGGCTATCAAGGTAGCATACAAATAACTCAACGATTTTAAATAAATCCAGTTTAAACGTATATAGAGCTAACTAAAATATCAATATACCAATTTGTTACTTATAGATACTGAATTTCGAGCAGAGTCGTTTCGCAAGTTTTGAAAGAGCAAAGGAATAAAATACTATAACACCTATAGTGAGACTAAATCAAGTATAGTAAAAAGAGTCATAAGTACAGCTCATATACACATTCACCAACACGTTTGCTATACAAAACTCAATATAAGGTTGATGCAGATGCTAAAACATAGTGTTTATTTGCCTATTTAGGACAATGTTTGAGAAGGTGGCGAGGTAAATAACTGAAAAGCAAACTAGCCGCATCTTAAAAATATTTTCTACATTTGTAAAAACCTACAACACATTTTATTTTGCAATAAACATGTCACTCAATAGCGTTAACAGTTTGAATGAAAATGATGTATGGATAACTATGTACTCAGATCTAATTAACGACACTACAAAGCGTAGACCAGTGTTCAAGCCTGGCGACCGTGTGCGAATAAGCCTTACAAAATTAACATTTGAGAAAGGTTAGTATAATAAAGCGTATCACGTGAGTTAAATTAACAGTTAATAAAAATTGTATAAATAAAAAGACTTGCGAGCAATCAAGTTAATGTATTTTTATCCTCTACCCAAGCTACAAACAGAACTTTAGTGTTAAACTGTTCATTGTGAGGGCTGTTAACTTGGAAACGATACCAATAACATACTACTTGGTTGATTTAAATCACAACAGCATTACTGGATCTTTCCATAAAGAAGAGCTTAGTAGAGATAAAGAATCAAAATGAATTCTACACCGTTTATTTCATACTTTACTAACGCTGTTAAACAGCATATCAACATTAAACGCAAAAGATAAGGCAAAAACTGCTGTTTCCCAGTAGATTGAGACCCAGCAGGTACTAAGAATATCTACATTACAATTACAAGTGACCAGCAAAAGAAAATTTATACTAAAAACACCCCGTTTAACTTTGTTGCTGTCCTCCCTACACCTCTTAACCTTAAAAATTACGACGTTGGACTAGTGAGTTTGAAATACACAAGCAGCATACAACCAGTTATAGCTCAGCATGTACCAACCAACCTAATACGTAGTGTTCGTAGCGCTGTAGCTTTTGATCCAGAGTCTATTAAAAAACTGTTTTCTAACTACAAGCCAACAATTAAGACATTTTTCAACTTCCAGAAACAAGAAACCACATTAGCAGAATGTATGCGTGGACTAACTTCAAAATTAGGACCTAATAAAGACTATGTCATTTGACATCGCACAGAAGGCATTAGGCTTAAATCCTGGCAATATACATATGTTACTTCAGAACCTGTTTCTATCAAATAGTGTCATTATTGAAATTCCAACTGCACTTTCATTGTTTTTCAAGCATAACAGATCCAGATTTATGTCAGGAAACTACTTTCCGTATGCCAATGTACTTGAAACTGACTCTGACAATATTGCAATGGGCACATTTTTCAATTTTGAGGCTGAGAAAATTTAAAGTATGGAAAACGTTATACAGTTTTACTAGGGATTTGAAAATTTTATGATGTGTAGACGAGAGAATAACAACGGTGACTTAGATTTTCGCAAATTCTTTAAACGATTCAACGTTGAAATGAACGACTCAGAGTTTTTTATTCTATTAATTAGGATTTGCAGTACTTGTTGGATAGGATAGTGTCAATTTTACCTGGCACCTTGTAACCGAAACTCCTTCTTCAGTTTTTAACTAATTACACTTTTTATGGAACCATTTGACGAGTCTTGACGTTTTATGGTCATTCTTTGGACAATATTTTGAAAAATATTGCGTTTTGCACTTTTTATGGCAGATTTACACTTTTTGACTCTGCACCAATCACGGCACTAGAATTCAAAATTTTAAAATTTAAGTGATCCTGATTAGCACAGAGCCTGATAAAAAATATTTATTTCTGATTTTAAATTAGTTTGAACATGGAAAAGTTTAAAAACTGATTTAAAAAGTTTTGAAAGAGAAAAAAAGTTTAGCTCAGCCAAAATATTATTCTTTTTTAATCTTACTACACGTTTTGATGAATTTAAAAAAATCTAAATAGTAACTATGAGGACTTCATGTCATCTACTAATCTACTAATTAAAAACTACACAATAGGAAGGGATAGGCGTCACTCAATTCCCACTACCAATCACTGTATATTTTGTGCATATGACGAGGGTATAGTAATATCAGCTGTGATTTGGATTAGGTGAAAATTACAAGCTAAGTCCCGGTCAAGCATGTCTTAGTCTTATAGTTTACTCAGCTTAGACTAAGGTAAAGCTTTACCACTACTAAAATCTTGACCCAGACACACAAGCCTAAGATTAAAGCTAATCCTAGGCAAGTCTGTTCTTAAAATTTAACGCAATCAAGCATTTAGCAAAAACGGAAACCTAGGAATTGCTTTGGCGATAATGTAATTTCTGCAAGCCTGTGTCCAAAGCTTAAACCAAATATAACAGTAAGGGGTTTATAAGTCGACGGTTATAGTATTCAGCAGTAGATCCATATTGTAACAGGTTACGCTGAAACCAACCTTTTATGTGAAGCAAATGTATACGGAAATAGAGAGCAATGATCACAAGCATAATCACGGACAAGCATGTGAGAAAACATTAACTAAGCCAAGATCTGTAGTAAAATTTTAATCCAACCAATGCTGTAGTAGAATCTTAACCCACCCAATTTTGTGGTAAAATTGTAACCCAGCCGAATTTGTGGTAAAAATTTAACCTACCCAATACTGTAGTAAAGTTTTAACCCACACAATACTGGTGTAAAATTTTAACCCAGCAAATAAAGCGTTAAAATTTTGACCCAAACAATACTGTCGTAAAAGTTTAACCCAAACATAACTGTTGTAAAATTTTAATCCAGACAATACGGTGATAAAATTTTAACCCAGCTATTACTGTGCTAAAATTTTAACCAAGCCATTCCTGTGGTAAAATTTTAACCCACCTAACACTATAGTAAAACCTTGACCCAGGCAAGCCTGTGACAAATAGTAAACACGGGCAAGTCTGTTGTCAAAATTTAACCCAGGCAAGCAGTTCGCCAAAGCTCAAGTAGATTAGATCACAATCAATACACAATTTTATTCAGTGTACCAACTAAAAGTAAAGATTACAAGCTACAATTACGAGTAATTTAGATTCTATAGTATAACCTGGGCAAGGCCTGGGTCAAAAGTTACACCTTGCACGCCTATGGGAAAAACTAATCCCTTACTCTGAGCAGATATCTGGTCAAAACTTACCCCGAAGTCTATTTGACCACAATCAACGCAACATTTTATTTACTGTAACACCTAAACTTGAAGAACATAATATATTAATTTTTGTTAATTGCAACCCATTGGGTTGCTAACCTGCTAGTATAAATCTAAAGATTGATTTTCCTTTAGATAAAAGTAATACAAAGTGCAAACTGATATTTAAATGCAATGAGAACGAGTATGTGGTTTTGCCAGACCCTATTGCCATGTGTTTAGGACTACAGCAACACGACAAGTATAATAATGGTGTTTACGAGTCTGATTTTGAATTTGACGAGGGGAAGTACAGTAAAATTGTAGACTATGAGTATATGGACTGCAAATATTCAAAAAATATGCAAACTTTATTCTAATAAAATAACCAGAAGAACTCGATTTGGATCACGTAGTACATAACATTAATCGTACTCTGTTGGCAAATTTGTGAGCTGATACACGAGTGCAGTTTGAACATGCTGATGGGAATCTCAGTATACCAGACCTAAGAGAAGACATTACTGTACAGCTCCCACCCCTTAGTAGAAGATTTTTCGGCTTTGATGTAAATTTTATATTCATAACTGGTCAATCTGCGCAACTTAAGCAAGAATTAACAAAAAAAAAGAAAAACAAGAAAAGGAAAAAGAAGAATTTAAAAAGGATGTTGAGCCTGAACACACTTGCCAAGCTAAGCGAATGCTTATAGCATGCAACTTGATTGAAAACCAGCTCTACGCTACCCATGCTCTACCGTTGCTGCGCTCAGTGGACATTTATAGCGAGTATAATAAGGAGACAGTGCTAAACTTTTTGCAAATTTTATATTTATGTATATTATATAAGTATTATTATATAAGTGTACAGACGTAATAGAGTTATAAACTAGTTCCTGTTTATATCTACTTCATTTATTATTCAGCCTATAATATCGACTTGCAAATAGCAGCTCTGTCACATTAGCGCTGCTAGCGCTGCTAGCTAACCTGTAAGCAAACGGCTTCGTCGATCGCCACAAATAGACTTGGATGTGTCTCAAAAATATTCAAGATATCATAAAGGAATGATTGTAACGTATATTTAAAAGCCTATTAAACCATTTGCAAGTATAGAAACACTTTTAAATGATCCACTTGTAAAACAACTAAATCATAATTTAAGTGTGCACAGTGGCCTTAAAGTTCAGCTGATAATTGTCGCTACAATGGAATTAGTAAATAAATTTGAGAATGAAAAAATTGTAAAATACTTAAATGTGGCAAACATTACGATCTTTTCAACGCAAGTAAAAACAATTATATTGAATAGTACAAGTGAGTGCGTAGACAGACTTGACGACTTTAACAAGTACAAAACTGGATAGGTGCTTCCAAAAATTGAATCAGTGCAGATGAAAGTCGGTGTGTTAAACTTATTTGCAAATGCAGAAGACAAACGATGCTTCAAGTTTCCTCCAATAAAACATAGAAAGTCTGTATATTTGAACATTAGGAATAAATGCAACGAGTGTTTTAAGTTCTGTGTTGCTGCGCATTGGTTTCGACATGAAATTGCAGAAAATAAAAGATATATTCTTCACTTAAAAAGCAAGTACAACAAGAACACAATATAAAACGCAGCTTGGAGTACCCAGAACAATTCTGACCGTACTTTGCAAAGTTTGATTTTACTAATGTTAAATTGCCTTTGCGAATAGACAACTTAACTGATTTAAAAACTTTTGAAATTAAAACCAATCTTAGAATCAACATTTTGAGTCACCGTGAAAATTAAATTTTTTAAATACGAAGATGTCAAAATAACGAAATAACTGACAAGTGTAACTTGTTTTTAATTCAAGAAAACTCTATTAAAGAAAAAAGTATCGACCCAAGATACCATTAAGTTTTAATAACTAACTTAAACAAGTTTTTGTGTAACGAGCGTTTGCACAAGGAATTTTTTGGTTATCTCTGTTACAGATCATTTTATACAGAAACCAATTTACATCAGCATTTAAAAAATTGCCAAACACCTGTTTCAAAAAACATACTTTTTTGTGGAGCAAACGAACAAATAAAGTTTACTAAATTATGGCAAAGTTTTCCTTATCCTTACGTATTTGTATATAAATTTTCAATATTTGTAAATCCAACACCAGATTTGAAATCTGTAAACAGTTATACGCGGACATTGAGCAAGATTCTACAAACTACATATACGTTTGTTATCATTAGCCAAATGAAATACAGAGACCAAGTAATAACATTTGAACATTTTGATGGCGAGAATTTGATAAATCATTTCTTTGAACGAATATTTGCAAAACGTTATTGTCTGACATCAGAAACACCAACAGTTGCACAACTTTGTGCAACCCTCAGATAAACGGCTTAAAGAATTTATTGCAGCAACACATTGTCACATGTGCAAACGTGAATTTGACAACAAAAATATATATAAAAATCTTCACTATAATCACTACCAGGGTATCCACGCCTTTTGAATAATTCAAACCTACAATACTCCCTACCACAACTAATCCCACCCCATTCATACAACACACTGATTAACTCCTCCATTCCTCTAGTAGTGATAGCATTGATGGTACTTTGGCCTTCAGGGTGGCAAGTAACTCATCCATTACTAGGTTCTAAAGACGTGGTGAGAGAACACTTCCCTGTGGGCACTCTCTCTCTACACTTCTTCTCCTAGTATCTTGTTGCAATTTAGAGTGTTCTTAACGATTACATAGCATGCAAAATATCTATCTTCTCAAGAAGGGGAATATTTCCAAACTCTCTATTGCTCGCTGTACAGCACTGAACAAAAGATTGCTGAATGCTGCTTTAATTGTCTGCAAAGACAGCAAGGACTAATTCGTTTCTTTGCAAAGCTTTTTTTACATGTGCTACTAGCCTATGTAGAGCGGCTTCGGTGGATACTCCTTTTAAGTAAGCAAATTGGTTATTGGAGCGCAACAAGGCTTCTAATCTAGGAATCCTTATGTGCCTATTCGTTAACTTCTCAAGGGGCTTTAGCAAAAAGTTGGATAGTGAGATTGGGCGCCATGATGTGGGTTCGCTGTGATCTTTCTTTCTAGGTTTTGGTAAAAATACGACCTTTGCATTACGCCAGATTTTTGGTGTGTGGCCCAAAATTAGGCACCCTTTAAACAGAAATTGCAAGTGTTTAGTACGTACAGGTAAGCTGTGCTGTAAAACAGCCGAAACTATACCGTCGGGCCTCGTGATTTATACGGCCTAACCCTGTTCACTGCCCATTTTAGCTTTCCCGGTGTTACAATTGTTTCTATCTCAGGCACGTTCATAGGAGTAGGATCAGGAGCTGGAATGACCAGCTGCGGATCACTCGGAAAGTGGTGAGCTAGAAGAATGTCTAATATGTCAGCCTTGTTCTGGGTAAGATTATCGAAACCAGCAACTTGTAGGTTTGAAGGATACTTCCTTTTTTTTATTTCCAAGAGCTTAGCTAACCCGTGCAGCTACTAGTAGACTTTCAATCTTCGAGCAATAGTTGCTTCAAGCTCAACGCTGGGCTTTTTGCAAGACATCTTTTTAGTTTTTTCTTTTCTTGATGCATGGACTCTTGCAAAGGTGACAATAACTGTAAAGTCAGAACATGGTTCTTCAGCTAACACAAACTTTGGTGGTGGCTTTCTCTCGCTCTTGCTTCCAGGTTTGATTAAAGGTGGCTTTCGCCTAGCTTTTTCCGATAGGTTGAGTTTCCCTTCCCCCCTGGGTTTGAGTTTAAGGGTGTCTTGGGAGTATCAGCTTGTCCTTTGCTCTTCTTTTTTTGGCTCCCTGTGGAGTCAGTGCTCGATCCTGGTAAAGGGGTTGCAAGAGTCCTCTTACTCCCAATAGCCAGTTTGGGGTCAGGTAGTGGGGTTCGAGATTCAAAAGCTAGTTCAGCTTGCTCCGCTTTTTCAGCTTTTGAAGCTTTACTTCGAAGCTGAAATGCTTTTCAGTCCTTCCTTGGTCTAGGCTAGGGTTTTTCCCCCATCTTCTCATCCGCAGCCTTGCCATTGACACCGATATCGGGAGTTTTCTCTTGATCTTTGGTGTTTGGCACTGGTTTGTTGTTAATGGGGGGCACAGTTTCATCTTCAGGGAGTAGGGCAACAACAGTTGCCGGTACATCGACGTACATGTCCTTTTTAGTAAAAGGACCCAGTACATTTACTCTACATTACACTACATTTACTTTACAAAACCTTAATCAACTCGCAAACCTATATCCTTCCACAGACGTTCCTGAATATGGGTTCTGCGAGCTTTTGAACTTTCTTTCTCTTTAATGCTCCTGGCTTGCCATTTTTTTAAATCTAATTTATACAAAACATAAAGTAACAACTCCATACTCTAAATATATGCATGTAAAGGGGATATTCTATTTACAAGACTTCTTTGTTAAGTTTTAAACTTTCCCAAATCCATGTTGCTCTTTACATTAAACTCATGAGGCTTAAACTCATATGAGGCAATATTGCGACGATTTTTCATCTGTAATAACCGACAACACTTTCCTATCTATCATCGAAACGTATAACTTAAATTCGCATATTATTTCGTGGCTATTATCAAACACATAAGTAGCGTCTTTCACAGTATTGATCTGATCGTCTAAAGACTCTTTCTTGTCCGTAATTAGTTGCCGTGTCTCTTTTTCGAACTGAATTTTTTAGAGGACGACAAAATCGAATAGATTGTAGTGTTACGTTGTTCTGATAGATATCACCTAACTCATTTTGAAGTCTTAAAGGGACTACTGTAGTCGCGAATATAGATGTATCATCGTTGGGACCTGTTTCGTTGTCAGCATACTTTTGCCTATAATAACTGTGACCCGAACATTTATAAAAACCACAGTTAAATATTATTGTACAGACTTCCGACTTTATTTTGTTTTTTGCTTGAGTTTGACAAATGACATACTTTTGCATGGCTACGATCCTTGATGTAGTAAAATCTGCAAGACTAGCAAGACTAAAAGAAGCACTTGTTTCGGAAATTAAAGCATCTTTTAAAGGCGGCCGACAGTCTTGTTTTGCTGTCCTAATATTGTCATACGACGGAAACACTGTCGTTTCGCAAAGCGTAGCCGACTTACGAAACTTCAAATATTGGCGTTTGCATAAATTGGCGTCTAGTAGCATACATAAACCTTGAAACGAAGACAGCGGGCGTGTTGAAGTACCAGGTTTTCTGATTTAAGCTAAAACATCTTTTACGCTATTTGGACTAGATGTTGAGTCTTTAATTATTAGTGACAAAGAGTTGCATTTAGAGTTTTCCGATTCCTTCAGCATTTAAATAACGGCTGAAACCACACAAGTAACAAGCCATTTTTTCAGTTCGTTGCCTAATACTGTAATGTAATTGCGTTGGCTACTGTTGCATAGGTCCCCTCACAGTTTTGTAGGATAACAAAGAGGCTTTTGATTTTCTTTGTCAATCTTTTCCTAGTTTGGTTTTGGTTTAAGTGAAGTCTTGGCTCTCTAAATATTTTACAGCACAAAATTAGCATTAACACTAATAGTTGATCATGTTCCTAAATGAATAAAAAAAGTTTATTCACTGTCAGTTTGTATTTAATGTACAAAAATTAGATTAGTTGCTGCATTTAAATTTCAAAGCAACTGCTAATATTACGTTAACTATTAGAGTATATATAAAGTAAACAGCGAGACAGCGTAGCTCAGTGCTTACTGCACTGATGTCTATAAATTTGCTGTTTGAGCAAATGCTCGCTTCAGGTCTTGGGATCGAGACCAGTGGCGGTGGCAGGTTTTCCCACTGGGTTTTCTTTGTCCACAAGGCAGTGAAGGGCTCGGCGGCTCCGAATGTCAATGTAAAATAAAGTTAGCCATAAAAGTAGGCCCGACTAATGTTGGAAAGACAAACTCTGTGTGATGGCACAGTGCAAAAAGTGAATTAGAGGTCAGACACCCTGTAAGAACTGCGGTTAAATCAGGGCAACCTCAAATTTATTATTTTTTTTATAAAGTATACACGCGCTGCGCTTTAACTAATCACTAAAATATAGGCTGTCGTAACGTAAATTTAATATTTTTAATACCATTAAAAGCAAACATAAACTGCTAAAAAACTACGCCGCATTACATATTGTTAGTAAAAACGCTTGTTTATTTACCTGTAGTCCAAAATAATTTGGTAATGCTTAGGCACATGAATTTCTTAAAACAATTTTTTTAGTGTTACAATCTTAAATAAATAACTTTACCACTTTACCATTGTTTCCTAATGATTATCAGAACTGCATTTAGTTCTAAATGGTGATGACTTTAATTGCCTTAAGCTAAAAATTATCAAACGTGCGCACAATATATCATCTGGCAAGAGCATTTTGTTTACGAAACAATTAGTACGACCAGTTGTAATGTACGAGCAATATGAATAATATTGCTTTAAATGGTTTAGCAAAATACTTTAAATAACAAGGAAAAGCAAACACAGGGGTACACGTGTGAATTTTACATACGGATGTTAGATTTCTAAAATCTCAAATCAGGACTTTTTTCCTTGAGGCACTTCGACCCTCATACCCCCTGTAAAATTACGTCACACATAATCATTATACTGTATTTTAGTATAGAAACTATAGTAAAACATATAGTGCTACTTACCTACATTCAAAAATTCTTTTTAAGTCAGTCATTACTTTTCTTTAATGTTCTGTATTCATACTTTTTTGAGGATCTAGCAGATTCAAGTAACTTCTTATTATTTAAAAACAGATTAAATGCCTCTAAACATGTCATGTTCTGAAAATTCGTAATTATTTGTAGTTCAGATTTGACGTTTTCAATGAGCAGTCTGTTTCGTTGGTCAGTCCACACTTGCTGCATCAAGGAAAACATTCTTTCTGAGTGGGCATCAGTACACGGAATGCTCAGCACAAAAGAAATTAGTTTTTCTAGATTCGGACATTTGGGCTGCACTTTACTAAAAAACTGAACATATTTTGCAGGTACATTTAAGCCTGTGTTAGGACTCTCTTTTATAAATTCTTGTAATTTTCGGTGCTCATCAAATAGCTCGTCTGGACTTAAGTTTAAATTTACTGCTTTAGTAGCTTTTAGAAGAGTTTCAAACTTAAATTCTCTCTGATGATTTAAACAAGTTAAATGCTTGTGATAATTGGAGTCACTGAAGTCGTACCTTTTTTTAACATATGCAACAAACTTGCTATAAAATTCGGTAAAGTTAGTGACTATTTTTTTTGCATTTTGACTTAAAATTTTTCAAGAGTTCATAGCAAAAAATCCTCTATAGAAGCATTCTAAGATTCTGCTTTCAAATTGAGATACAATAGTTTCCATTTCCATCCACAACGTCGTCACTGTTAGGCTATTGCTTTCAAGTTTTTCAATAGATTTATGGATTAAGCTTAACGTGTGCAACAGAAAAAAAAACATAAAACTTGGCTAAGTTTTGGTCGTCGTCATCCGTTTGGTATTTTCCCGTTTTGAAAAACTTTTCAATTTTTTTATCAACATCCTCAGGATCTTGGGATAAGAAGTAGCTTCTAAGCGCATTCCAGTGTGAAATTATACGATCTAATGCTGGAAGCAATGACAGAAACCTTGTATTAACATGTCGTAACAAGGGAGACCACACATTATTTACAAAATCGCAGAAACTTTTTATTTCAGAAACTCGGACAGCAGATCTACTAAAA
The DNA here is from genome assembly GCA_949802685.1 of Dicyrtomina minuta. Lineage (NCBI taxonomy): Eukaryota > Metazoa > Arthropoda > Collembola > Symphypleona > Dicyrtomidae > Dicyrtomina > Dicyrtomina minuta. The sequence goes on from CATKUY010000053.1 coordinate 49,943, forward strand.
TGAGTGTAGGTTTTGAGAACAAATGTTTCAACATCAAAATTTAATGTTTTGGCCGCTGCGCCTGAGGCATCATGAAGCACATGAGCCAGGCAGTTTGCTTTAACAATGTGTTTGTTTTCTTTGAGTAGTCTTGTGTACACGCCGGAGTGTACTCCAAAATTAACAAACGCATTATCAGCAGAGTATGCGGATAGTAAATTAATGCTCAGATCAAAATTCGCTAAAATTTCAAGAACCTGAGACGTTATTTTTCCGCACATTCATCAGCATCTTCATAAAAATCTAGCAGGCAGTGTTTCACACCTGTTGTAGGATGAAAGTATCTTAGAAGCAGGGGAAAACACTTAATATTTTTGTTGTTGCTAGCGTCTAATGCAACAGAAAAAAAGAAAGAGTTAGATTGAATTTCACTAACTAATATGTAAACCGATTCCAGAGCAATTATATTTCTTGCTAACGCTGCTGCCTTGGTTTTTCCACATGAAAAATCCTTTGCTATTTTTGAATCGGGAAAAAGTACTTTATTCAGTTGTGCAAAACAGTCAGTACTAACGAATGACTGGTGATGCTTAACCGCATGATACACTGTAGCAAGTTCGGCCGCAGCAACTTTATTCTGATGAATAGTCAGCTCGGGACTTGGCCGAAAATTGCTAAATAGTGATGAGTTAGTTTGAGTCATACTTCTCGCATTCAGCACATGGTTAGATGTATTGATATGTTTTTTAACGTCGCTTATTCCACCATTGGCACAGCTAGCATCTATTTTGCAAAAAGTACAGTAAAAAATACTACTGCTTTTACTTTTGCTTCTAATAATAAAAGAATACTGAGAAGTCCATTCAGTTTTAAACAAACAGCCATACTTAGGCATAGCTACAAACTTTACAATTAGTGACAAGGAACAGCTTAACCTTTTAACCTAGTAGAAGTTGAAGTATCACTAATCACCACACTTTCACACTTTTATGCAACTTAATTAGTAACTAGTTTAATTTTAACTATGATTAGTATAATAAAAGTAACAGAGTAACAGCAACATCATTTCTTATCTTGCAACTTAGTACATAGCTACCACCCGGCACTCTAAAACTTCGCAATGAGGTAAACGTGCAGTTTTATGCCATGGGAATCACAAAACCCTTTGTTTTTTTAAACATAGGTACCGCTCTAGACTGATACTCTAGCCTAAGAGTAAATATTATTGTAAAATCATAAGCATATTTTTATTATTGAGCTCAAAGTGCCCCAAAATTTATGATTTACTTTGCATGCCTCAAATCAGGACATTTCGCCTCCTGATTGACCTTCGATCAGGAGTCAGGAGATTGAGTCTAAAATCAGGACAGTCCTAATCAAATCAGGACTTCTGGCATTCCTAATTTTACAGCACAAATGACAATTTGTTTTGTCAAAAACAATTTTGATACCAGCTACAGTATTAATTTTTCAAAATATTGCCTTCAGCATTGTAACCGGAAAAGTAACAACATAAACCCGAAAAATCGGTTTTACCCGGTGTTTATTCATTTAAGTATTTTTGTTGCTACTCTATTGAATAGCCCTTGTTGTTTTTTACCTGTAATAAAAATTTCTTGTGAATAGGATTTATAGTTTTTGAGTTAGGTATAGGTAAATATCTCGTCAATTTTGAAAGCGAATAATATACGATTACTATGTAGTACAAGCCCAAAGTTTGCTTTGTCTACTGCTAGCGAGTCACAATCGTTATTTCACGCTGTATATGATGAACTCACCTATTTTACTTTTTAAAAATAAAGACTACTAAAAATAAAGAGAGACAAACCAGAAATCGAACCCGATTAATCTGATTGCTGGTCAGAAACGGAACCACTCAGCCAGCCTGCCTTCCATTGCTGAAAGACAATTTTAGTAGCCTGTTATTTTGAAACCCAATAGTGTTGGTGCGAGTTTTAAATGTATTAAACAGTGGAAGGAGGCGCAGGACGAGAATTATCAAGTGTAAAATAGGTAAAGATAACTACGTGCAATCAGGTGCTTTTAGAGATTATTGGAGAGGAGAAGGAGTGGATTAATTAAATAATTAATTAGTAGGAAGATGAGGAAGAAGCAAAAGATGTAGGGAGGGATACGAGGCTGCTAGAGTGAACCTAGGCAATGAAAGGAGAGAGAGAGAGAGAATGGGAGGAAAAGAGATACATAGGGAGCAATGTAGATTAGTAGGTAGGTAGGGCGAGGAGATGAGTGAAGAGCGATTATATATATAATTCAATTAATTACAGTGTAATGGGACAGAGACAGAGACAGACAGAGAGAGAGAGAAGAAGAGATATAAAGGGAGAGGTATGTGAAGCATGTAGGTATATATAGGTACGCATGTACGTAATGCCTAATTAAAAGAAATGCAATTCAATGCAATGGAAATGAGTGAGTGGGAGTGAGAGAGAGAGAAAGATGCAGATACATGTAATAGCTAATTCAATTGAGTGCAAAGCAAATGATGATGCACCTACGCAGTAGTAGTAGTATCGATTGAAAAAATTAATAATTTGAGCCTGGCCATAAAGGGAGAGAGAGTGCAGGAGAAACGAGACAGTGGAGAAAGATGGCTAATTCAATTAAATACAATCAATGCAGTTGAGAGAGATAGCGAGAGAGAGAGCGAGACAGAGATAGAGAGAGAGACATGTACATAAGTAGGTGCGTAATCTAATCAGAATGCGCGACACGCAAGTGGAGTGAGTTGAGGATTTGAAAGGCTCTTGTGCGCACAGTTGCAATTATCAATCGCATGTGCTTCTCTTGTCTCACATCATGAAATGGTATATATTTTGAGTTCAATTTTAGTATGGTGCCAGTCCCATGGCCAGGATGGACAAAACTGAATGTTCCGAGATTCTCTCTCTGCTTTCACCACTACTACTACCTACCTGGATCCTTTTAGCTTTTTAATTTGACTGCATTTTGTTCCTTCTTTTCATTTCCCAACTTTTACATTCTACCTTTGTGCTTTATTTTTCTTGTTTGCATTTTGTCGTGTTGAAGTTTAGCTTTTGGTTTGACTTTATTCTTTCTCCACTTCTACAACCAACCTGGATTCTGTTTGCTCCCTCAACTTATATTCTGCTTTGTTTTGTTCCTTCTTTTCATTTCCCAACTTTTACATTCTACCTTTGTGTTTTATTTTTTGGTTTGAATTCTGTCGTGTTTAAGTTTAGCTTTTGGTTCTACTTTATTCTTTCTCCACTTTCTTTTACTTCCACCTTTACTTTATGCTTCTTTTGTAGTTTTACAGGTTCCGTGGTAATATTTCTTTTGTACAAATAATATTTTGGTCTAAGTAAAGTTGGTATATAATTAAATATGTTGTGTATTGAAATATTTTGCTGTGAGTTACATGACAAGATTTTATGCTTTTGTAGCAAGATGTATAGTGTAGACATGTTAACACTAGCGTAAATAGAGCTTTCTATGTATACGTATGTAAATGTCATGTCATGTAATGTAAAAGTTGTAAAAATAAAAACTCGAGCGTTTTGGCACTTTACCTACCTGGGGCAATGTGAATAGGGGTGCAAAACGTCCTCCCAAAAGTTTCAAAACTTTCTCTTTTCCATAACAAAATTTTATATTTGAACTTGATATTTTGATGTTAAAAAATATGGCGGATTTTATGGACGACACAGAATGTTTGTTTTTGCGCTAAAAAAATATTACTTTTCAAAAAATTGAACACAGAACTAAACTTTAAATTTATTACAAGAACTTGGCAACATTTTCAAGAGACATGACTAAGACACATACATTAATATTGCCGTTAGACACACTACAAAATTCACAATACTACAAACGTTTTATATTCCTATTTCTATAAACGTGCAAGTTGCAGTTTACAAATTATATTCTTCATTGCTGTTTTCATCTTCTGCATCGCAGTCTTTGTCAGAATTGTCAGAGTCGTCAATGTCTGAATCAGTGACGGCAGCAACATCAGAATAGTGAATTGGTTGTTCCGGTGACGGTTAAAACCCTGCTACTGCAGTAGAAATAACCACATCCCAATCGACTTCCACACGTTGTGGTGCCGGCTGAACTTTGACGGCTGGTTCTTGGTAATTTTCTTCCTGTGTGACTTCTTGGGCATTCAATTGACGAGACCGAGGTGTAAAATCGTGGGGTTCAGATGCAGCAAGCTTTGCGTTTTGTGTATTCAGAAAGTCAACCAAAGCGTTGATTTCCATCAGACTGAATGAAACAGTGCTGCCACCATACCCAGGGTATTTCTGAGCGTAGTTTTCAGATGGGTTAGAGTTGATAAACATTTTGCTTGCTCCAGTCATGGTGTTGAATGAAAAGCGGACTCGCACAGAGCGTAGAGTGTAATGTGGGCTTTGCCAGTAAGTAAACTTCTTGGCTGGATTTCGCGGTTCTTCTAAAAGCTCAGCACTGCTTCTGTTTTCAAAATACGGCAAATGGTCTGTGATCTTTTTCCCTGGCAGCGGATGGTTCTTATTTTGCTTCAGCAGTTCAACTGCCCAGTCCAGAATATTATGGCTTTCAAATACAGTGAATGAAACTTTGGAATGGCTAGAGTTGCCATAGTTCTTGCGCCCAAAGTAGTAGACGTGGGCCTGCAGATACTCGTCGTAGACAAGATGTGCTCGAATTTGGTCTTCAACTTTAAGAGTCTTGTAAATAAAAGTTGTGTCAGGCGTTTCGAAAAACTTCCAGTCTTGAGCAGTAATGCTACGCGCATTAAAGCTGGTCAAGTCTTTGCTGTTGTAGTTGTCGTTTTCAGTTGACAATACATTGACTGATTTGCAGTCAGAGTTCCACTTGCCATATCCATGGTTTCTGTCGAGTCCATATGGTGCCACACGAGGACTGTTTTGAATTGTTTGCTTTGGCAACATCAAAAGTCTGTTTGTTCCTTGGGTTAACTTGGAATTGTAAAAGTGTTCTTGATGTTGTCGCGATTGCTTTATTTCTTTTCCTTGTTGCATGGTTGGGTAGTATAGTTGAGAGTAGTATTAAACGAGACCAAAAAATAAGGAGACAAGTTGACTTTGAAAGTTGAACACAGAATGATTCTAAAAATGGCAAGCTTTGCCTATTAATATCATTGATTGTAGTGGCCATATGTTATTAATGTAGCGACGTTTTAGTTTGGTCCCTCAGAGTTTGCAGTTATGCTAATTTAATGAGACCGGTGATCAAGGCGGGGGTCAGGAAATTGCGTCGTGTGATTGGCTAAGGTGGAACATAGTCCTACCCACCACTCCTTTTTACGAGTCCCAGAACAAGAAACTATAATAACAAAGTTCCAATACTTGTATATTTTAAATTCAGTTGTCCAGTAAAATTCAATTGAGAAGTCCAATTTCAGGAGAGCTGCTATTGTATGAATTTTGTGGATCCGAGCAATTTGTACTGTAGCATGCTGACTTTCATAAGCTGCCAGTTTTGTGGCGCTTCGGTTTTTGCTAAGAGAAGTTTATGGGCTCGACCAACAGAACCCAAATACTTTAATAGAGACTTGAATGCCAGGTTTCATACTAACAATTTTAGTTCAGTTCAACATCGATTCACTTGTGGACGGTGCCACGGAAGTATAATATATTTTTCTTTACAACTTCAGAGACTTCTATGTGCAAACACTCGCGACGGCCAACTTTGGCTAGAGCCACCATAAGTAGTATTACAAAGCTTGCCATCCTCAGAACGAGAATCGCATATGCCAGCGGGAAGAGTTTGTTGTAGACACATAAAATGCTGCTCATGTAAACGAACTTCTTTTGAGTTTGCAGAGGTTGCCGAAAAAACGTTGAAAAAATATAGGGAGGCCATTCAGCCAGGCTTACCTAGACTATACTCAGAACCATTGCCACACAAACCACTGATGCCACAGTCGCGTTTCTATGCTTTCAATTTAAATCACTCACTTTGTCCAAGTTGTTTTTACAAGCATCGACTCAGTGCCAGAGACAACGAAGATTGTAAGTGTGAGTGTGATTTGTCTAGTTCTATTTCTGATAAAGCATTAAAGTGGGAACCATTGTACTCATTTGATTGAACTCAGTTTGACGATTTGACACAAGCTGCAATATTAGAAATGTCACAACCTCTAGAAGTGTCGTACACGTTTATGTCACCTGCTCAGAAACGAATTATCGATCTTGTCAGAAATCAAATTGAGTTGCCTGAAAAACAGTTTTACCAAAACTCGTTGAGAATGATTGTCACAGGTACTTCAGGAGCTGGAAAGTCTCAGGCTCTAAAAACAATAAACCATATACTGTCACAAATACAAAGTCCAGATAGCAAATTTTTGTTTCGAACTGTTTCGTTCATGGGCATTTGTGCTTCAAGTTTAAGAGAATCAACATTTCACAGTTGCTTTAAGATTCGTCCACATACCAACGGAACTTTGTTAGACCAATTAAGCAATGGAATATCACAAGCAGATAAAATTGCTTTTCGAAACGTTAAAGTTTTAATTACAGATGAGGTATCAACTGTTGGTCTGCGCCTTCTTTATTTTGTCGACAAATATTTTAAACTAGTTGATCCCGCGCGAGCCTTTATGCCGTTTGCATGTAGAACGATCGTCATGTTTGGAGATTTCAACCAAACTTCTTGCTGCGGCAATTATGCACTGTATACTAAATTTGTAACTAACGTGACCGACGACATTGTTACTACTTGTTTGGAGACCGTTATGGATAGTTTTTTATTTATTGGATGGATTAAGTTAATTAGTGGGAAAGATGAGGGAGAAGATTAAGTGTACTAGGAATCTGTAGGCTGGAGATGGAAGGCTGGGACACAGGCAATGGAGGGAGGGAGGGAGGGAGGTAGGTAGGTAGGTAGGTAGGTGCGTAATAAATCCGTAATGTATAATGCGATTTGAAGTAATAAGATGCAATTCAATGAAACAAAGAAGAAGGAGAGTTAATGCATAGTAAGTGTTGCGAATTATTAGTGTATTTACTGAGGTGTGCCAAATCTAATGCAAATTGAGACAGCGATGTAAGCATGTGTGCAGCGCTATATAATAATATGCATCACTCAGGCCAATCAAATTATGTATGAGCTGTATCAGTACACAGGCTGGTTTATATACAAAATTACAATGTTTTTAAATTTATTACAGTTTATACAACATTTATATACATGAAATACAGGACATTTATTAATTCAACGGTACACTTAACAGTATATACATTAAAAATCTAGGTTACATCTACACTATACTAAATATATATACACTTCTTACAAGCTAGGGCTTAGTATTTAATAAATAAATGTAGTTCACAAATAACATTGACATTAAACAGCTAGGTTGCTTATATACTAAACAATTGAAATACACAAGTCTTACAAATACAGAATATTTAATTATTCAAAGGTATACTTAACAGTATATACATTAAATATATAAGTTACATTATTATAATACTATAAATATACAACTATTACAGAATAATATATTTACTTATTTAACAAATCTTTATGGCCAAAGGGCAAACTAAAATTACAATCATTGGGGTCTGCAAATACCCGTGATATATCTAATGTGTTAAATGCTAATCTATTTACACTCACTACGTACATGTTATGATCCACGGATCGTATAGAATTTACAATAATATTACACGGCTTGTTTGTTTCAAGCATTTGTTTATACTTGTCGTGCCTGCATTGGCGTAACGCAATAGCCAGAACACCTCTGCATTTTTGTTGTTCACTACTATTTAAATATAACATGCTATAAATTTTAGGCTTAAGTGTAATTAATTCTGATACATCTAAGCTCTGTATTCTTATTTTGCCACTCTCGTCTTTATTTAGAAGATACAACTCTGGATATTGATTTTCGTAGCACTTAAAAAACTCATAATTTTGTGGAATTTTGCTGAAATCAAATTCTGCACGTGCACTAACTATATCATCCCACAAAGTATTTAAGGGATCTAATATATCTAACTCGTATCCGTCTGTATCTGAATAATCCAAGTAAGCTCTATTCTGGAATATTCGACACAGCATATCAAACTTTTCATAGAAGTTAACTTTTGAATTGGCTAAAATTGCCAGTCCTGTGAGTGACAAGTCATCTGCACGATACCTCTTGAGATATTGCGTAATAATACTTAAACAATCAGACAGACCATCAAAATCTTTACATCGTGGTGATGCAAGTAGTGTTTTAGCATGTGCGGTACTGGTGCAAATACTGGTTTCAACAAAATCTTTAACTTTTATTAAAGTCTTGCCATACAAAAGATTGGATTGGAATTTAAGTAATTTGTTTTCAAAGGGGTTTTTGCTTGCTTGCGTCTTTCTAGATTGGCATCTATATATGTTTTAAAATAACGTTGCTGTTTAAATCTTACACCACAGTGTATTTTTAAAAGTACAATTCCTTTTGAAAGGTAGTAGCACAATTCCTTGAAATGAACTGTGTAATTAAATTTGTCATAAAGTGTTAGCATAAGTCTTGGGCGGGATATGAAATGTTTAATTGAAGCATTTTAGCGGTATTTTAAATTTAACTAGCTCGGCATTTCTTCGAGCTTTATCACTCTCTGTTCCATGGCAAGAGGCAGGTTTGCGTCCCGATCATGCAAATGCTCTGGGTATTGCAAGTCGCATACCAGTACGTACCCATAGCTTCCTTCCGTACTTCCTAATTCTGGGTCTGTCCAGTCAATGTTTATAAGATCTTTTGTTTCCATGTACTCGTAATCAGACACTGGCATCAGTGAATTCATACTATGTGGGTATAAACTATTGATATCTAGTGAAAGTATGTGTCGTCGTGGCTGTGATGTATCTAACCCACCCGGACAACGTTCGTGATTAGCAGTCACATGTTTCTTTGCAAATATACATTGACCTCCCCTTATTCCTTTTTTTGCAATGTCATATACCCTGTAATCTCTTATGTAATCTATTTCAGCTTTTGAGTGCTTTAAAAAGCATTCCCATGAGAAGCTTGGCAAAGTCAAAGAATAAGTAGGATCCATTTCGTATGTTTCCATTCCAAATTTGCGAAAGTTTTGCCAAACTTCTGCTAGTAATACTGTATCTAACAAACAAGTAAAACGCATGTAATCAGCTAATGTAAATAGGTTGAATTTTGCACAGATGTTTTGAACAAGCTCCCATTCACTGTCTGGTATTGACATATCATCAAGTAAAGATTTTCTAAAACAAGATCTTGTAGGAATAGGAATATCAAGACTTGTATTTTTAGTAAGAGACAAGAAAGGAAAATAAACAGGTTTTTGTAACAACGCCAGATCGTCTTGGCATGGTTTCGATACTTCAAGTTTCTTTGCAAAAGAATCATGGCTTGTTGTAGGTAAAATTTATATATACACTGCTGTACTATCTTAAGTGACTGAGAGGTTTTTGCGTTGAGTGATTCTACAAGTTCAAATAAATCAGAGTCAAAAAATAAATTGGCATCCATAAAACGTATTTTAACTTTTGAAGCAAAAGATTTGCCAGTATAGTTGGGTTGCTTAGAATCTTCAGGGAGATATTCTAAATTTAATTTAGGAAGCCATGTATCCTTAGCAGTTATTGTTATTGAAATAAATTCTTTAGGGGCTTTTGCAAGAGCTTTTACGTTTTTAGACGAAAAAATATTAATTTTCATTGCATTAATTAAAAGGTGATAATCAAAAGCACCTCCGTAGTGCAAAATAAGTGGGATCTCGTGCTTGTATTTAATACTAAGGTTACAACGACTACACGCAGCAAATTCAAAATTACCATGGTCGTGGTTATGATGAAACGTCCTAGTCGTCTTGGTTTCTTTACTAAATTCGCGCTTACACAGGTGGCAGTGCGTAGCTTGTTCAAACTGTGCTCTTACACTTTCTGTTGGTTTTACTTTGTTATTTGTTTCTCTAATATGTGTAAGTAACCTGTTTGCCCAGTAAAATATACGTTTAAAAAAATGTTTTACTACATCTTCCCCATCAAAATACTCTATAGAAACAACGTTGTCTTTATCTTGCATTCTTCTAATAATAATAAAAGAATAAGCCGCAGGTGTAATTTCTGTTGTATACTTTGTGTTGGTTTTTGCAAGTTTTAAATCTTGAATAGGATTTGCAAACGTAAAGAACTTATAAACAATGACAAAGGGGTACGGAAGTGTTTGTTATGGTTTTGCAAACTTGACTCTTTCCCATGGTTTAGAAAAAATAATTTTTCTCTCTTCACGAACTTGACAGTTGTCACTGTGCTGTTGTAAATTCTTTTCAGAATTAAAACTCCTTAAACACAATTCGCAATAAAAAGCTTTGTTCTGTCGTCTATTACGCATAAATTTATCAAGATCAGTAATTAGTACTAAATCGTAAGATTTGGTCTTGTCGCCCTTTTCTTGATTATAAATTAAAAATAAATTACACAGTTCAGTTAACTCAGAATTACGCGACCGTCTAATAGGGACAATGTCGTCATCGCGATGACTCCAAATATTAATACCAAGATTATTTTTAATTTCAAAATTATTTAAATCTTCGCCAATACGCAAAGGACAATTAATATCAGTAAAATCAAATTGCGAAAAATAGGAAATATACTGTTTGGGACTCTCTAGTTTTAGTTTGGCATAGCGAGTAGCATTAGATTTAGACTGCTGCTTATTTACTTTATACTCAGCTAAGATTTCATCGCGGTATCTGTGAGCAGCAACACAGAATTTAAAGCAGTCATCGCATTTGTTTTTAATATTTAAGTATCCACTTCTTTTATAATTCAACTTTGGAAATTTAATATATCCTTTTGCTTTAGCATTTGAAAATAAATTTAAAACTCCTACTTTAAATTGAATAGAATTTACTTGCTTAAGTGTCCAACCAGTACCGTGCTTATTAAAACCATTTAAGTGTTGTATAACTTCACTTGCACTATTAAATATAAAGTTTTCGATTTCGTCTTCATTCATTATATCGTAATTACTAGACACTAAACTAATGCTGTCTTTTTTTTTTGTTGGTTCGTTTTCTACTTTAATTTCTAATTCTAATGCTACATCTAATATAAGTTGAGCCTTAATACTAATATGTACAGCTAAGTTTTGAGTTAACAATTCCACAATAGACTCGTATAGTTCAGTCAAAATGTATGTAATGTCTTGAGACTCTTCAGTTGGTTGATGCATGTAGGTCACCATTAGTCCCTTATGAGCTCTTGACGACTCTTGAAATACATCAAGATCTATTAGTGACGAACGACGAGTGCGACGAGAAGGGCCTGCGGGACTATCTTCACTGCTGGTAGTAGTATCAAGTCCGTAGGTTGCTCCTGAACGACTGGTTCCACCGCCAGTTAGATTTTGATTTCTGTTGTCATAGTGTGCAAGACGCTCACCAGGCTGCAGACATGAGTGATAAGTTTTGTCAGAACAGAATCGGTTGCAATCTCCACAGTGATGAATATCCTCAACGTGAGCTTGATACGCCACATATCTTCTGCATTCGAACAGACATCTAGGCATGGAACACTCAAAGCGCTTTAAATCAACAAACAAAATAATATTAGAATTCAATGTATATTAAACAATAAAATAAATGCAAAACAGAATACACACAACTAAATTTTGCAAAAACCTGAATACACGATACACGTACATAGTTAGACTGTCCGTTGTTAATAGCAGTTGGGTAGTTTGGCTGTTCGTGGTACTGAACTGCCGTGTTTGGTACTAGGGCTGGTTGATCCATGTCTGAGAAGAAGTTGTGTTGTAGAGTCGATGCTTTTCGTTAGTTCTAATGCTGTTCTTTGAGGCGAGTGGAGTGGGATGGAAACGTTGATGCTCAGAGGAGTGCTGGAGATGGTGTGAGGGTCCCTATGAGTCTGCCGCGGTACTTATAGTTGATCCGTGGTGGGTGGTGGCCACCTGTTTCTGGTAAACCCCTTCTGCTTTAACTAGGGACCATAGTTTTCCATTGCGATAAATCTTGATCATTTTGAATACAAAGAGAAGTAGGACCAGGATAAATGACACGTAGATGGCTGCACATGCGCAGAAAGAGAAACAATAACAAATGCACATTTAGCAATGGTTTAAAAATAGACACGTGTTATATGCGCATCAAATGTTTTATTTAATATACATGTATATAATTGTATTAAACGTAATGGTGAATTTTGCACTCACTAATCAAGTCAAACGTTGTATTTACCACCAGTTTTGCTTCGTGTTGGTTGTACTTGTCCACTACATCAAGTATAATTCCGTTTTGCGTATTCAAATTCTCAAGCATATATTTTAAGGCTTGAAGAATCAACTTGTTGAATGAACTGGGCTTGGTCACGGCAGATGGCGTAATATCAGGGCTGGAAAATGACGGTTTGTCTTGCTGGAGAGTGTTTTGTATTGCTTCTAGGGCTATCTTCTCCTTCGTAAATAAACCATTATTGCTTGGTGTACTTTTAAAGCTTGGAACGGTGCTTTTAGTGTCAACTATTGGATTATTAAATTCATGTTGGGCATGCACTACAGTGTTGCAACATGTTGCAAGTAGGAGAAGCGCTAGTGCGCAAAAACGGAATACTACACGTTGCAGAAACATTGTATAGCTTTGTATTGAACACTTTGGCATTACAAGGTAGACTGACACTGTCTAATTGATGGCAGCTCTATTTATATGTATCGAGATTTAACTTTCTTTGATGCACTTGTATTGCTGCGATTTCTCACGTATGCATATCCACGGTTGCGATCTGATTTTAGCTGTGGTTTCTTTATATTAGCTTGAGACATTACTTGCTCGTAGCTGAGCCACTCCTGAACTGGTAGTTGTTTTAACCTATCGACGCCAGATGGAGCACTGATGGAGGAATTTTCACTTGGTTCTTTGTAATTTCCGCCAACGTGCATTGGAACGTCTTTGTAACAATTGAGTTTATTCTCTGGCAAACAGCGGTGTTGCTTAGCAACGTTCAAAGCCTTTTGCTCTTCTCGAATTTTCATAAGCTCAGCATAGAGCTTGGGTTCAATTGCTTTCATAACAGTAGCCATAGCTATTCTAATTGTTTGAATTGTATATTTTATCAGCACAAATTATATCTGACAGTAGTGTAACACGGCAGATTTCACTGTTGTAAACTTTATGGAATATCGTTGCTAAGATTCGACGCACAAGGTTCTTGTTTCTTATATATAGTTTTTCCATGTTATCTAAACCCGTTTTTTTCAAAGTTTTCACAAGTCTATTTATTTGATTTGAATATCGCGGATCTATATGTTTGCAAAACCTATCTACGTTGAATATACACTCTGCTATAACATAAAGCAAATCAACAGTTGCACATTTAATGTAAGTTGAATATTCTCTTAGTTTTGAGTTTGCTTATAGTGATAGATATTCAAAGTTTTCTTCAAACAGACTTTTTCTCTTTCGTTCCACCGGCATGATGAGTTTTATTTGTATACATATATGTCAGTACTATTTACAGGGAAAATGTTATTACGTACAAACATGTGTGGGTTCGGGCACTGTGGATGCAAGTCCAAGAACAAGTAACTATGTTGGCGTAGACTGCATGCTTTTTCGTATGCTTCTTGCAAAAACTTCTTACGACTAGGTGCAATTTGTCTTGCAATTTGGTTAATTATGCTACGGTCTCTAGGCACGTCAAAGAGAACTAGATATTTCGTACTTAAACTAGTGGTTCTCAGTTCTTTAGAAAAGGCGTTTTGCAGAATAAGTATTACACTGAAATTCATATGATGAGACAATTCTGTGAATATTTTCTGAACTAATTGTCTAGCCTTATGATTTGCTTCCATAAAATTTAAATGATCGTCTAAAACAATAAGACATGGGCTGTCTATTTCTTGAATCAGTGACTCAATATTATCTATATCAGATGTTAAAGTTATGTCTTTATCTTCTAGGAAATCAGTGCTTGAAAATTCTGGTTGGTCAGTATGTACACTTATATACAACACTTTATTAATATTATTTCCAATTATTTGCCTACGGCGCTTAACAATTTCTAAACACAGAGTACTTTTACCAGAAAAACTAGGGCCACATAGCATAGCCGTAAAAGGGTGTATTAATTTAAAGTCAACAGTATCTGATGTTGCCATCGTCAAGTGCAAACAACAACTGATCAGAACTCACAAACGACAAGTATATTTAAGGAATATTTACAATATATTATAATAGCTAATTATTTATACAACTATTTCTTATACAATTTGCTACTAATTCTTAAACTATTTACATTTTATACATTTTTAATATTATTTATACAATTAACATATGTTTATTCAGACATTTTACAAATATGTATATAGTACTCTGTGTATTTATTTACAATTTTACTTAAACATTAACTTATGACTTATATTATATACAAAAACATATATATATATACATAGTTGATACAATGTTATTACTATACTATTACTATTACTATAGTTTTACAATAAACTGTGGTTTTTACATTAAATAGACAATGTTTTATTCTTAAATGTATTACAATACACAATAGGTTTACAAAAACGGGTGCTTAATTGCTATATATTTACAATATACACTTCTTATTGTTATATCTTAAGCCTAGGGATACCATAACATATTTTTACAAAACTCGGGACAACATACTTTACAGGTATTAGACTGTAACTTATATCTATGTGTAGAACACTTGCTTAACATAGGGATCATATTTACAAACTTTTTAACTTTTCTATCATTAACTAGTACAGAACATGTAAATACATTTATAAAATCTTGGTATGATACACCAATTGTACGCGAATATAAGAAATATAAACAATACATTCCGCAAACAGTAGATCGTCCACTCTGCAGTGCTGTACAATTTTCTGCAATAACGTATCTGCCTGGCACTTGGAGGTTTTTGTATTGCTGAATTGGGAAACCATAGGAGTCGAAATATTCAAAGGATTCTCTCGAAACGATCCAGTAACAAATCCAGTGACGCCCAGTGCCCTCTAGCTTGTCTGTATTTTGTATTATTGCAATTGGATACGATGGTTCCCCGTTGCTGGTTTCTTTTCTTGCGTTTTCTAATGTAATCTTTATTTCGTCTGCAGCTATTACGTAGTATTTGATGCTTGTTCCGCCAAGTAAGATTCCGAGACATTGCTCCAACTGTGCTGTATTCATTCTGCACGCGCGTGTTGTTGTTGGTCAGTCAGCTTCTATTTAGCAACAGACATGTTTTGAATTCGCACACGTGATTTTATGCACAATTGTCTAGGGTGTTTTGGCAGGAAGCTTGATTGTTTGCTACATACATCTTAACGGTTGATGATGACTTGTTTATTTCGGTCAATCTCAACTACGGTTTGGTACTGGCTAAACAGTATAGCCGTAACAGACGTGGTCAATGCGGTTCTGAATTTCAACTGGATTTGAACTTGACCAGATTTATTTACACTCAGTGCATTAGCCTGTGTTGGTACCAGCTCAAATGCAAACAGGACTCTTCCTTTGGTGTAGTTCTGCTGAGATATGCCATTTCCTAGGGTTGGGTTGGCTGCGGTCTTCTTCAAGGTGTTTAAAGCAAGTAGATAATTATCTTGACCATTACTAGAGGCATCTTTGAAACTCATAGGCAATGTCTTGTACTCTATTGCTTCTTGGTTCATTGAAACTGTGATTTCGCTGAGATTAAAGTGTTGAAAGTTGCAGAATGATTTGATCAGCTCCCCCAAGTACGCTGCAGAATCAACAAGTCCAAATACTATATACTGCGGCAACCTGCCGTTAATACAGTTATCCAATGAGTGCGAGCTGACTCCAGATGGAATGACAAAGTTCTTGATCTCAGGTTCAAGGCAAGGATACTTCAAAGTCCCATTGTTGAGATTAAGTCTATGCTTTTCAATTGCCATTGGAGATACTGTCTGCCGCTTCAAGTACAGTACAGCATTAACAATGTCTACACGGAATGGACAGCCCGCATACCCAGACCTTGTTTCAGTTTCAGCGTCAATGCAGAAGGCAGGATGAGATCTGCGCATGATAATTCGGATATCAGTTTCTCCAGGCAGCATTCGCGTTTGTTCAAAGAATGGTGACTCGGGTCTTCCCACCATAGTAAACGGTTTTGACTGTGCTGCAATATTGTATCTTGCCAAGAATCCGGTGTCTGTTTTCTTAAATTCATCAGGAGTAATGTTTGGGTAGTACAGCTGATCCAACATTACATTATTTTTTTCGATTGGGTTTGATGAAAGTTCCCGTTTTAAGTATGAACTAATGGCATAGTGGTTCGAGTTGTCACTCACGAGTTGGCCATTAAGAAAGAATTCCATGTTACTGAATAGGCCATAGAACAGCATGGAACACGGAGCGACCACGCCGGTAGCTGCGATCTCCTTCCCATCTGCTAGCATTACACGGCAAGCTAGTTCCAAGTGGGATTCGTTCAAGTTGTAGTATTTTCCAGGAGATTTTAGTATGTCGAATATAAGGGGATTCTCATTATCTCTTGGACTGAGCACTGGATAATATGGGTAATATTCGGGTGCATCTTCAAGACTAATATTGGTTGGGGGAAGTTTATCAAGCACTAGATTGCTTTGAATAGACTTCTGGGACCCCTCGTACACTGTCGGTTCGTCGTAAAAGCCTTGTGTTTCCATGATTTGCGGAGCTGCTAATAGACTTTTGATACTGCTTCGTGGTAGTCAGGATGTTGAATGACAAAAATTTCAGCAAACAGTGGTTTATAACTTATCGTCGTCGGCTAATGTTGCGCCTACGTCCTGCCCCAGTCTGGGTAGAACTCCTGCTTGATACAGTTCGTCTTACACGAGAGACTGGGGTTTTTCGCAGCCGACCCTCAATTTGCGTTCTCTTCTTAACACGCCTGCCCCGTGATCCTCCAGCTTGAGTGCGCCTGTACACCATCCTTCCTCCTCCACTCTGACTGGCTCGAGCTGGTGGTTTACGTGATGTACTTCTGTGTTTATTGCACAAAGTGCGACAATGAGATACTCTGCATTTACGGCCTGTGGCAGTTGGTTTAGTGATTCTACGTTGCTTCAATGGCACAAAATATTGATTTTCTTTGACACTTGAATCGCCTAATGAATTTCCGATAGGTTCTGCAGTTTCAATTGATACACTATTATCGCCTGCCCGCATTTGGCTCTTGTTGCTGTCTTTATTTTGATTTGCAGAAATAGGTTCAAGAACACAGTATTCACCAAGCAAGCTATCTTTTACAATGTCTTCGTCCACTACACTTGAATTTGTGTCGTTAATGTTTTTGCACAGTATCTTACGCATTATTAATAAACAACAATGTTTATTTAAGCACTAGTTTGAATGCATTTAGACTGGTTTGCAATAATAAGATTTGAGAACTTGCTCTATAAAAGATTTGATGTTGTCACTTCTAAGGTTAAATAAGAATAACTGCTAAATTAGCACGTCTTCGCCTTTTATACTTGGCGGCATGTTGTTTGCTTAGAAATTGCGAGGTCAAAACTGCAATTCAATTATAGTCTGAGTATTGGCATCAAGTTGCACAAGGGAACGGTACTCATTGACCAAACTGAATCTCATTACTTGATGTTGTTGTCTGTGTAATGGCACAAACAGTATAGGGACAAAGCTGTGAACAGTCTCATTAGTGTAGTCATTAGATATATTGACTGCTCGCAGTAACGGCAGTGAATGAGAGGCATACAACTGGTTTTCAACTAGGCTGCATAATACAAGAAGCCTCTTTGCTGGTACAGTGTGTTCAGGCTCAACGTCCTCTTCAAATTGTTCTTTTTCTACTTCTCGTTCTTCTTTCTTTGCTAATTCCTGTCTCAGTTGCGCAGACTCGCCAGCTTTGAATATAAAATTGTCATCAAAGCCGAAAAATCGATTCACAAGTAGTGGCAGCTGTACTGTGATATCTTTGGGCATGCCTGGTATACTTAGGTGTCCATCCGCATGTTCAAACTGTACTTGCGTATCAGCCCACAAATTTTCCATTAGAGTACGATTAATTTTATGCACCACGTGATCCAAATCTAGTTCTTCTGGTTCGTTCATTGGAATAAAGTTTGCATATTTTTTGAATAATCGCAAGTCCATATATTCAGAGTCGACAATGTTATTGTATAACTCTTCATCTAAATCAAATTCAGATTCGTAGACGCCATTATAAAACTTGTCGTGCTGCTGCAGTCCTAAGCACAATGCGATGGGTTCAGGCAAAACCACATACTCGTTCTCACCGCATTCAAATGTAAGATTGCACTTTGTATTACTTTTATCTAACGGAAATTCAATCTTTAGATTTATATTATAAAACTCTGGGTCATTCATTTCAACGTTGAATCGTTCAAAGAATTTGCGAAAATCAAAGTCTCCATGGTTATTCTCTCTTCTAAACATTAAAATGTTCTCAAAGCCTTGGTAAAGCTGTATGATGTTTTCCATATTTTGAATTTTCTCAGCTCCAAAATTAAAGTTTGCACCAATGGAAATACTTTCCATGTCAGTTTCAAGTACATTGGCATACGGATAATGGTTTCCTGACATAAATCTGGATCTATTTTGCTTGAAAAATGATGAAAGTGATTTGGGAATTTCAATAATGACACTATTTGATGGGGACAGGTTCTGGAGTAGCATATGTAGATTGCCAGGATCCAAGCTCAATGGTTTCTGTGCAACGTTCAATGGCACAGTGTCTTTATTTAGCCTTAGCTTGGTAGTGAGTCCACTCATAAATTCTTTCAAGGTCGTTTCTTGGTTTTGAAAGTTGACAAATGTCTTGATAGTTGGCTTGTAGTTTGGAAATAATTTGCCAATTGCATCTTCTTCAAGAGCAGCTGTGTTTCGCACTTTACGTGCTCGTGGTCTCTGAACAGGTTGTATCAGAGCAGGTTGTGGGCTTGAAGTATACCTCAGGCTTACGAGTCCAACGTCATAGTTTTGCAGATCCAAAGGGTATGGCAACACAGCTACAAAGCTTGCTGGTGTGTTATCTGTATATACACTATTTTGCTGGTCACTTGTAACTGTCACGTATATATTCTCGGAACCAATAGGATCTCGGTCTAACGGCGAGCAGTAATGGCCGTCCAATCTTCTTCTTTTTTGCGAAAATTGCTGTTGTATGACATTTGAAAACAAGGGCAAGAATCCAGAAGGCTCCATTGTAGCAGATATCAGGCTAGGCTCAGCTCTTTACTATAGAATGCTCCTGTTATAGGCGTGTTATTCAGATCTTCAAGGTAGTAGGTTATAGGTATAGTATCAAAGTTTACTGACTTTACAATGAACAATTCTTTCGAGTACGATTGGCTATATCCTGTTTGAAATACAAACGACGAATGCATGTAAAATCTAAAGTGCATCTCCTTATATATACTGTGTTTGTTGACCTACGTGTATTTATTACATGTACCTTTATCAAATAAGAGTTTTGTTCGGCTAATTCTAACACGGTCGCCGGGGGAATACTTTGCCTTTCTTTTGTCAGTGTTGTTAATTATATCTGAAAACATTGTTCTCCAGACTTGGTTCTCGTTCAATTGATTAACTTGAGAGGGCGCCATCTGTATTGTTGAGTGGAATGTGTTGTTGTATACCTTTACAAAGGCGGGAAATATATCTATAATCCTAGTTGTATTTCTCTTAGTCATGTACCTAGCAATCCGTTGAAAGATGGTCCTATACCAAACAAAGCATAGTATTATTAAAAGCACACGTGACTATATTAAATTGTATCTAAATATATACAAGATTACCATGCTAACTGACTAACCTTATTACGCGCTCTACTATACTAGACTTTGTCTCGCTATATGTGTTATAGTACTTGATTCCATGAGTTTTTAAAAACTGTTTAAACGACTCGGCGCGAAATTATGTGCCTGTATACAAATTAATATAATAGGGTCAAGCTACAATTTATAATAATTTAAATTAAATAGATTTATATAACTCTAATACTAATTTATAATATTATTATAATATACGTAAGACATAAAAGGCTGACACACCTTGGTCTGTAAATAGGTATATTGGAGTCTTCTTTGATTCTTAAAAAATATCTTTAAAAGCTTTGATAACTGACTCAGGTTTCTTATTTTTAATAAAACGGCAGTACAATTTCTTTGAAAATGCATCAATAACGAATAGAATATTAGCATAGCCGGAATTATCTTTAGCGAATTCCTTTCCCAAGATTTTCAGATCCGCACAATAGATTTCTCCTTCCATATTAACTAAAGTTCTTCGTCGTTTAAAGTTTTTGCGTACAGGCCGGTGCATTGAAAATGAACGCAGCTGACTTAGCTCCTTATTTACTACTGCTTTATCATGAAAGTTTTTGTTATTCTTGAGAAAACCACTAAGGGCCGAATACGAACCCTTGAATCTAGAGTTTGAATATGATTTACGAATTTCTGCCATATTTAGAGCTGTAATCATTACTGACCTACGTTGAACAACTGTCGATTGTAAATGCATACGGAGTCTTAAAATCAATGCTATTTATACACTCCCAGCCACATTTACAT
Source organism: Dicyrtomina minuta (assembly GCA_949802685.1). Lineage (NCBI taxonomy): Eukaryota > Metazoa > Arthropoda > Collembola > Symphypleona > Dicyrtomidae > Dicyrtomina > Dicyrtomina minuta. Next base: position 70,470 of record CATKUY010000053.1, read on the forward strand.
TTATACACTATTTTTTAATAGACAATATATTATTAACAAGGTGTACATAGTATTTTTTAGTTTTTCAATTTTAAAATTAAAACTACCACCGAGACTTGCATTATTTTCTATGTAGGATTGTACATTATTCTACTAAAGTATTAGTAAACATTTACAAAAATCGTTTCACTTGTTCCTTTATATTTGCTTTGCGTGCTTCCCTGCTACTAACTTGTAGTTCTTGCAACCTTTCTTCCTCCTTCCACCGTAACTCTATCTCGCGCTTGTGAGAAACATTTAACATCCTTCTAGCTTGAATTATTTCACTGTCCAAAATCATTAGATTTTTAAATGACGCAAACCGATACAACGCCACGTATGTTGTACACCCAATCATTTCTCTTGTGTCTAGAAATACACAGCCAATTGGTATGGTTGTTCCCTGTGACCTAAAAATATAATAAATTCCCAAACGACTATTCTGCGCTCTTGGCTACGGTGTACACAAATTAACTAGTGCTAAAAATCAATAAAGTACAATATTTTTGATCAATACACACCTATGAATTGTTATTGCCCAACTTAGAACCAGTGGAAATGTATGCACTCGGACATACTGCTGTGTTTCAAGGTCCAGTTCATTACTTTCAGTCCTGGAAATTCGGCAACCTTGCCCTCTTGACGTAACTACGATGTCGTTTCCTCTGTAGAACGGAAAGTGAACAATAATAGCTTCAACAAAGTTTGCCCAGTAGAGCCTGTTACGCGATGAACTAAACACAATATCGACAACTGTGCCTCTGCTGCCATTCACAAGATTTGCCTTTACATCCAAGTTCTTTGTTAACATTATCGGGACACCATAATCGATTTCCAAAGGATCTTTTGCAAGTGAAGAGTGCTCAGCAATAACGGCAGGTATTTCAGTAAAATCCGGATGCAGTTTTCGTATCATTTTTCTGTGTAATAGAAACAAGCAACAGAACAACACATTCAGTAAAAATGTTAAGAAAATAAAATTAGCACTATATATTTATACAAGCTAGTCGTCGTCACTGCCAGTCATTGTCAGATTCAGATTCAGTGTCACTTTCGGATTCGTCACCAAGTCTTACTGCGAAAAGGGGCTTTTTGTATAATGGGTTAGCAAGTAATAATCGTGCGTGTAAATAACTTCTGTACGACATTGTTGGCATCTTCAGGCCAGCCTCTCTAATTCTTGAAGCTGACACAGAATTATATATTTGAAAATTTTCACGCTCCAAGTGTATGCCTGAATGTTTCTTTAAAAACCGTAAAGGATGTCTGTTGATGAAAAAACAGTCAAAGCAATTAAACTTTCCTCTGACAGATAGTATAAAATAGGAAACAGGGACTCCAAAAAGCTGAACATGGCACTTTGAGCATTCGTATTTGTCTTTAGGCTTTACTTTTAAATGACGGGTTGGAATATAGTTTCGGTAAACTCCGTCAACTAAATATTTTTGACGATTTTCTGACCATTTGTCTGAATCACACTCTTTACAATAAAAAGTCTCGCTTTGACTTGAAACTACAACCAGGAAATCGTTGCAAGACAAGCAAAACGTAATGGATTGCTTGCATTCCCCCAGGACTGAGCCGCGACAGTGAATTGCCCAGTGGTTGTCTACTGGAGGCTTCATTGCGACTAAATACAATAATTAAATAAAGACTTGTATCACTGCAGTGGGGTGATAACCAAAAGAAGAAACTCTACCCAGCAAATCCCCATGAATCTGAGTTTGTATAGCATGACATATATTGGTGGTTGTAGGAGACAGTCTTAATACGACATGCGCTGCAGCCTATTTTATTAAAGTATGAATAAATATAAAAATAATATAACTAGAAGATATAAATGTATAAATAATTTACTTGCATACACAAGGCAATAAAATACTGACTTGTTGTGAGCGGCAACGTTGATGTTGAGTTCGTACAGATGTATTGATTTTTCAAATGCTTGAATTTCCTCGGTGCTGAGACGTGTTCTTAATACATGCTTTTGACGTTGTTGAATATTAAGAAGATCTAACGGAGTACATCGCCAGTACCTTAGCCTCATAAGAAACTCGTAGTACTGTTGCTGCTTTGGATCTGTAGTATTTTGTCTAAATGGTTTGTCCAAAACAAACGCCGTAGTAAAAGAGTTGTAAATTTGAATTGCGGCAACAATGTCGTCGGTCACGTTAGTTACAAATTTAGTATACAGTGCATAATCGCCGCAGCAAGAGGTTTGGTTGAAATCTCCAAACATGACGATCGTTCTACCTGCAAACGGCATAGAGGCTCGCGCGGGATCAACTAGTTTAAAATATTGGCCGACAAAATAAAGAAGGCGCAGACCAACAGTTGATACCTCATCTATTAATAAAACTTTGACGTTTTGAAAAGCAATTTTATCTGCTTGTGATATTCCATTGCTTAATTGGTCTAACAAAGTTCCGTTGGTATGTGGACGAATCTTAAAGCAACTGTGAAATGTTGATTCTCTTAAACTTGAAGCACAAATGCCCATGAACGAAACAGTTCGAAACGAAAATTTGCTATCTCGACTTTGTTTTTGTGACAGTATATGGTTTATTGTTTTTAGAGCCTGAGACTTTCCAGCTCCTGAAGTACCTGTGACAATCATGCTCAACGGGTTTTGGTAAAACTGTTTTTCAGGCAACTCAATTTGATTTCTGACAAGATCGATAATTCGTTTCTGAGCAGGTGACATAAACGTGTACGACACTTCTAGAGGTTGTGACATTTCTAATATTGCAGCTTGTGTCAAATCGTCAAACTGAGTTCAATCAAATGAGTACAATGGTTCCCACTTTAATGTTTTATCAGAAATAGAACTAGACAAATCACACTCACACTTACAATCTTAGTTGTCTCTGGCACTGAGTCGATGCTTGTAAAAACAACTTGGACAAAGTGAGTGATTTAAATTGAAAGCATAGAAACGCGACTGTGGCATCAGTGGTTTGTGTGGCAATGGTTCTGAGTATAGTCTAGGTAAGCCTGGCCGAATTGCCTCCCTATATTCTTTTAACGTTTTTTCGGCAACCTCTGCAAACTCAAAAGAAGTTCGTTTACACGAGCAGCATTTTATGTGTCTACAACAAACTCTTCCCGCTGGCTCATGCGATTCTCGTTCTGAGGATGGCAAGCTTTGTAATACTACTGGTGGTGGCTCTAGCCAAAGTTGGCCGTCGCGAGTGTTTGCACAAAGAAGTCTCTGAAGTTGTAAAGAAAAATATATTATACTTCCGTGGCACTGTCCACAAGTGAATCGATGTTGAACTGAACTAAAATTGTTAGTATGAAACCTGGCATTCAAGTCTCTAATAAAGTATTTGGGTTCTGTTGGTCGAGCCCATAAACTTCTCTTAGCAAAAACCGAAGCGCCACAAAACTGGCAGCTTATGAAAGTCAGCATGCTACAGTACAAATTGCTCGGATCCACAACATTCATACAATAGCAGCTCTCCTGGAGATGGACTTCTCAATTGAATTGTGCTGAACAACTAAATTTAAAATATACAAGTATTGGAACTTTGTTATTATAGTTTCTTGTTCATGGACTCGTAAAAGGGGGTGGTGGGTAGGACTATGGTTCACCTTAGCCAATCACACGACGCAATTTCCTGACCCCCGCCCTGATCACCGGTCTCATTAAATTAGCATAACTGCAAACTCTGAGGGACCAAACTAAAACGTCGCTACATTAATAACATATGGCCACTACAATCAATGATATTAATAGGCGAACCTTGCCATTTTTAGAATCATTCTGTGTTTAACTTTCAAGTCAACTTGTCTCCTCATTTTTTGGTCTCGTTTAATACTACAGTCAACTATACCCAACCATGCAACGAGGAAAAGAAATAAAGCAATCGCGACAACATCAAGAACACTCTTACAATTCCAAAATAACCCAAGGAAGAAACAGACTTTTGATGTTGCCAAAGCAAACAATTCAAAACAGTCCTCGTGTGGCACCATATGGACTCGACAGAAACCATGGATATGGCAAGTGGAACTCTGACTGCAAATCAGTCAATGTATTGTCAACTGAAAACGACAACTACAACAGCAAAGACTTGACCAGCTTTAATGCGCGTAGCATTACTGCTCAAGACTGGAAGTTTTTCGAAACGCCTGACACAACTTTTATTTACAAGACTCTTAAAGTTGAAGACCAAATTCGAGCACATCTTGTCTACGACGAGTATCTGCAGGCCCACGTCTACTACTTTGGGCGCAAGAACTATGGCAACTCTAGCCATTCCAAAGTTTCATTCACTGTATTTGAAAGCCATAATATTCTGGACTGGGCAGTTGAACTGCTGAAGCAAAATAAGAACCATCCGCTGCCAGGGAAAAAGATCACAGACCATTTGCCGTATTTTGAAAACAGAAGCAGTGCTGAGCTTTTAGAAGAACCGCGAAATCCAGCCAAGAAGTTTACTTACTGGCAAAGCCCACATTACACTCTACGCTCTGTGCGAGTCCGCTTTTCATTCAACACTATGACTGAAGCGATCAAAATGTTTATCAACTTTAACCCATCTGAAAACTACGCTCAGAAATACCCTGGGTATGGTGGCAGCACTGTTTCATTCAGTCTGATGGAAATCAACGCTTTGGTTGACTTTCTGACTACACAAAACGCAAAGCTTGCTGCATCTGAACCCCACGATTTTACACCTCGGTCTCGTCAATTGAATGCCCAAGAAGTCACACAGGAAAAACATAACCCAGAACCAGCCGTCAAAGTCCAGCCGGCACCACAACGTGTGGAAGTCGATTGGAATGGGGTTATTTCCACTGCAGTAGCAGGGTTTCAACCGTCACCGGAACAACCATTTGACTATTCTGATGTTGTTGCCGTCACTGATTCAGACATTGACGACTCTGACAATTCTGACGAAGACTGCGATGCAGAAGACGAAAACAGCAATGAAGAATATAATTTGTAAACTGCAACTTGCAAGTTTAAAGACATAATAATATAAAACATTTGTAGTAATGTGAATTTTGTAGTGTGTCCAACGGCAATATTAATTTGTGTGTGTACTAGTCATGTCTCTTGAAAATGTTGCCAAGTTCTTGTTATAAATTTAAAGTTTTGTTCAATTTTAAAAAGCAGTAGCAAGTCGTGTGTGTAAAATATAATAATACTTTATCAATAGTTTATTACCAACGTGTGAAATATTTTATACTCTGAATTTGTATACGTGAAAACTTAAAAAGTAAAATAAAATGTATAAAATGTAAACCTTGAGTTCTAGACTCGAACGTTTATAAATTAGATTTAATATTAGTGGCATAAATATACTGCAGTTGTAGTTAAGTTGCAACAGCGAATTCTATTTCTTGTAAAATATTTATTTCGATGGCACAAAACAAAGCAGAGAAAAATAATTGTAAGTTTCTATTTATTTTCAACGTTAAAAGTGAGGACTGACATTGCATTTCCAATCATGTTATTTAGTAGACATGCAAAGGAGAACTACTGCAGAGACCACCTATTTCAAACCTTTACATTTTGCCTTTTGTAATACAACTTATATAAGAAACAGTGAGAACAGTAGCCATTCCTAAAAAATAATAGTTGTATAGGGGTACACTGAGATGGTTACATGTGTGAACATATACACTAGCAACAACGAGTATACCATGTAAACAAGAAGTTTCTACAACTAGAAATTTAAAGAACACACATTGCACCAATACATATTGCTACATGGGCAAAGACATTTCGTCCATAAAATCCGCCATATTTTTTAACATCAAAATATCAAGTCCAAATATAAATTTTTGTTTTGGAATAGAGAAAGTTTTGAATTTTTTTGGAGGACGTTTTGCACCCCTATTCACATTGCCCCTGAAAGGTCAAGTGCCAAAACGCTCGAGTTTTTATTTTTACAACTTTTACATAACATGACATGACATTTACATACGTATACATAGAAAGCTCTATTCACGCTAGTGTTAACATGTCTACACTATACATTTTGCTACAAAAGCATAAAATCTTGTGTCGGGTAACTCACAGCAAAATATTTTTAAACACAACATATTTAATTATATACCAACTTTACTTAGACCAAAATATTATTTTTACAAAAGAAATATTACTACGGAACTTTTAAAACTACAAAAGAATCATAAAGTAAAGGTGAAAGTAAAAGAAAGTGGAGAAAGAATAAAGTAGAACCAAAAGCTAAACTTCAACACGACAGAATTCAAACCAAAAAATAAAGCACAAAGGTAGAATGTTAAAGTTGGGAAATGAAAAGAAGGAACAAAACAAAGCAGAATATAAGTTGAGGGAGCAAACAGAATCCAGGTTGGTTGTAGAAGTGGAGAAAGAATAGAGTCAAACCAAAAGCGAAACTTCAACACGACAGAATTCAAACGAGAAAAATAAAGCACAAAGGTAGAATGTTAAAGTTGGGAAATAAAAAGAAGGAACAAAGTGCAGTCAAATTAAAAAGCTAAAAGGATCCAGGTAGGTAGTAGTAGTGGTGAAAGCAGAGAGAGAATTTGGAACATTCAGTATCGTCTATCCTGGCCATGGGACTGGCACCAGTCAAGAAATAAAATAATCATATATTACATTTTAGTGCTGTGAAGAACATGCGCGCATCATAGCTTTACATTTCTCATACTCCGTCACGTCAGGTCCGGGCACTGTGTACATGCTACTACGTTCGTGCGTACCATACCATTTGCATTGCCTTTAATTGAATTATGCGTAACGTGTATCTTCCTATATACGTTTCTCTCCCTCCCTCTCTCTCTCTCTCTCTCGTGCCACTTACTTGAATTAGTCATCTCTCGCCACTGTCTCCTTTCCCCGGCACTCTCTGTCCATCCAGGCCTAGGTTGGAATTATTGATTGTTTTAATCGATACCACTACTGCTACGTACGTACCATATCAATCGCATCTCTCTCTGTTTACCGTCTCCATGCATTGAATTTAATAAGGCATAATTTGCATTTGCATACCTGTCAACATATCTCTCTCTCGGTCCCATTGAATTGCATATCATTACTTCAAATCGCATTATACATTACTCATTTATTACGCACCTACCTACCTACCTACTAATCTACACTGCTCCCTATGTATCTCTCTCTCCCTCTGTATCTCTTTCTATTCTCCTTGCCTCCCTCCCTCCTTCCCTCCATTGCCTGGGTCCCAGCCTCCCATCTCCAGCCTACAGATTCCCAGTACCCTTAATCTTTCTTTCTTATCTTCCCACTAATTAACTTAATCCATCCAATAAATAAAAAACTATCCATAACGGTCTCCAAACAAGTAGTATTGTTGCCGCAATTCAAATTTACAACTCTTTTACTACGGCGTTTGTTTTGAACAAACCATTTAGACAAAATACTACAGATCCAAAGCAGCAACAGTACTACGAGTTTCTTATGAGGCTAAGGTACTGGCGATGTACTCTGTTAGATCTTTTTAATATTCAACAACGTCAAAAGCATGTATTAGGAACACGTCTCAGCACCGAGGAAATTCAAGCATTTGAAAAATCAATACATCTGTACGAACTCAACATCAACGTTGCCGCTCACAACAAGTCAGTATTTTATTGCCTTGTGTATGCTAGTAAATTATTTATACATTTATATCTTCTAGTTATAATATTTTTATATTTATTTATACTTGATTTAAATAAGCTGCAGCGCATGTTGTAACAAGACTGTCTTCTACAACCCCCAATATATGTCATGCTATACAAACTCAGATTCATAGGAATTTGCTGGGTAGAGTTTCTCTTTTTGGTTATCACCCCACTGCAGTGATACAAGTCTTTATTTAATTATTTTATTTAGTCGCAATGAAGCCTCCAGTAGACAACCACTGGGCAATTCACTGTCGCGGCTCAGTCCTGGGGGAATGCAAGCAATCCATTACGTTTTGCTTGTCTTGCAACGATTTCCTGGTTGTAGTTTCAAGTCAAAGCGAGACTTTTTATTGTAAAGAGTGTGATTCAGACAAATGGTCAGAAAATCGTCAAAAATATTTAGTTGACGGAGTTTACCGAAACTATATTCCAACCCGTCATTTAAAAGTAAAGCCTAAAGACAAATACGAATGCTCAAAGTGCCATGTTCAGCTTTTTGGAGTCCCTGTTTCCTATTTTATACTATCTGTCAGAGGAAAGTTTAATTGCTTTGACTGTTTTTTCATCAACAGACATCCTTTACGGTTTTTAAAGAAACATTCAGGCATACACTTGGAGCGTGAAAATTTTCAAATATATAATTCTGTGTCAGCTTCAAGAATTAGAGAGGCTGGCCTGAAGATGCCAACAATGTCGTACAGAAGTTATTTACACGCACGATTATTACTTGCTAACCCATTATACAAAAAGCCCCTTTTCGCAGTAAGACTTAAAAACGAATCCGAAAGTGACACTGAATCTGAATCTGACAATGCCTGGCAGTGACGACGAGCTTGTATAAATATATAGTGCTAATTCTAATTTTGTAAAACTTTTTACTAAATGTGTTGTTCTGTTACTTGTTTTTATTGTACAGAAAAATGATACGAAAACTGCATCCGGATTTTACTGAAATACCTGCCGTTATTGCTGAGCACTCGTCACTTGCAAAAGATCCTTTGAAAATCGATTATGGCGTCCCAATAATGTTAACAAAGAACTTGGATGTAAAGGCAAATCTTGTGAATGGCAGCAGAGGCACAGTTGTCGATATTGTCTTTAGTTTATCGCGTAACAGGCTCTACTGGGCAAACTTTGTCGAGGCTATTATTGTTCACTTTCCGTTCTACAGAGGAAACGACATCGTAGTTACGTCAAGAAGGCAAGGTTGCCGAATTTCTAGGACTGAAAGTAATGAACTGGACCTTGAGATACAGCAGTATGTCCGAGTGCATACATTTCTACTGGTTCTAAGTTGGGCAATGACAATTCATAGGTGTGTATTCATCAGAAATATTGTACTTTACTGATTTTCAGCACTAGTTAATGTATGTACACTGTAGCTAAGAGCGCAAAGTAATCGTTTGGAAATTTATTATATTTTCAGGTCACAGGGAACAACCATACCAATTGGCTGTGTATTTCTAGACACAAGAGAAATGATTGCGTGTACAACATACGTGGCGTTGTCCCGGTTTGCGTCATTTGAGAATCTAATGATTTTGGACAGTGAAATAATTCAAGCTAGTAGGCTCTTAAATGTTTTTCACAAGCGCGAGATGAAGTTACGGTGGAAGGAGCAGGAAAGGTTGCAAGAACTACAAGTTAGTAGCAGGGAAGCACGCAAAGCAAATATAAAGGAACAAGTGAAACGATTTTTGTAAATGTTTACTATTATTTTACTGGAATAATGTACAGTCCTACATAGAAAATAATGCAAGTCTCGGTGGTAGTTTCAATTTTAAAATTAAAAGCCCAAAAAATATCATGTAAACCTTGTCAATAATATATTGTCCGTTAATAAATAGTGTATAAATGTAAATGTGGCTGCGAGAGTATAAAAAGCATTGATTTTAGGACTTTGCATGCATTAACAATCAGTAGTTGTTCAATGTAGGTGAGTATTAATTACAGCTTTAAATATGGCAGAAATTCGTAAATCATATTTAAACTCTAGATTCAAGGGTTCGTATTTTACCCTCAGTGGTTTTCTCAAGGATAACAAAAACTTTCATGATAAAGCAGTAGTAAATAAGGAGCTAAGTCAGCTGCGTTCATTTTCAATGCACCGGCCTGTACGCAAAAACTTTAAACGACGAAGAACTTTAGTTAATATGGAAAAGGAAATCTATTGTGCGGATCTGAAAATCTTGGGAGAGGAATTCGCTAAAAATAATTCCGGCTATGCTGATATTCTATTCGTTATTGACGCATTTTCAAAGAAATTGTACTGCCGTTTTATTAAAAATAAAAAACCTGAGTCAGTTATCAAAGCTTTTAAAGATATTTTTAAAGAATCAAAGAAGACTCCAATATACCTATTTACAGACCAAGGTGTGTCAGCCTTCAATGTCTTACGTATATTATAATAATATTATAAATTAGTATTAGAGTTATATAAATCTATTTAATTTAAATTATTATAAATTGTAGCTTGACCCTAATAAATTAATTTGTATACAGGCACAGAATTTCGCGCCAAGTCGTTTAAACAGTTTTTAAAAACTCATGGAATCAAGTACTATAACACATATAGCAAGACAAAGTCTAGTATAGTAGAGCGGGTTATAAGGTTAGTCAGTTAGCATGGTAAACTTGTATATATCCAGATACAGTATTATATAGTCACGTATACTAATGATTACATGCTTTGTTTGGTATAGGACCATCTTTCAGCGGATTGCTAGGTACATGACTAAGAGAAATACAACTAGGATTATAGATATATTTCCCGCCTTTGTAAAGGTATACAACAACACATTCCACTCAACAATACAGATGGCGCCCTCTCAAGTTAATCAATTGAACGAGAACCAAGTCTGGAGAACAATGTTTTCAGATATAATTAACAACACTGACAAAAGAAAGGCAAAGTATTCCCCCGGCGACCGTGTTAGAATTAGCCGAACAAAACTCTTATTTGATAAAGGTACATGTAATAAATACACGTAGGTCAACAAACACAGTATATATAAGGAGATGCACTTTAGATTTTACATGCATTCGTCGTTTGTATTTCAAACAGGATATAGCCAATCGTACTCGAAAGAATTGTTCATTGTAAAGTCAGTAAACTTTGATACTATACCTATAACCTACTACCTTGAAGATCTGAATAACACGCCTATAACAGGAGCATTCTATAGTAAAGAGCTGAGCCTAGCCTAATATCTGCTACAATGGAGTCTTCTGGATTCTTGCCCTTGTTTTTTAATGTCATACAACAGCAATTTTTGCAAAAACGAAGAAGACTGGACGGCCATTACTGCTCGCCGTTAGACCGAGATCCTATTGGTCCTGAGAATATATACGTGACAGTAACAAGTGACCAACAAAATAGTGTATATACAGATAACACACCAGCAAGCTTTGTAGCTGTGTTGCCATACTCTTTGGATCTGCAAAACTATGACGTTGGACTCGTGAGCCTGAGGTATACTTCAAGCCCACAACCTGCTATGATGCAACCTGTTCAGAGACCACGAGCACGTGAAGTGCGAAACACTGCTGCCGTTGAAGAAGATGCAATTGGCAAATTATTTCCAAACTACAAGCCAACCATCAAGACATTTGTCAACTTTCAAAACCAAGAAACGAACTTGAAAGAATTTATGAGTGGACTCACTACCAAGCTAAGGCTCAATAAAGACACTGTGCCATTTGACGTTGCACAAAAAGCATTGAGCTTGGATCCTGCCAATATACATATGCTACTCCAGAACCTGTCCCCATCAAATAGTGTCATTATTGAAATTCCCAAATCACTTTCATCATTTTTCAAGCAAAACAGATCTAGATTTATGTCAGGAAACCATTATTCGTATGCCAATGTACTTGAAACTGACATGGAAAGTATTCCCATTGGTGCAAACTTTAATTTTGGAGCTGAGAAAATTCAAAATATGGAAAACATTATACAGCTATACCAAGGCTTTGAGAACTTTTTAATGTTTAGAAGAGAGAATAACCATGGAGACTCTGATTTTCGCAAATTCTTTCAACGATTTAACGTTGAAATGAATGACCCAGAGTTTTATTATATAAATCTAAAGATTGAATTTCCGTTAGATAAAAGTTATACAAAGTGCAAGCTTACATTTGAATGCAGTGAGAACGAGTATGTGGTTTTGCCTGAACCCATCGCATTGTGCTTAGGACTGCAGCAGCACGACAAGTTTTATAATGGCGTCTACCAATCTGAATTCGATTTAGATGAAGAGTTATACAATAACATTGTGGACTATAAATATATGAGCTTGCGATTATTCAAAAAATATGCAAACTTTATTCCAATGAACGAACCAGAAGAACTCGATTTGGATCACGTGGTGCATGAAATTAATCGTACTCTAATGAAAAATTTGTGGGCTGATACGCGAGTACAGTTTGAACATGCGGATGGACACCTAAGTATACCAGGCATGCGCGAAGATATCACAGTACAGCTGCCACTACTTGTGAATCCATTTTTCAGCTTTGATGACAATTTTATATTTAAAGCTGGCGAGTCTGCGCAACTGAGACAGGAATTAGCAAAGGAAGAAGAACGAGAAGTAGAAAAAGAACAATTTGAAGAAGACGTTGAGCCTGAACACACTGTACCAGCAAAGAGGCTTCTTGTATTATGCAGCCTAGTTGAAAACCAGTTATATGCCTCTCATTCACTGCCGTTACTGCGAGTAGTCGATATATCTAATGACTACACTAATGAGACTGTTCACAGCTTTGTCTTTTAACTGTTTGTGCCATCACACAGACAACAACATCAAGTAATGAGATTCAGTTTGGTCAATAAGTACCGTTCCCTTGTGCAACTTGATGCCAATACTCAGACTATAATTGAATTGCAGTTTCGACCTCGCAATTTCTAAGCAAACAACATGCCGCCAAGTATAAAAGGCGAAGACGTGCTAATTTAGCAGTTAATATTATTTAACCTCTGAAGTGACAACATCAAATCTTTTGAAGAGCAAGTTCTAAAATCCTATTATTGCAAACAAGTCTTAATGCATTTAAACTAGTGCTTAAATAAACATTGTTGTTTATTAATAATGCGTAAGATACTGTGCAAAAACATTTACGACACAAATTCAAGTGTAGTGGACGAAGACATTGTAAAAGATAGCTTGCTTGGTGAATACTGTGTTCTTGAACCTATTTCTGCAAATCAAAATAAAGACAGCAACAAAACCCAAATGGGGGCAGGCGATAATAGTGTATCAATTGAAACTACAGAAACTATCGGAAATTCAGTAGGCGATTTAGGTGTCGAAGAAAATCAATATCTTGTGCCATTAAAGCAACGTAGAACCACTAAACCAACTGCCACAGGCCGTAAATGCAGAGTATTTCATTGTCGCACTTCGTGCAATAAACAGAGAAGTACATCACGTAAACCACCAGCTCGAGCCACTCAGAGTGGAGGCGGAAGGATGGTGTACAGGCGCACTCAAGCAGGAGGATCACGGGGCAGGCGTGTTAAGAAGAGAACGCAAATTGTGGGTCGGCTGCGAAAAACCCCAGTCTCTCGTGTAAGACGAACTGTATCAAGCAGGAGTTCTACCTAGACTGGGGCAGGACGTAGGCGCAATATCAGCCGACGACGAAAAGTTATAAACTGCTGTTTGCTAAAATTTTTGTCATTCAACATCCTGACTACCACGAAGCAGTATCAAAAGACTATTAGCAGCTCCGCAAATCATGGAAACACAAGGCTTTTACGACGAACCGACAGTGTACGAGGGGTCCCAGAAGTCTATTCAAAGCAACCTAGTGCTTGATAAACTTCCCCTGACCAATATAAGTCTTAAAGATGCACCTGAATATTACCCATATTATCCAGTGCTCAGTCAAAGAGATAATGAAAATCCCCTTATATTCGACATACTAAAATCCCCTGGAAAATACTACAACTTGAACGAATTTCACTTGGAACTAGCTTGCCGTGTAATGCTAGCAGATGGGAAGGAGATCGCAGCTACCGACGTGGTCGCTCCGTGTTCCATGCTGTTCTATGGCCTATTCAGTAACATGGAATTCTTTCTTAATGGCCAACTTGTGAGAGACAACTCAAATTACTATGCTATTAGTTCCTATTTACAAAGGGAACTTTCATCAAACCCAATCGAAAAAAATAATGGAATGTTGGATCAGCTGTACTACTCAAACATTACTCCCGATGAATTTAAGAAAACATACACCGGATTTTTGGCAAAATACAACATTGCAGCACAGTCAAAACCGTTTACTATAATGGAAAGACCCGAGTCACCATTCTTTGAACAAACGCGAATGCTGCCTGGAGAAACTGATATCCGAATTATCATGCGCAGATCTCATCCTGCCTTTTGTATTGACGCTGAAACTGAAACAAGGTCTGGGTATGCGGGCTGTCCATTCCGTGTAGACATTGTGAATGCTGTACTGTACTTGAAGCGGCAGACAGTATCTCCAATGGCAATTGAGAAGCATAGACTTAATCTCAACAATAGGACTTTGAATTATCCTTGTCTTGAACCTGAGATCAAGAACTTTGTCATTCCATCTGGAGTCAGTGCGCACTCATTGGATAACTGTATTAACGGCAGGTTGCCGCAGTATATAGTTTTTGGACTTGTTGATTCTGCAGCGTACTTCAGGAAGCTAACCAAATCATTTTGCAACTTTCAACACTTTAATCTCAGCGAAATCACAGTTTCAATGAGCCAAGAAGCAATAAAGTACAAGACATTGCCTATGAGCTTTAAAAATGCCTCTGGTAATGGTCAAGATAATTATCTACTTGCTTTAGACACATTGAAGAAGACCGCAGCCAACCCAACCCTAGGAAATGGCATATCTCAGCGGAACTACACCAAAGGAAGAGTCCTGTTTGCATTTGAGCTGGTACCAACACAAGCTTATGCACTTAGTGTGAATAAATCTGGTCAAGTTCAAATCCAGTTGAAATTCAAAACCGCATTGACCACGTCTGTTACAGCTATACTGTTTAGCCAGTACCAAACCGTAGTTCAGATTGACCGAAATAAACAAGTTATCATCAACCGTTAAGATGTATGTAGCAAACCATCAAGCTTTCTGCCGAAACACCTTAGACCCAAAACACCTTAGACAACTGTGCATAAAACCACGTGTGCGAATTCAAGACATGTCTGTTGCTAAATAGAAGCTGACTGACCAACAACAACACGCGCGTGCAGAATAAATACAGCACAGTTGGAGCAATGTCTCGGAATCTTACTTGGCGGAACAAGCATCAAATACTACGTAATAGCTGCAGACGAAATGAAGATTACATTAGAAAACGCAAGAAAAGAAACCAGCAACGGGGAACTATTGTATCCAATGGCAATAATACAAAATACAGACAAGCTAGAGGGCACTGGGCGTCACTGGATATGTTACTGGATCGTTTTGAGAGAATCCTTTGAATATTTCGACTCATATGGTTTCCCAATTCAGCAATACAAAAACCTCTAAGTGCCAGGCAGATACGTTATTGCAGAAAATTGTACAGCACTGCAGAGTGGACGATCTACTGTTTGCGGAATGTATTGTTTATATTTCTTATATTCGCGTGCAATTGGTATTTCATACCAAGATTTTATAAATGTATTTACATGTTCTGTACTAGTTAATGATAGAAACGTTAGAAAGTTTGTAAATATGATCCCTATGTTAAGCAAGTGTTCTACACATAGATATAAGTTACAGTCTAATACATGTGAAGTATGTTGTCCTGAGTTTTGTAAAAATATGTTATGGTATTCCTAGGCTAAAGATATAACAATAAGAAGTGTATATTGTAAATATATAGCAATTAAGCACCCGTTTTTGTAAACTTATTGTGTATTGTAATACATTTAAGAATAAAACATTGTCTTTATAGTGTAAAAACCACAGTTTATTGTAAAATATAGTAATAGTATAGAAATATCATTGTATAAACTATATATATATATATATGTTTGTTGTTTAAGTATATAAGTCATAAGTTAATGTTTAAGTAAAATTGTAAATAAATACACAGAGTACTATATACATATTTGTAAAATGTCTGAAAAATCGTATGTTAATTGTATAAATAATAATAAAAATGTATAAAATGTAAATATTTTAAGAATAAGTAGCAAATTGTATAAGAAATAGTTGTATAAATAATTAGTTGTTATAATATATTGTAAATATTCCTTAAATATACTTGTCCTTTGTGAGTTCTGATCAGTTGTTGTTTGCACTTGACGATGGCAACATCAGATACTGTTGACTTTAAATTATTACACCCTTTTACGGCTATGCTATGTGGCCCTAGTTTTTCTAGTAAAAGTACTCTGTCTTTAGAAATTGTTAAGCGCCGTAGGGAAATAATTGGAAATAATATTAATAAAGTGTTGTATATAAGTGTACATACTGACCGACCAGAATTTTCAAGCACTGATTTTCTAGAGGATAAAGATATAACTTTAACATCTGATATAGATAATATTGAGTCACTGATTCAAGACATAGACAGCCCGTGTCTTGTTGTTTTAGACGATCATTTAAACTTTATAGAAGCAAATCATGAGGCTAGACAATTAGTTCAGAAAATATTCACAGAATTGTCTCATCATATGAATTTCAGTGTAATACCTATTCTGCAAAACGCCTTTTCTAAAGAACTGAGAACCCCTAGTTTAAGTACGAAATATTTAGTTCTCTTTAACGTGCCTAGAGACCGTAGCATAATTAACCAAATTGCAAGACAAATTGCACTTAGTCGTAAGAAGTTTTTGCAAGAAGCATACGAAAAAGCATGCAGTCTACGCCAACATAGTTACTTGTTCTTAGACTTGCATCCACAGTGCCCGAACTCACACATGTTTGTACGTAATAACATTTTCCCTGTGAATGGTACTGACATATATGTATACAAATAATACTCATCATGTCGGTGGAACAAAAGCAAAAAAGCCGGTTTGAAATAAACTTTGAATATTTATCACTATCAGCAAACTCAAAACCAAGAGAATATTCAACTTACATTAAATGTGCAACTGCTGATTTGCTTTATGTTATAGCAGAGTGTATATTGAACGTAGATAAGTTTTGCAAACATATAGACTCGCGATATTCAAATCAAATAAATAGACTTGTAAAAACCTTGAAACATGCAGGTCTATATAACTTGGAAAAACTATACATAAGAAACAGAAACCTTGTGTGCCGAATCCTAGCAACGATATTTCATAAAGTTTACAACAGTGAAATCTGCCGTGTTACACTTTTGTCAGATATAATTTGTGCTGATAAAATATACAATAAATTCAAATAACTGAAATAGCTATGGCTACTGTTATGAAAGCAATTAAACCCAAGCTCTATGCTGAGTTTATGAAAGTTCGAGAAGAGCAAAAGGCTTTGAACGTTGCCAAGCAACACCGCTGTTTGCCAGAGAATAAACTTGATTGTAACAAAGAAGTTTCAATGCACGTTGGCGGAAACTACAAAGAACCAAGTGAAAGTTCCTCCATCAATGCTCCATCTGGCGTCGATAGGTTAAAACAACTACCTGTTCAGGAGTGGCTAAGCTACGAGCAAGTAATGTCGCAAGCTAATATAAAGAAACCACTGCTAAAATCAGTTCGGGACCGTAGATATACATACGTGAGAAATCGCAGCAATACAAGTGCTTCGAAAAAAGTTAAATCTCGATATATATAAATAGAGCTGCCATCAATTAGACAGTGTCAGTCTACCTTGTAATGCCAAAGTGTTCAATACAAAGTTATGCAATGGTTCTGCAACGTCTAGTGTTTCTTTTCTGCGCACTGGCACTTCTTCTACTTGCAACATGTTGCAACACTGTAGTGCATGCCCAGCATGAATTTAATAATCCAATGGTTGACACTTAAAGCACCGCTCCAAGCTTTGAAAGTACATCAAACATTAATGGTTTATTTACAAAGGAGAAGATAGCCCTAGAATCAATACAAAACACCCTTCAGCAAGACAAACCGTCTTCTTCCAGCCCTGATATTACGCCATCTGCCGTGATCAAGCCCAGTTCATTCAACAAGTTGATTCTACAAGCTTTAAAATATATGCTTGAAAATTTAAATACGCAAAACGGAATTATACTTGATGTAGTGGACAAGTACAACCAACACGAAGCAAAACCGGTAGTAAATACAACGTTTGACTTGATTAGTGAGTGCAAAATTCACCGTTACGTTTAATACAAATGTATATATATGTATATGTTTCAAAATATATGATGCGTATATAACACATGTACGATTCAAAACCATTGCTAAATGTGCATTTGTTATTGCTTGTTTTTCTGCGCATGTGGAGCTATCTACGTGTCGTTTATCCTGGTCCTACTTCTCTTTGTATTCAAAATGATCAAGATTTATCGCAATGGAAAACTATAGTCCCTGGTTAAATCAGAAGGGGTTTACCAGAAACAGGTGTCCCCCACCCACCACGGATCGACTATAAGTACAGCGGCAGACTCATAGGGACCCTCACACCATCTCCAGCACTCCTCCGAACATCAACGTTTCCATCCCACACTACTTGCTTCAAAGAACAGCATTAGAACAAACGAAAAGCATTACCTCTACAACACTACTTCTTCTCAGCCATGGATCAACCAGCCTTAGTACCAACCACGGCAGTTCAGTACCACGAACAACCAAACTTCTTAACTGCAATCAACAACGGGCAGTCTAACTATGTACGTATATTTTAGTGTCAAGTACATGTGATATTACATTGTGCATTTTATTCCGTAGTTATTTTATTGTTTAATATACGTTTGATTCTAATAATACTGTGTTTGTTGATTTTTAGCGCTTTGAGTGTTCCATGCCTAGATGTCTGTTCGAATGCAGAACGTATGTGGCGTATAAATCTCACGTTGAGGATATTCATCACTGTGGAGATTGCAACCGATTCTATTCTGACAAGACCTATCACTCATGTCTGCACCCTGGTGAGCGTCTTGCACACTATGACAACACAAATCAAAATCTAACTGGCGGTGGAACCAGTCGTTCAGGAGCAACTTACGGACTTGATACTACTACCAGCACTATCAATAGTCCCGCTGGCCCATCTCGTCGCTCTCGTCGTTCGTCACTAATAGATCCAGATGTATTTCAAGAATCCTCAAGAGCTCATAAGGGACTAATGGTGACCTACATGCATCAACCAGCTGAAGAATATCAAGACATTACATACGTTTTGACTGAACTATACGAGTCAATTGTGAAATTGTTAACTCAAAACTTAGCTGTACATATTAGTATTAGGACTCAACTTATAATAGATGTAGCATTAGAGTTAGAAACTGTAGTAGAAAACGAATTAAAAAAAGAAGAACGTAGCATTAAGTTTGTGTCTAAGAATTACGATATAATGAATGAAGACGAAATTAAAAACTTTATATTTAAAAGTGCGAGTGAAGTTATACAACACTTAAATGATTTTAATAAGCACGGTACTGGTTAGACAGTTTAGCAAGTAAATTCTATTCAATTTAAAGTAGGAGTTTTAAATTTATTTTCAAATGCTGAGGCAAAAGGATATATTAAATTTCCAAAGTTGAATTATAGAAGAAACGGATACTTAAATATTAAAAACAAATGCGATGACTGCTTTAAATTTTGTGTTGCTGCTCACAGATACCGCGATGAAATCTTAGCCGGATATAAAGTAAATAAGCAGCACGCTACACCAAACGCTATTCGCTATGCTAAACAAAAACTAGAGAGTCCCAATCAGTATATTCCATATTTTGCGCAATTTGATTTTACTGATATTAATTGTCCTTTGCGTATTGGCGAAGATTTAAATAATTTTAAAATTAAAAATAATCTTGGTAATAATATTTGGAGTCACCGCGATGACGACATTGTCCCTATCAGACGGTCGCGTAATTCTAAGTTAACTGAACTGTGTAATTTTTTTTAAATTTATAATCAAAAAAAGGACGACAAGACTAACTCCTACCATTTAGTTCTTATTACTTATCTTGATAAATTTATATGTAATGGACGACGGGAAAAAGCTTTTTATTGCGAATTGTGTTTAAGAAGTTTTAATTCAGAAAAGATTTTACAACAGCACAGTGAAAACTGTCAAGTTCGTAAAGGAAGAAAAATAATTTTTCTTAAACCGTGGGAACGAGTCAAGTTTGCAAAACCATGGCAAACACTTCCGTACCCCTTTGTCATTGTTTATAAGTTCTTTACGTTTGCAAATCCAATCCAAGATTCTAAACTTGCAAAAAATAACACAAAGCATACAACAGAAATTACACCTGCAGCTTATTCTTTTATTATTATTAGGCGAATGCAAGATAAAGACAACGTTGTTTCTATAGAGTATTTTGATAGCAAAGACGTAGTTAAACATTTTTGTATACGTATATTTTACTGGGCAAACCGGTTACTTACACATATTAGAGAAACAAATAAAGTATAACCAACAGAAAGTGTAAGAGTACAGTTTGAACAAGCTACGCACTGCCACCTGTGCAAGCGCGAATTTAGTAAAGAAACCAAGACGATCAGGACCTTTCATCATAACCACGACCATGGTAATTTTGAGTTTGCTGCATGTAGTCGTTGTAACCTTAGTATTAAATACAAGCACGAGATCCCACTTATTTTGCACTATGGAGGTTCTTTTGATTATCACCTTTTAATAAATGCAATGAAAACTAATATGTTTTCGTAAAAAACGTAAAAGTTCTTGCCAAATCTCCAAAAGAATTTATTTCAATAACAATAACTGCTAAAGATACGTGGCTTCCTAAATTAAATTTAGAATATCCTTCTGAAGATTCGAAGCAACCCAACTATACTGGCAAATCTTTTGCTTCAAAAGTTAAAATACGTTTTATGGATGCCAATTTATTTTTTGACTCTGATTTATTTGAACTTGTAGAATCACTTAACGCAAAAACCTCCCCGTCACTTAAAATAGTAGAGCAGTGTATATATAAATTTTTACCTACAAAAAGCCATGGTTTTTTTGCAAAAAAACTTAAAGTATCAAAACTATGCCATGACAATCTTGTGCTATTACAAAAACCTGTTTATTTTCTTTTTCTGTCTTTAACTAAGAATACAAGTCTTGATATTCCTATTCCCACAAGATCTTGTTTTAGAAAATCTTTACTTGATAATATGCCAATACCAGACAGTGAATGAGACCTTGATCAAAACATCTGTGCAAAATTCAACCTTTTTACATTAGCTGATTACATGCGTTTTACTTGTTTGTTAGATGCAGTATTACTTGCAGAAGTTTGGCAGAATTTTAGAAAATTTGGAATGGACACATAAGAAATGGATCCTACCTATTCTTTAACTTTGTCAAGCTTCTCATGGCAATGCTTTTTAAAGCATTCAAAAGCTGAAATAGATTACATAAGAGATTACAGGGTATTTGAAATTGCAAAACAAGGAATAAGGAAGGGTCAATGTATATTTGCAAAGAAACATGTGACTGCTAATCACGAACGTTGTCCGGGTGGGTTAGATACATCACAGCCACGTAGACACTTACTTTCACTAGATATCAATAGTTTATATCCACATAGTATGAAAGCACTGATGCCAGTGTCTGACTACGAGTACATGAAAACAAAAGATCTTATAAACATTGACTGGACAGACCCTGAATTGGGTAGTACGGAAGGAAGCTATGGGTACGTACTGGTTTGTGACTTGCAATACCCAGAGAATTTGCATGATCGCGACGCAAACTTGCCTTTTGCCATGGAACAGAGAGTAATAAAGCTCGAAGAAATGCCGAGCCAGTTAAATTTAAAATATCGCAAAAACGCTTCAATTAAACATTTTATATCCCGACCAAGACTTATGTTAACACTTTATGACAAATTCAATTACACAGTTCATTTCAAGGAATTGCGCTACTATCTTTTGAAGGGAATGGTACTCTTAAAAATACACTGTGGTGTAAGATTTAAACAGCAACGTTACTTTGAATCATATATAGATGCCAATTTAGAAAGACGCAAGCAAGCAAAAACCCCTTTGAAAACAAATTACTTAAATTCCAATCCAATCTTTTGTATGGCAAGACTTTAATAAAAGTTAAAGATTTTGTTGAAACCAGTATTTGCACCAGTACCGCACATGCTAAAACACTACTTGCATCACCACGATGTAAAGATTTTGATGGTCTGTCTGATTGTTTAAGTATTATTACGCAATATCTCAAGAGGTATCGTGCAGATGACTTGTCACTCACAGGACTGGCAATTTTAGCCAATTCAAAAGTTAACTTCTATGAAAAGTTTGATATGCTGTGTCGAATATTCCAGAATAGAGCTTACTTGGATTATTCAGATACAGACGGATACGAGTTAGATATATTAGATCCCTTAAATACTTTGTGGGATGATATAGTTAGTGCACGTGCAGAATTTGATTTCAGCAAAATTCCACAAAATTATGAGTTTTTTAAGTGCTACGAAAATCAATATCCAGAGTTGTATCTTCTAAATAAAGACGAGAGTGGCAAAATAAGAATACAGAGCTTAGATGTATCAGAATTAATTACACTTAAGCCTAAAATTTATAGCATGTTATATTTAAATAGTAGTGAACAACAAAAATGCAGAGGTGTTCTGGCTATTGCGTTACGCCAATGCAGGCACGACAAGTATAAACAAATGCTTGAAACAAACAAGCCGTGTAATATTATTGTAAATTCTATACGATCCGTGGATCATAACATGTACGTAGTGAGTGTAAATAGATTAGCATTTAACACATTAGATATATCACGGGTATTTTCAGACCCCAATGATTGTAATTTTAGTTTGCCCTTTGGCCATAAAGATTTGTTAAATAAGTAAATATATTATTCTGTAATAGTTGTATATTTATAGTATTATAATAATGTAACCTATATATTTAATGTATATACTGTTAAGTATACCTTTGAATAATTAAATATTCTGTATTTGTAAGACTTGTGTATTTCAATTGTTTAGTATATAAGCAACCTAGCTGTTTAATGTCAATGTTATTTGTGAACTACATATATTTAGTAAATACTAAGCTCTAGCTTGTAAGAAGTGTATATATATTTAGTATAGTGTAGATGTAACCTAGATATTTAATGTATATACTGTTAAGTATACCTTTGAATAATTAAATGTTCTGTATTTGTAAGACTTGTGTATTTCAATTGTTTAGTATATAAGCAACCTAGCTGTTTAATGTCAATGTTATTTGTGAACTACATATATTTATTAAATACTAAGCTCTAGCTTGTAAGAAGTGTATTTATTTATAGTATAGTGTAGATGTAACCTAGATATATAATGTATATACTGTTAAGTATACCCTTGAATAATTAAATGTTCTGTATTTGTAAGACTTGTGTATTTCAATTGTTTAGTATATAAGCAACCTAGCTGTTTAGTGTCAATGTTATTTGTGAACTACATATATTTATTAAATACTAAGCCCTAGCTTGTAAGAAGTGTATATATATTTTTAGTATAGTGTAGATGTAACCTAGATATATAATGTATATGTAAATGTTAAGTATACCGTTGAATAATTAAATGTCCTGTATTTTATGTATATAAATGTTGTATAAATTGTAATAAATTCAAAAACATTGTAATTCTGTTTATAAACCTGCCTGTGTACTGATACAGCTCATACACAATTTGATTGGCCTGAGTGATGCATCTTACTATATGGCGCTGCACGCATGCTTACATCACTGTCTCAATTTGCATTATATTTAGCACACCTTGGCAAAGACACTAATAATTCGCAACACTAACTATGCAATGACCCTCCCACTCTCACCGCATTACATTTAATTGGATTAAATTACGCATTATTTTTACCTACCAATTGTACCTCTTCTCTGTCAATGCATTTCACCTAATTAAATTAAATCTCCCCTACCTCTCTCCATTGCCCGGATTCTAGTCTCCGCAGCCTCCCATCTCCACCCTACAGATTCCCAGTACCCTTAATCTTCTTCCTCATCTTCCTACTAATTAATTAATTAATTAATCCACTCCTTCCCCTCTCTAATAATCTCTAAAAGCACCTGATTGCAAGTAGTAAGATGAATATCTCGTCAATTTTGAAAGCGAATAATATACGAATACAATGTAGTACTAGTAACCCGGCCCGTCCTGCGGACGGAACTTTTCGTTGCCTTACAAAGTTATCGCAGGAGAATAAACTATGCTTTAGTTATTATATGTTTATTACAAAAAACTAACATTTTTCCTAACTTATATGAGACATAACTGAACAACGAAATTTTGAATTTGCAATATAGATATATTTTACGCATTAAATAAATATTAGTTCTCATCGGCTACTTTTGTGTGCGCTGTATTACTTGATTAGTATAAAAAGTTCTATTAGTATTAGTAGTTGATTTATATGCACAGGCAATTTAGTTTGATCTTATTCTACGGCTATATACACCTGCAAGGTTAAGGGTTAAAAACAGGTGAGGTAACCAAACACGATTATCGAGACACCGGAAACCGGATTCCGGAGACCGTGATTTGGATTTTATTATTATGTAGACAAGCCCAGGGTTTGCTTTTTCTACTGCTATAAAGTCACAACCGTATTGTTGTCATTCAAAACAAACATATTTGTTTGAAGTAGTCACTTGCTTTTTAGATGGTGAGCTTAAGCATCTATAGGAATGGCTATGTCCGTCCGTCTGCCTGTCTGTCTGTTCTTTATGCGCTACAGGTCACAGTTTTCAAGCGATATTCGTCAAATATTTTTTAAATGGCCACAAATGCGAGGGAGAAGTGCCCTATTGTTTTTGAAAGAGATCGAACTAACCAGTTTTTTACAATTAACAGTTGACTGGACCAACTTTTTCAGCCATCTAAAAGCATCGGAGAAAAATCCGGCACTTCGCGCCGGATTTGTCGACCGGGGGCGGGCCCAAAGTAGATGCTGAGCTACAACAAAGGCACAAGATAATTTATATTACGCTAAAAGATGATATAGGATTTATGGAAGCTTGTCTACAATCAATAAGACATATACCAATGTTCGTAGCATGTAATTTAATATAGCTGAATTTTTTTTATAAATTGCACCAATTACAAATAACGTCATTATAGACAATCCCTGAATATCTGTTACGCTTATAGGTAATTACGTGACATGTAGTTAAAATAGGATGAAAACAAATTTAACGTTGGGACTTGGGATACTTGAAACTATAGTATTTAAAGGACGTTATTAGGGACGATCTCTGAACATGTTTAATAGGTCAGTCCGTGACATGTAGAAGAAATTTTCACGTGACATCATTTGCGCGTTACCCTCAACCTGCTTACCTAATAAGAATGCGATTCCATCTGGGTGGGGGTGTCTAGAAGAAATTTTGGCCTGACGTCAAATGCGCGTCACCTTTAACCTGATTACCTTATGTAAATGCAATAGCAGCTGAGTCGGGCTGTCTCAAAGAAATTTTCACGTGACGTCCTTTGCGCGTCACCCCTAGCCTGCTTACCTAATGTTTATGCGATAACAGCTGGGTGGGGGTGTCTAGAAAAAAATTTCACGTGACGTCATTTGCGCGTCACCCTTAGGCTGCTTACCAAATGTGAATGCAAAAGCAGCTGGGTGGGGGTGTTTAAAAGAAATTTTCACGTGAACCTGGCTGAGAATGGTGCTACGTATTTCGTTTCATAGCTGGGCATATGTCTTGCGCTCAGCTATGTTTATCGCTACTCCCGTTTTTATGGTGCTTACTTCTAAATTTCTTGACCTTTGTCAGTTCAACATTTAATTGCTAAGCAATGGTAAGTTCGATTACAGTGAAAAAACAATACAGACCTGCGGGCTCGCTTTTGTGATTGTTTTAAAAAAGTTCTAAGACAATACACCGTAGACTAGAAATAATAATTTTTGCTGAAATATTTAATATGGTGAATTTAATATAATGCTACGTGCCTATGGTTAGGTTAAATGTTATGCTCAAAAAACTAATAAAGCAACTAAAACAATATCTGCTTCATCAATATTTTTATTTTTATCAAGTTTGTTTTGTGTTAGATTAATTAAATTTATTTTTAACTCCTTTTAAATTAAATTTTATTATATTAATATTATGACTCAAAATTTATTTTAAAAATTTAAAAATAATAATAATAAAATTATAAGCAAAATTCCGTTCAGATGCCGATCTTTATCTAATTTATTAAAGAGCTCCATACTGTTACACGAATTCCTATAGAGAGAAAGTAATTTATTATTGCTATTATGCTATTATAATATTATTTAATATTAAAATGACAACATACATTTTTAAGAAAATTATTATTATTATTAAGCTTACTTACCCATAATGACCATGAACTACCAGAATGTAATATGTATAGTAGGGGCGTAGAGGCATATCAGGTTGCTTTAAAATTGATAGAGAGATAGAGACGTGGTAAATCCTATCATAATACTAATGTTCACCAATATTCACCCTTCACCAAATAATCACAATCACAATACACCAAGATTCACCAAACACGATCCCACTTTGGACTTGGACTTTCGGTTCTTAGAGGAATACAAGTTCACTCGCCTCTGTACCATACAGGAACTTAGCTAAACGGATTAATCCTACCCGGACTTTTCCTACCCACGACCAAACCTAGGAGTTTTCCTACCCAGACTTGTCGCAGTCTCAAGGACTGACGCCATCCTTTCCTTTTGTACTTATGGATTGATTATCGCAAAATAACATAAACTAATTAACATAAATTCAATTACTAAATATATGTTTAGTTGCCGGTTGGCACGATTAACTGTAGAGCCAAAGCAAAGGTAGTTGAATTTTACGTAGTGAAATTTATGAAATTTAGGCAGCATTTAACAAAGTCGCAAATATGCATTTTTACTCCTATTAGGAATTGCGTGGTAATAAAGTAAGAAAACTTATTTTCCTAGCAAGTCTGTAATATTTAAAACAAATCAAGGGTATAATACAATACAAAAGTTGTGGGTATCTTTGCGCGATGTGTAGGTTATTTCTATGTACATGGGTAGGAAAAGTCCGGGTAGGAATAATCCTACAACCAGGAACTTACGCCTTACAATATTTACTGTCGCCGTTCACCGTACACCATTTAAATCAATGAAATAGTAGTAGGGTCGGTATTGGTGATTTTTCAAAACTTCAATAACCTGTATCTTTTGAAGCAAATGACTTATAGTGAAGAATGTTGCACCATTGAACTTGTCTTTTAATTCTGTATCTACTAAAAAATATTCAGTTTCATAAATTAAAGTTTGCAAGAGGCACATGTCATTGTCTGAAAAAAGTGAAAAAAATCTCAAAATCCCAATTGCCCGAAAAGATGATCAGTTTGCTTGAAAAATCATTGGCAATTTAGGAAAAGTACCGTCCTATAGGTGATATAGTTTGAAAAAGGGATTAAAACTTTCTTAATTTTACTAAGCCAGAGTTTTTAAGGAACGTAGCTAAAAGTACTAGCATAGGTGGCTAAGACTATAAGCTACATCACTATTATTGACAAAAAATTTTAAAGGCAGTAGTTTTTGCAAGATCGCTGCTGATTACCATTGAGACTGATCACCATTAGGCGCGTCCCTGCTAAGTTGTTACTAAAGTTAAAAGGACTGTGGATTGAAATTGCACAAATACATAATATCTAATTTTATTAAAGTGCGAGGGCGAAATGTCGAACATCGATTACAACAACAATCAGCTTCGGGCGGAATTGCCAATGTCATCCATGTGATTAGAGTCAATGACTTCTGACACTTCTACGTTGTTTCTTGTTGTCTTAGGGATGGCCCATAAATAATTTCACAAAATCCATATCTCTTTTAGGGCCCAATTAACAGTTCGGATGATAAAATTTTGTGCAAGCACAGCTTAGATGACAAAAGTGGGTCTAAGTATAGCTTGGAATGATGAAAGTGGGCGTAAGTTATAATTGGGGTGATAAACGTGGGTGTAAGTTATAGTTCCGAGGATAACAGGGCAATAGTTTTTGTGACATCATGTATGGGCCATCCCCAAGACAACAAAAAACAACGCTGAAGAGTCAGAAGTCATTGACTCTAATCACATGGATGACATTCGCAATCCCGCTCGACGTTGATTGTTGTTGTAGTCAATGTAGTCAATGTTCGACATTTTGCCCGCGCGCTTCTTGAAAATTAGATATGTGTTTCTGCAGTTTCAGTCTACAGTCCAACTTTAGTAAAAACATAATTCGTTGATTTAAATGGTGTACAGTGGAAGGAAACGGTAAATATTGTAAGGTACAGAGGCTAATGAACTTGTATTACAGCAACAACCGACATTCCAAGTCCAGAGTGAGATGATGTTTGGTAATTATTTGGTGATGGATGAGTAATGGTGAACAGTGGTGAAGTGTGGATATTGGTAAACATCGGTGAAGGGTAAATATTGGTGAAGCGTGAATTGGCGAATATGGGTCAATCCAGTATCAACACCCCTCCTCGGTCATGAGCGATATTTTTTTATTGAACTTGTAATAACTTACGCTACATACACACACAAAAATTGAGGTGCATTTGTTTTAACTAATGATCTACTCGTATGCTTTGCCCTAAAAATCATGAGGCCCTGTAATTGATTCATAATTAATTATGAAACTTTAAATTAATTATACAAGAAAAGTTTCACTAAATGTAATGAGGTTGTTTGCAGAACCTATTTTAACAAATTAAGCAGATTTTAGACCAATGTGATTTTGTGATAAACAGACGTTAACAAAACAGAGGTCAGGTCAGATCAACCCTAAAGACCTAATCTTCGTTTTGCCCACTTATTATTGCAAACAATTTGGTGTCAGCCTTTAATTAGCCTAAAATTTTTACATAATTTTTTCAAAAAACCGCATTTTATTCAGTGAAACCTTTCTTTCATGATTAACTAGAAGTAACATCATTAATTAGGAACCAATTACAAGGACTAGTGTAGCTTTTTCTACTTTGAATTAATCGTGAGTCAAAAATGTACTTCCCCTTTCAACTCTGATAACATTTGCGGTTAAGGGTCGAAACATATATTGTCATTCTAATTTATATGTTATTCTATTTTAGTGCAAAAGCAAAAGTCGGAGCCTATCCTAGCAGGTAGGCTGAACAAACGGCATTGGGCTACGGTGAATCGCTATTTCTTGTAAAAATAATATAGGCTTACACAAAATCATGAATAATAGTCTAGAATAGAAGGCTATGCAATTCAATCAGAAACTAAAGTCTACCAGGGGCAACATAGGATTTACCCAACTTGTATCATATAAAAGTTAGATAAACGCCTGGGAGTTTGACATAAATGATGTAACGAAAATCCTTCAGAACACAGAGTAGCGAACGTTTCAAGTTGTAACGCTATTTCTTATGCTAATCTTTTGTGTACCCGCACCAACTCAGCCGTGATATTGATGGGGATGGCACTAGTATGCCAACCTTCTATAGTGTCTTAATATGAAATTTTAGGGCTTATTAAGATGAAATGGTTATAATTTACTAATTTTATTCAGAAACTGAAAACGTAAGGGTCAATACCATTATCTGACTCCAAACTTTTGTTTCACTCCTGTACTAACGAGGGAGGGGTCAGAGGTGATCTCGCCGAATGGGCTCGATATATTTGTTTTAAAAAGTGCATGTGAAAAATTGTAGAATGGCTTAAGAACATAATGGGCATTTTGACTCGCTAAGTCAGATTTTTGATAGTATTAATTTGCTTATGGTAATTAAACAAACGCCATATTTAGTTGACAAAAAAATGAATTTTTAATTCTTTAGCACCATGTAGCTTATATAATTTTTGTCCGATTTAAAAAAAAATCAATTTTAAAAAACCCAGAAATTACGTTTTAGATAATGTTCTGCGAATTCTAAAACTACACTATTTGTTTTTAAATCGGACGAAAATTATAGCTACAGGGTCCCAAAGAATTTAAAATTCATTTTCTGGTCAACTAAATATGGCGCTCGTTTAATTACCATGAGTAAATTATGGTTTTCAAAAATCTGACTTAGCGAGTCAAAATGCCCATTCGCATCATGTTTATTAGCCATTCTACATTTTTTCACTTGCTTTTTAAAAAAAAATATATATCGAGCCGATTCGACGGGATCACCTTTGGCATTTCCCTCGAAAGTGTAATTATGAACAAAGAAAAGGCCATTCCAAATTAAAGGATAATAGACTCGTGATGCTAGGAGACGCCTTACAAGAGAATAGTTGTACATGCCACCGGCCGATTGGAATGTTTAATTTCGGAATATGTGTTTGATCTAGAAGGACGCACAAAATAAGCATTTTGAATTTATAAAGCTATTGTTACCAACAAAGAAAATTCAACCAAGTTACTATTACACTGTACTTATAAAAACAAAAATGAATGCAATTATTCCGAAGTTTTCAAACTGACTCATGACATGTAATACTATTAACTTGTTAATCTGTCCCTTCCTCGTTTATAATTACAAGCGTCTCCTTTAGCATCACCAAAGAAAGTTTTGTTACTTGCTAGTAAAACCTTAATGTATTTACAAAGTATTACTACCTATTAGAAGCATTACATTTGATGCGATCCGTTTAAACAAATTTGTCATTTTTGAGTCTCCTAAAGTAATATAAGATGAATTATTAAAAACTTAAAAGAAATTCGTTTGTTAATCGATTTTTTAAACAAATTTTTATTATTTATTTGAATGGTTTAAACTAGAATGAACTCTATAAAAATGTACGTTCTATAACATCAAATTACAATCTGTTTTTTCTATTTATACAAAATAGACAACAATTTACTACCTTACCAAACTGGCCTATTCAGATTTAGACAACATATCATATTACATGCACACCTTATGTTAAAACAATCACGTACATACTGAACATCTTGAAAAACCCTTAGTAACGACACCGTTAACAACATCTCTGTATATAATTTGTGTTCCTTAAACTTGTGTTTTATTTTAAATCTAATTGTCGTATTTTTGAACCTATTATTACTTTGATCTACAAAACTAGCCTATTAATTAATTTAGTTCGCGTGCTTGATTAAAAGTTAAAACCGTTGACCTGACGACTCTGATCTGCTTTACACTTGCTCAATCACTTCACACTCACTATCAAGCACTATACCATCTAACATATTTGCTACATTTATATCAAAGCTTTCCAAGTCTTCTTGTTCTGAGGTTTTGCTACAAACATATTTAGGATCGGGAACTTCTAACAATTTAGCAACTTCAAACGGCAGTGCCTCGCGTTTTAATTTGGAATTTAGTCTACTTTTTAAGGAATGTGTTGACAAAATCGGATCAGATGAATCAATAGCTCGAAAAAATATATCGTACATTGTATTGTACCTACTACATTTTCTTGCATAGAACTCTCGATCGGCCTTATACACTTTATTGCGAGCTTCTGCTCCCTCTTCACCTATCATTACTAAAGGAAAGAAGTTGCGCTAACTATATCACTTCCATAAGCTAAAATTTTGTGAACACTAGCAGGCAACTTGTACCAACTGTAAGTTTCTAAATATGCAATAAATAACTGATAACAATATGGTTTAAATCGACTAGCGTTAATTGGAAACTGACAGTTGAGAGTAATCAGAATTATTCGCACCATTTTAACAATGTCGACTCGTAAACCAAATATTTCAGCAAATTTTTCATAGTCTTGAAAGGCTCGACGGGCGCTATTACCATCATTACAAGCACCGCTTCCGCCTGCGTTGGGAAAGTCGACACGTAGACCCACCTGGTCCCAGAGATTCTGCTGAATTAATTTCTTTCGTGCCTTTAAACTCTCTTTCTCTTCATTGCTTCTCGCTTGCCATTTCTAATTTTACAATTTATACGAAACATGCAACAACCACTCCAGACAACGGATATAAGCATGCAACGGCGATATACCATAATTTAGACTTCTTTCCTTAGCTTTAAATTTGCCCGAATCAATATTACCTTTGATGTTGAAATCATTAGGCGAACAACCACATATTGAACAACTCTGAGACGACTTAGTGTCTGTGATAACGGACAAAACTTTTTCATCTATCATAGAAAAGTAAAATTGAAATTGTATTGTTATTTTATTTTTATCATCAAGGTCAAACGCAATATCTTCAAGATTCAATATTTGATCGTCCAAAGATTTTTTCTCGTCTTAAATTAATTGTTTGGTCTCTTTAGCAAACTGTATCTTTACAGGCAGACAAAACTAAATTGATTGCGGTATAGCGTTTTTCCAATATAATGCGCCCGTTGAACTTTGTAATCTTAAAGGTACCATAGTAGTTGCAAAGATAGAAGAATCGTCGTTGGGACTAGCATTGTTATCAGCATACTTCTGTTTATAATAAATATGTCCAGAACTCCCATTAAACCCACAACTGAATATTATTTGGCACACTTTAGATTTAATGTTATTATTGATTTGGTTCTGGTGTATCACTTCTTGTTGCATATGTACAATTCTAAATGTAGTGTACTCTGCAAGACTTGCTAAAGAATATGAAGCACATTGTTTGGTGATAGTCGAGCTTTCAAATGGTGAACGTCAATCGTCTTTGGCAATTCAGACTCTGTCATATGCTGGAAAAACCGCAATTCCGCATAACGCTGCTGACTCTTCAACTTTAAGGTACTGTTGTTTACTTAAATTCGCATCCAAAAGAATTCCAAGTCCTTTAAATGGTGACAACTGACGTGTCTGAGTAACAGGTTTTCTAATTTTAGCCACTATATTATTGATAGTGTCCAAACCTCTTCACGCAATCTTTACAATAAGTGACATGGATCTAAGCTAACGCTTCTTAGACTCGTTTAACAGTTTTATAAAAGCAGGAACAACGCAATCAATTGGCCATTTTTTAAGTTCGTCGCAAAACGTCGAAACATAATCTCTTTTAGTACTTGCTGCTTTTTTGATCCAATCCTACGGTGGTCGGCCTAATCCTTTTTCGTCCGACATTAAAGGTTTTTTCGGCGGTAGCCTTGATGAAACACGTAATCCCTAAAATGCAAATGGTATAGAAAAATTATAAATGGATCATGTACAACGCAAAATTACAAAGAATAGGTTTGCCTGAAACGCAGACTTAGCTGATAACACGTGTATCAAAAAAAATAATATTTTCAAAGTACACCTGGTTTCAAATTCAAATGTAGCAATTGTTATGCTTTTCCAAGCTCAATATTTCAGCTTAAACACCAGTATTATTATTTAAAACAGTGTAAATGTATTTTCAATCTTGTTTATTAGGAATTTGACCCACCTGAAAACTTTATATTTGACCTTATCGTTTGATGACCTATGTAGATCAAGGAATTGAAATATCTGGGTGTCATCTTGTTAGGATCTTAGTTTTACGTTTTGGCCTACAAACGATATTGATATGCTTCCCCTAGCTTGAAATTTATAATTTGCCCTGAATGTTTAATGACCTCTGCAGGTCATGGTATAGTAATATTTAGGTGTCATCTTTTAAAAATCTAATTTATACGTTGCGGTCTACCTAAAATATTGATATAGTTGACCAATCCTAAAATTTAAATTTTAACCTAAAAGTTTCATGACCTCTGTAGGTCAAGGTATTGGAATATTTTGGTGTCATCTGTTAAAAATATTATTTTCAAATTGCGGCCTACAAACGATAATATTATAGCCAACTCACTTTAAAATTTAAAATTTGTCTCGAAAGTTTGATGATCTCTGAAGGTCAAGCGATTAAAAAAACTGGTAGTCATCTTTTAATAATAGTATTTATACGTTGCGGCCTACAAACAATATTGTTATGGTTGACCTACCTCAAAATTCATAATTTGACCTTAAATTTTGATGACCTCTGCTGGCCAGAATATAGTTACATTTGTGCGTCATCGTTTGAACATTCAATTTTTACGTTGCGGTTTACCTACTACATTGAAATGGTTGACCTAAACAACTAATAAAGCCATTTCTTAACATAACAATTTTGTCACATTTCATGCTTGTGTTTTAGAACTGTTACTATTATATTTATTGATTGAATAAATCATTATTGATAGTTGAACGTTTCTAGTTTGTTGCTTTACTGTGATAGTAAAGCTAGTGCGAGTAAAAACCGAAAATCGGGTTCACCCGGGTACTAATAATTGTACGTACTTTGTAATAATACTGTAGATAGCCTATGGTATTGTCCTAATTCTGCAAAAAACCGCATGTCGCTACAACTAATGGTTCTGGAGTTATTCAACAAATAACGCAGGGATTTTCATAAACGACGTCCCAAAAAAAGCTTGTTTTTTCAAAAAAACATTTTACCCACCCCCTATACTTTAACATAGAGCCACCCCCACCCAAGGGTCCACCAATATGTTGACGTTATTGTGGGTGACCCTTCATTTGTTTGTACATGAATTCATATGTGCCCGTATATTAACATACGTACATATACCTGTCGAGCATGAGTGTTGTTGTATTGTAAAAAGTTCTAACTACACTACACATTGTTATAACATTAAGTACTAGAATAAGGCCAGTTGCCATGCAACTGAGTTTGTGTTGTATGGGCCGACTCGGTCTGTGGAACAAATTTTAAAAAACCTCTGCGCAGTCTATGTAGAAGTACTGCGCAAAATGTGATCAGCGGCCGCCGTTCAAATATTACCGCCGTTAAAAATCTTTCCAACTAATATTCATACAGCATATAGTCTTAACTATCTTTAATACTGATTTCAGCTTCTTTCCTTCAAAACTCTGGCCATGTAAAATCATCAAAGTTTTAAGTACTTTTTTGAATTTGTCACATTTAAGACCCTACTTTACCATTAACTTCAAATGTATTGATCATATTAAGGGCACTTAGGCCGATGTAAGACTTTTTGCAGATTTTTCGTACAATGACCTGTATCTCTTGCAACTTTTAATTTTCGACACTGAGTATTCTTTGGTACATACAGTATTAATTGTACATTGTCTGTGGAAAAAGATACAGATTTTCAAAATTGATAAAAAATGAACCCGATCACGCATACGCACTCCACTACTACATATTCATATTTGTGGTCAGTTCCCTATACTGGGGGCGCTGCGGCCAACATTTAAAATCTTAACTCTCGCCGTCTGCTGTAGTGTGGCCTGGAGTGGGACTTACTGTGCATTCAGCCGTTACTCCGTTACCATGGAGTAAATGCATTGTTGAAAAATTTTGAGTATGCTACTGTATGTGATAGTGTTGCCCTGTACTGTACTTCGATCAACCACTCACACTCCACTCTCACACTGTACACTTATTGTTGTCATAGCTAAAGCCACAGCCATTGCCGACATTTAGAATAAACAAATTGACAGGCGAGTTTGTAACATGCAACATTCCGTATAAAAACGGTAACGCTTCCGCGTTACCTTTTTAAAAAAATATGACATCTTGTGTGACACATTTTTTTAATAGAGTCAGAATACCATGCGATTATGTGTACCCTACAATGTTTTAGCTAATGATGCTGCTACAATCGAACTGCGTATCGGACGCCCATACGAACTCGATTTACTATGGGAAAGCGAGTTACACGAAAACGATTAGGCAGAATATTATGTAGATATGCCATAATATGTAATATGTGGAGCACCAACATATTTCTGAGTACAGCGTACAGCGGAATTATGCGGAGTCCCAAAGCCCAATAAATAACGCTCCGTAAGATCATAGAGTAGTGTTGGCTTTATCCAAACAGTCTTACTTATATAAGTTAGATTTCGTTTATTCATACGTGCTGCAGAAACAGAAATGAAATTTTGAACTACAAAAACGCTTATTCTACTTGGTTCTGCACAGGGGTCAGTGGTACTAAATTGTGTATCTATTTTTATGTAAAACAATAACATGTTGTCGTTCTTTCTTTTTAATACAAATACCAAATACCAACACAATAGTAACAATAATTAACAACACTGTACTGATCCCAAATAAAAACTGCAATTAATCACTAACACCTGCATTAACTGTAATTTGTTACATGGACAGCAAACGCTTTGCGTAGAATTATGATAAATTTGAAATCCAAAATGAAATCAGCAATGCAATGGTGGTGAGGTGGTGACTGTTCTGAATTATATTGAGTGAATTGGTTTGAAAGTTGGAATTGGAAAATCAAATCTGCGCGCCCATATTATGAACACAAAAACTTCGCTCTCGGTTTCGGTTCCATTCCATGTAAGTTAAGGAGTGACGGCGGCAGACAGAGTGCCGGAGTTTTAGTGTGTGAAAGAGAAAGAACCGTCTTCCACTACGGTGAATGACGGCTGAATTTACGTAGTGCTCCAGTGGAAGCTTTTGATAGGCTGTCTGCATTGCAATGGTTGAGGTGGATGGTAGTAGCTTTCGTATTCGTTTACCGCTCACTGTGGAGCCTATAACTAACACTAAAAATCCGACGCTTCGCGCCGGATTTGCCTACCGTGGGCCGGAAGTAGATGCTGAGCTTACAGCGAATATCGACTTCAATCAATCGATGCATTTTTTCACATTATTGACATAAAATACACTCTATACCATCTAAATTGCAATATTTTAGTGACGACATTGTTAGACGATCCTAATATGTACAATACTAATATTCCATCCTAAAAATACTATTTTACATAATGTTTGAACTGATAACGGGTGTATTTTTAAATGATGACATTTAGACGACGTCATTTATTGATAATCCCTGTGTGTATACTGGTAAAAGTAGATTTTAAAGATATAAATCTACCAAATTTTGCATTTAGCACTAACGTGGATCCTTAAAATGGTGATTTTGTAATGACGTCACGTTTTTCATTCCACGTTGAATATATCATGCAAATTGCAATCAATGCAATTGGTTTTTGCCGACATTTGGTACTTGATGCAGATATTCATGGCTTTTTCCGAGTGTGATTCAAATACAGGATAGCAAACCAAAAATATTACCTTCGTATGCTTGACCAGCTTTGGGTACGGACACAAATGACGACACCTAAATTTACCAAAATTATAAGCCTACCCACCCGCTTGTCACCTTTTTAAGCATTGCTTAAATAGATGCCTTTACCGTGGAATGTCAAGTGACCCACCCTTAAGGTAAACAACGGGATAATCTTTTTCGATCAGTCATATGCATCTAAACCGGTGCCGGATTCATCTAACCGTCAGACAGAATAATTTTTTTTGGCTGACGCGTTTTTACGAGTTGCAGACAATTGTTTTTAAAAAATAATTTATTTGTCAGACAAAATTGGTGTTGCATTAGCGAAACATAAATAAATACGATATTAAACACATAATTGAATAAGGTATGATTGAGTAAAAAAAACGAATAAGTTTTCAAAAATTATAACGAAAAAATATTAAAGTTATTGCCGAGATGAGGTATCTTCCTGTGTATTATCCCTGGTTCTGGCCAGGGCAACTTTCGCAGGTCTTCCTCGTTTTGGTTTTCCGGCTATAGGTAAATCTATAGCTCTATTGGGGAATGAATGTAGACCCTTGTGAACTGCCAATCCATAAATATGCTTACATACTAGTTTTTCGTTGTAACAAACACAAGAACAAGATGATTGCATCCAATTTTTTACGTTAAGCTGTATTTTATGAAACGAAAAAAAATTTTCTTTGAATGTTTTAAACTGACGATAGGCTTTAGCTTCTGTAACAAGTACCGAGTCTGTTGATACATTGGGATGGCCTGATGCACCAACGTATACAAGTGTGACCTCTTCGTTTATTTTGTCTTGGTAGTACGATGTAAGAGCTTCATGCCAGTGAAATGCATTTTTCTCAATTTGAATCGGATAGTTTGAGTAATCCTGATTTCATGGCATTGAAACAGAATTCGAAATCCACTTCAGTTTCACCGCTGCACACCCCAAATCCGCATGGGTGGAAGACACGATTATGATCACTTACACCAACTACTATCATTGGATACCCTTGCAAATTCAGTTTGTAAGTAGCGTCACACTGAACACAGCTAGAAAACTTAGCATGTCTTAGGAGAAGTTTTGTTGTCAAAAAAATTCGGATTACAGAGTCATTTTTTGTCAATGGTACTACACTGTCTACCACGAATGTTGTATTATCATCGCTCGGTAATGCAGAATTTTGTTCTATCCAAGTTTTTAGCTCGCCAACGTTCATTCCACTGCTTTCGACTTTACTTTTTTCTCTCTGCACGAAATTAGCTACTTGTACACGAGTTGGTGGGTCCACTGTATCAGCCATAAGTCGCAAAATTTGTAAAGCCCCTGTCGTTCCACTTAACATTATTTCACGTATTTTTTCCTTTTTTGCATAGGATAAAGGTTTTGATTCCTGTTCGGTGTTTGTGTGAATTTCCGATTCCGTTTCAAAATAACCTACTTCTTCTCTGTCGTTAAATATTCGTATCTGTTTCTTCACACGGCAAGCTTTTCCGTGGTTGGCACAGTAGTACGTGATTTTTTCTGCTTGGGTCGTGCCTTTTGAATACTCCAGTTTCCAGCAAACCCCTATTGCTTCTACGGCTTCCGTTTTACTTTTAAAAATTCCTTTTTGGATCCAGTCTAATTTATCCCTATGCCCACCAACAGCACCCTTTGGCTTTTTATTCGGTTGCTCGTCCACATGATCTGCTATTTCTGTTATATTCCTTTTCTTAACAAAAATGACGCCCTTGCTCATGCTTAAAACTTTTAATTCCCACAGTTAAAAAGGAAACCAGTAAGGTAAGGATTTAAAACTCAACTGACAACTGCATCCCAAGAAATAGGAAAATTATTGCTTATCGCGGTCTGACGTCATTGAGGATTATTTTTAGTTGTTCTCGACGACACTATTTACCTGCAGGCTGAATTACTTAAATCATGTTGTTGGTCAGATAAAAGAATTATGCATATCCTAAATATTTGTCTGCAGCATAAATTATTTAATTATTCAAATATAGTCTGCATACTAAATTTATCTTGTCAGAAAAAAAAAGAATATTTCCGCTCACCAAAGAATATTTTTTCGCTGAAGCCTTAAAATACCACCCGTAAACAACGCCATTTGTGTCTGACCCCTACCAGCCTCACCGTCGTCAAAACAAAAAGCAGCCGGTTCTTTTGCAAGACACGAAACGTAAAAGAACTTTCTGTTGGAACGACATGGAACAAAGCCAACTCGCTTACGGGACTCTATGCATCTTATGGGTTCCATATCTGACACGCTCACAGATTCGTATTAGACATTTCTTAGCTCAGGCCATTCCTGACCCATTGCTGTTTACGGGACTCTAGGTGACGCGTGCTCTATTCCAACCTTGGCTTCGAGGCTTCGAATTTTTAGAACGCATTTTACGATTGACCCTGAATTTCCCCCCCCCCCCCTCCCCTAGAACCTTAAAGGCATGATTTGTTGAGTAGGGGAGCATTAGTTTGCGGTAAGTAAAGCATAAGGCATAAGAAATATTTACCTTTTTAAGATTCTGACTTGTTTTAATTCTTAACACCTCCTTTCCTTTAAGAGATAATTCGTGGGGTTGGGAGTGCAAGTATTTAAAGTTTTTTAATGGTTTAAGCAAAAAAATTAGGATTTTTGGGACGTCATTTGTGGGTGACCCTAAGTACACCCCTCCTCCTTAATGGGATACTAAGTGGGTGGAGGGTGCAAGTATTTAAAGGGTGTTAATGGTTTTAGCAAAAATAGTTGAGATTTTTGAGACGTCATTTGTGGGTAACCCTAAGTACACCCCCCTTCCCTGTGGGGATACTTAGTTGGTGCGGGGTGAAAGTATTTAAAGTTATTAATGGTTTTAGCAAGAAAATTATGATTTTTGGGACGTCATTTGTGGGTGACCACAAGTACACCCCTTTCCCTTAGGGGATACTTTGTGGGTATAGAGTACAAGTATTTAAAGTTTTTTAATGGTTTTAGCAAGAAAATTAAGACTTTTGGGACGTCATTTGTGAGTGACCCCAAGTACACCCCTCCCCTGAGGGGATACTTAGTGGGTGGGGGGTGCAAGTATTGAAAGTTTTTTAATGGTTTTAGCAAGAAAATTAAGATTTTTGGGACGTCATTTGTGGGTGACCCTAAGTACACCCTTTCCCCTAACAGGATACTTTGAGGGTGGGGGTGCAAGTATTTAAAGCTTTTTATGGTTTTAGCAAGAAAATTAAGACTTTAGGGACGTCATTTGTGGGTGACCCCAAGTACACCCCCTCTCCATAGGGGATGCTTTGTGGGTGGGGGGTGGAAGTACTTAAAGTTTTTTTATGGTTTTAGCAAAAATAGTTGAGATTGTTGGGACGTCTTTGTGGGTGACCCCAAGTACGCTTCCCCCAGTAAGGGATACTTTGTGGGTGCCGGTAACTTCTGCTGGAAACTTCTGCGGGTAGCTTGTGCCGATGACTGGTGCATGTTGCTGGTGCATTGACTAGCGCCTGTAACGAAACCATTTAGCTGGTGCATTTGGCTGGTGCAAAGCGGCAACTTGAAATTTCGACTGGTGCGTGTCTGGTCCATTTAGCTGGTGCATTCGACTGGTGCAAAGGCAAATCACCCGTTTTTCTCTAATGCTTTTAGATGGCTGAAAAAGTTGGTCCAGTCAACTGTTTATTGTGAAAAACTGGTTGGTTCGATCGCTTTTAAAAACAATAGGGCACTTCTCCCTCCCATTTGTGGCCATTTAAAAAATATTTGACGCATATCGCTTGAAAACTGTGACCTGTAGCGCATAAAGAACAGGCGGACAGACAGACAGACAGACGGACATAGCCATTCCTATAGATGCTTAAGCTCAGCATCTAAAATTGAACCATAGAAGCGTGTATAAATTACGTGGGGGAGGCAGGGGATTAAGCCGCCTGTCCTTTTATATAGGTACCATTCGTATTTTAAGTTTCATTTTGCAAGGGGGGAGAGG
Organism: Dicyrtomina minuta; assembly: GCA_949802685.1. Classification (NCBI taxonomy): domain Eukaryota; kingdom Metazoa; phylum Arthropoda; class Collembola; order Symphypleona; family Dicyrtomidae; genus Dicyrtomina; species Dicyrtomina minuta. The sequence continues at coordinate 111,104 of CATKUY010000053.1, forward strand.
GTAAGCTCTCCTTGTACCGTAATATTAAAAAAGTTGAAGATCTGAGGGGAAGGGGTTTCCACAAAAACTCAAAACATAATATATTGATGGCCTCTAAGGCGTACCTACACACCCAAAAAAGTAGGGGAAGGGGCTTAAAATTTTGTACTATGTAATTTATGCAAGCTCCCAGATGCTGACCAAGATTCACGATTAGTTGAATTCTATAATAAGATTCCATCCACCACTGACTGTTGCTGTGGGCATGTTGTCATAGACACAGCTAACATAAATCAACAATGACCAGGATTCAAATGATGGAGATTCACGGTTAGTTGAATTCTATAGTAAGATAAGTTTGGACGTGCCCGCACTGACAATTCGTGTATAACTTAAGCTGAACACAAATTAACAGTAAAGGCTATCTAAATTTTATAATAACGACTGGTTAGCCTAATGCATCAAATGAATGTTACTACAAACGGCTTTTATATATTACATACTCTACTGATAAATATTACCTACGTTTTGGGAAATATTACTAAATCGTAATTAGGTATGATAAACACTGTTATTGCTTCCTAATTTTAAAATTCAAAAACAATTAAAAATAGCAATGTATTTGAAATTTTCAAATTGCATTACCGGCATGTCAGAGGCTGCAGCAATATTTAGCTTTGTTAAGTTGTTCGTGTTTTGTGTATGTGCTCAAGCTAGTAGGTAAAGTGAGGGCAGTAACTGCAAAAGAATCAAATGGAACTTTAATTTCTATGCTTTGCAGTTTTAACCGGCAATTTGACATAATTATAACATGTATTGTACCATCCAGCACCGAATAAAGAATTCCAAGTATTGTTTTCGTCGTTTTATTTAAATTCTGCAATTAACAAAAATTTTGAAATTTTAAATCATTAACTATTAGGATAAAATTCTTAGCAAAAATTTAATACAAAGTGTCGACTTTTGAAATTATTTTTATTGGAATTATTATATTCAATTAAAAATTAAAGTAAAGTCTTATTACTAAATTCACTTGTTCCAAATCCAAACCGGTTTGCTTGCGTGGCTGTTTTTCTTGTTTTCCTATTTGAATGCAAAACGCGTTAGGTCAGAAGTAGTAGATGTTATTGTTCAATCAATTAGGATTCTGAAAATTAGCAGTAACGACACACTAAAACTTTAAGCTGCTCCGAAGAGAAACCTTTTTCTTCGCGTGGCCGTTTTTCTTGTTTTCCTATTTGAATGCAAAAAGCTTTGAGTTAGAAGTCGTAAATGTTATTGTTTAATAAATTAAGGTTCTAAAAATTAGCAGTGGAGGCTCACCAAAACTTTGAGTTGTTCTGGAGCGAAACCCGTTCACTTAAGTGGCCGTTTTTCTTGTTTTCCTATGTAAATGCGGAAAGCGTGGGGTCAGTAGTCGTAGATGCTATTTTTCAATAAATTAAGATTCGGAAAAGTAGCAGCGGAGGCTCACTGGAACTTTAAATTGTTCCGGAGCGAAACTTGTTCTTTTGCGTGGCCGTTTTTCTTGTTTTCCTATGTGAATGCGGAAAGCGTTGGGTCAGTAGTCGTAGATGCTATTTTTTGATAAATTAAGATTCGAAAAATTAGCAGCGGAGGCTCACTGGAACTTTGAGTTGTTCCGGAGCGAAACCCGTTCTTTTGCGTGGCCGTTTTGCTTGTTTTTCTATGTGAATGCGGAAAGCGTTGGGTCAGTAGTCGTAGATGCTATTTTTCAATAAATTAAGATTCGGAAAATTAGCAGCGGAGGCTCACTGGAACTTTAAGTTGTTCCGGAGCGAAACCCGTTCTTTTGCGTGGCTGTTTTTCTTGTTTTTCTATGTGAATGCGGAAAGCGTTGGGTCAGTAGTCGTAGATGCTATTTTGCAATAAATTAAGATTCGGAAAATTAGCAGCGGAGGCTCACTGGAACTTGGAGTTGTTCCGGAGCGAAACCCGTTCTTTTGCGTGGCCGTTTTGCTTGTTTTTCTATGTGAATGCGGAAAGCGTTGTGTCAGTAGTCGTAGATGCTATTTTTCAATAAATTAAGATTCGGAAAATTAGCAGCGGAGGCTCACTCGAACTTTGAGTTGTTCCGGAGCGAAACCCGTTCTTTTGCGTGGCTGTTTTACTCGTTTTCCTATGTGAATGCGAAAAGCGTTGGGTCAGTAGTCGTAGATGCTATTGTTTAATAAACTAAGATTGGTATTGAATGCTAAAGAGATTGGGTTAGTTGTGCTATGACATGTAACATAAAGTAGGATGGGGTGCAATAAACTAACAGCTTAGGCTCTGCGTCACATTACTGATACGTAAAATAATTTATTAAATTTTTGTTTTAAATTAATAGTGATTTTGTTAATTTAAAATTTAATTTTCAACAATATAATGTCTGCAAACGCTCCATGGTAATAGTCTTTTTCAGCAAAAACGTTTTTTCTCCGCCTACAGTGAATAGTGTAAACGGTTTGACCTGTAGCGTTGGGCCAACAGACAGACGGACAGACGGACAGACGGACACGACCATTTCATTAGATGCATAGCTATTTAAGTACATAGTTACGTAGCTTCCTATGTTTCCCGTACACATAAGTGTGTCCAGTTTTGAAATGAAATAGCGGTGGCGCTGGGGGTTCCTTCTCACATACACAGTCAGCCTACCCATTACATTCAAACAAGGCAGATGGAGGTTGAAGTTTAATTAATTAATAAGGTCACTAATAGTTTAATTGAATGTCTCAAATGAGGTTTAACGGGTAAGCAGATATATTGTCTTCAATTTGGGATGTATTTCAATATGATTACGAGCTCCTGGAGTCGGTGTGAAGACGAAACAGAAATTAAGATTTTTCATGCTTTGACCAAACATCGAAAAAACTTGTTCTATGACTTTCTGCCAATGGATCAGCATATAGCCAATTCAAAGTATGTAGTTGGCGGGAAACGGTGGAGCCCAAAGTACCAACAGGTCCCGCCAATACATCCCAAATTGAAGACAATATATCTGCTTACCCGTTAAACCTCATTTGAGACATTCAATTAAACCATTAGTGACCTTATTAATTAATTAAACTTCAACCTCCATCTGCCATGTTTGAATGTAATGGGTAGGCTGACTGTGTATGTGGGAAGGAACCCCCAGCGCCACCGCTATTTCATTCCAATACTGGACACACACAGCATATTGCCAATGAAGGGACTACTAGTATTGAAAGGCTATAGTTAGATGCTTGCTCAGCATCTAAAAACGGGTGATTTGCCTTTGCACCAGCCAAATGCACCAGCTAAATGGACCAGACACGCACCAGTCGAAATTTCAATTTGCCCATTTGCACCAGCCAAATGCACTAGCTAAATAGTTTCGTTACATGCGCCAGTCAATGCACCAGCAATATGCACCAGTCGTCGGCACAAGCTACACGCAGAAGTTACCCGCACCCACAAAGTAACCCTAAGGGGGGGAGGTGTACCTTGGGTCACCCACTAAGACGTCCCAACAATCTCAACTTTTTTTGCTAAAACCATAAAAAAACTTTAAATACTTGCACCCCCCACCCACAAAGTATCCCCTCAGGGCAGGGGGTGTACTTGGGTTCACTGACAAATGACGTCCCTAAAATCTTATTTGTTTTTGCTAAAACCATTAAAAAACTTTAAATACTTGCACCCCCACCATTAGAGTATTCCCTAAGGGGAGGGGGTGTACTTAGGGTCACTCACAAATGATGTCTCAAAAATCTTATTTTTTTTGCTAAAACCATTAAAAAACTTTAAATACTTGCACCTCCACTCTTAGAGTATCCCCTAAGGGGAGGGGGTGTACTTAGAGTCACTCACAAATGATGTCCCAAAAATCTTAATTTTCTTGCTAAAACCATTAAAAAACTTGAAATACTTGCATCCCCCACCCACTATGTATCTATTCAGAGGAGGGGTGTACTTGGGGTCACTCACAAATGACGTCCCAAAAATCTTAATTTTCTTGCTAAAACCAATATAAAACTTTAAATACTTGCACTCCCTACCCACAAAGTATCGCCTAAGAAGAAGGATTAAACTTGGGGTCACCCACAAATGACGTCCCTAAAATCTCAACTATTTTTGCGCAAACCAATAAAAAACTTTAAATACTTGCACCCCCCACCCACTAAGTATCCCCTTAAGGAGAAGGGGTGTACATAGGGTCACCCACAAATGACGTCCTAAAAATCTTAATTTCTTTGCTAAAACGAATAAAAAAATTTAAATACTTGCACCCCCATCTCCACGAATTATCTCTTGAAGGGGGGGGGAAGTAGGTGTTAAGATTTGAAACAAGTCAGAATCCTAAAAATATAAATATGTATTATGCCTAATGCTTTACCAACCGCAAATTAATGCTCCCCCACTCAACAAATCATCCTTATTAGGTTCAGGGGGGAGGGGAATTTAGGGTCAATCGTAAAATATGTTCTAAAAATTTGAAGCCTCAAAGCCAAGGTTGGAATTGATTGATTGATTGATTGATTGAACTTTCTTAACGTGTTATTTAGACCAATTTGGCACATAGCCATTCTTCCATCGGTAACACAACAATATCTTTCAAGTTATATAACAATTGATAAAATTAAAATTAAAATATATGTAACAAAGTTGTAACAAGATGGTGAAAAATATTATTAATAACGATAATTTTAATGTAATAATAACCATAACACAGAAAATAGCATATCGTGACTTGACTTGACATGATTTGAAATTCTTAATCACATACTATAAAGCTGATAGTAGACATATATATAGTTTAATTACCATAATAGGAAATAAGATTAATAAGGAGATGACTAACAATCTAAGCTCTCAATCCTCCTTTAAGTTACGTAGTTAAAAAAAGGCTATATATTACTTAACATATCATTTCGTCGTGTTAAGACACCATTGTGAGATATTGGATTTAAATAAATCTAATGAGAGGTCAATATTTTTTACATCAACAGGAATCATATTACAGTTTTTTACACATAAAAATAGTCCAGAGTTTTAAAAAAATGACGTTTCTTTTGTAGGCCTATTTTAAAGTGTGACTAATTTATTTATACTACTAGTATTAATTGTATTAGTATTTTTTAGACAATTTACAGATTCATACTTAAGTGTTTTAAATATAAATAAAGCAGAGTAATATTTTATCCTTTCGTATACAGTAAAAATATTACAGACTTTGTATAACGCGACAATATTAATTTTGGATTTGTCTTTCTTTTTTTGTGCATAATTTTTATGTGTATATTTGTGCGGGAAGAAATAACGGCATAATAGGTTATTAATTTTTGTTTGGATTTGATATAATTTACATGCACCAATAGAACACCAAATACTTAAGGCATAGTTAACTATAGAGAGTACAAAACTGTTAACTAATAATTTAAAGATAAAAAGTGTTACATATTTTTTTAGAGATAAAATGCAGTGAATGGATGATGACAAACGTTTTATTATAATACTAAAATGAACAGAGAAACTAAGCGTCTCATCAAAAAAGACCATAAGGTATTTGAATGTGTCAACTCTTTGAATTACAATGAAATTACACATGACGCTGGGAATCGCAGATTCAATAATATCTCTACTTTTATAGGAGATCAAATATTCAGTTTTATGGTAATTAATAACTAGACCCATTTCACAGCACTAATTATCTAATTTGACTAGCCTCAAATTTATGTTATTAATAATTAGATCAATGTTAGTCCCATTTATAAAAAAGACCAGATCATCAGAAAATAAAACATAGTCTGTATGACCTAGAGGTTCACCGACATTATTTTAATATATTGTAAATAATAGGGGTCCTAATATAGAACCTTCAGGAACGCCCCTGTTTTAATTATATTGTTTGGATACATAGGAATTAATTTTTATAATAAATTTACGATTAATAAAATAACTAATTAACAATTTGACAATTTTTAAATCAATATTAAAATCGCGAAAGAGGAAGGAAGCACGCGACACCTAGAGTCCCGTAAACAGCAATGGGTCAGTAATGGAATATTATTATTGTACATATTAGGTTCGTCCAACAATTTCGTCACTAAAATATTGCACTTCAGAGAGTATATAGTGTATTTTATGTAAATAATGTGAAAAGATGCATCGATTGACTGAAGTCAATATTTGCTGTAAGCTCAGCATCTACTTTGGGCCCACGGTAGGCAAATCCGGCGCGAAGCGCCAGATTTTTGGTAACTTGCCTAGACAGCATACTCGTAAATTTTGGATGTTCTGCACATTTCTATATTTTTTGCAGTAAATTCAGTTTTTGCTGTTGGAATAGTTACCAATTTGTAAAGAAATGTTAAACTTACTGTCGTAGCTGGTTATTTATGGTCATTTATGTTTTCTATTAAACATTTATGCTGGTGGGTTATTTATAGGGTTCTAGTGAACAAATTAGGCATGATTGTGAGGTTATTTATGGGTTTAGAGCGTGCCAATTATACACGTTCCTTTTAAGGGGACTAATCACAAAAGTAGTGGTAGGTATTTATGATCTTCAAGCGTACAACATGCAATTGCTTTTGTGTTACTCGTATTTTTTCGAGGGTTTTCGTCATCAGGTTTTATAGTTTTTGAGTTATTTAATTTAGAGTTTTAAAAATAGGGCGGTTTCCATAAAAGACGTCCTAAAAAATTTTAATAAAAATTTACCTACTCCTATGCTTTAGCATAGGAACACCCCCCCCCCCCACTTATGGGTCTCACAATCATTACGTTATTATAGGTGACCCCTTATGTGTTAACATATGTGTACATATGGCAAGTGTCAAAGGTGAATGGATCATAATTATGAAAGGGTTGGTTGTATAAATTTAATAAATTGGTCAAGATAGTACCGTTTGTTTGCATAGAAGTAGTGCGGTCCTCAATGTTATAATTTTTAAAAAATTGTATGTGCCATTACTGATAGTTCATGTATAACGTAAGCTGTACACAAAGCAACAGTAATGGTCATCTAACTTCTTGTAATTTTAAAATGAAGGCGTAGTGCCTTAAATTAAATACATGCAATTATAACCGACCTGAATAGTTCACAGTTTGATTATAGCTATACAATTAACAGTATTTAAACTAGTTAACAAGCAAATACTGCCTGAATTGGTTTTATATTACATATAAAATTATAAAATAGTTTAATCAAGCTTTATCGATAAAACCAAAACTATAAATTGCATCACTTGTAAATATGTTACCAATTACTGAGTAGTAAGTAGTGCTAATACGATTCTGCTTTAGTTGATGGTTTGTATGTTGATATTAGATAAAGGAAGAGTACAGAAATTAAAAAAGCCAGTATCCAAGAATTGTCTGGTTCTAACCTGGTGATGTTGTTTTTTCCATAAATGCTAAGAATCGAGTTTAAATGTAGCTTGTGTGCAATATATTTATCGCCAATATTTTAAATTTAATTTCAATGACAAGTATTAGCAAAAAGCACTTACCAGGAAAAGGAAAATATCTTCTTTATACTTTGTGTTTGAATGCTGCAATAAAACCGAATTTTAAAAATTAATTTTTATTTTAAATTCTAGCACGCATATATAGTTATAGTATGTTATATTTTTACTGTTTCTTCTTACTTTTCGTGTAAGGTGAAGTCTATCAATTGATGATAATTGTTGTAGTTTAATTAAAAAATGATATAGAAAATTTTCAAAAGCAGTAGTTGTCGAGAAGCTGTTCTGGATTGGGTTTCGTTTGGGTTTGGTTTGGGTTTCGGTTTCTGTTATATGTAACGAGTTCCTTCGGTTTTATTGTAGTTTAATTTTAAAATGATATAGAAAATTTCCAAAAGCAACAGTTATGGTCGAGAAGTACCATTAGCTGTTCTAGATTTGGTCTTGTTAGAAATGATATAGGAAATTGTTATTTTTTGTGTTTGTATTACTTTAAAAAAGGATTTTGCTTATAGTTTGTTTATTGGAATTGTTGAATTCAACAATAAAAAGGCAAATATAGCACCTTGGCAACAAAAGATAAAAAATCTTCGTTAGCATAAATTTTTAATTTCCGCCTTATGTGGCTGGGGAGGATGTTGCTGAGCAGAAGAAGAATTAAATATTCTTTTAATTTTATATTAAGTTTAAGTGACTGTTGTAGTGCCATCTGCGGCAGCCAATTTATTATTATTTTGCCATGAATTATGAATTTTGTATTATTGTGTGTGTAGTAGGTAGTTTGGTATGTATTCAGTTTCAATTTGATTTGATGGAAACGTTCTTGAGAATATTTAAGTCGTAGACAGTTTTTTCTTTATTTAGGATAGGAACGTACTTCTTACGTATTTTGGCGTCTGGTTTTCTGTGTGTTGAGAAGAGAGGCATTTTTGCTGTTTACGTTTAGTCGCAGGGAAAGAGCACAGAGCAAGGAGCTAAAGTTAGATTACTCCAGAAAGTCAATTGATTAATAACATTAAAATAGGTGTTTTAGGATTTAACTTTGACCTGTCACGGTCATATTACAAGTTGTTGAAGTGAAAAGTGGAAGCAGGGGTGGAATTTATTTAAATACTTACATTGAATCATTTAGTGCTATCGCGACACCCCTGGTTGTCAGCTAGGGTCATTTATTGTGCATTGCCATTGCTGGTGGGTTTTGCATACAACTTAGTGTTGTGATTTAGCGCTGGACATTTTCCTAAATCACATTCGACGAACATTTAATGTATTGTCTATTTACACGGCAATAGACACTAAAATAATCGTGTAATCGTAACCCAGTCCACAAAATACGAATAGCGCAAGTCTGGCTGAGTTTCTATGGCTAAAGTCTGGAGGTGTCCGCCAGGGCATACATGGCGCGTACGTCTGGGAAACAAATGGGGCAAGTACGGCAAATTCACGGGTGTACCGGTACTGCTGATCGTATGCCTTTCATATGCTAATCCTTCATATGCCATTCTCTTGCCGTTCAATTGCCTATCGTTTGGCGTTTATATGCCAATGTTATGCCACTCAAAATGCTATATGATGCTAGACCAATGCCCACCGTTTTTCAAAAGTGCACGTGCTCTGTATGAACCCCCTAATTCTAACTTTTACTAGAAATATGTAAATAAAGTGAACCACCATTGATTATGATTAAAATGCTGCACAGATATTATTAAGAACTTTTAAGATATATTCCTACTTCACTTTTATAAGTTAGGTGAAAATCAAATACACTCGTTACAGAATTTTATGACGGTATACGGACATTTTCCCCCCGGACACTTTCCCCCCGGACATTATCCCCCCCGGACATTTTCCCCCTAGGACATTATCCCCCCGGACATTATCCCCCCATGCAGCAACCCTGGACATTTTCCCCCCAGTCCAAAAATGAAACAGTTTAATAATACAAGAAGCTACTGGAAGACGTCCACAAAAAAGAACTCAGAAGGCGTACGTTAAGCTTCAGGAAAGGCTCAAGTGCATTTGCGTTAAGTATAGTGAAGGTTCTATGAGCGTGGATACGTTCCTTTGTAGTGTCGGGCACTCTATTAGATTTAGTTTTTTAGTACTTTTACGACAGTCCAAGATTTATTTAATAATTTTCACTTTTTAATCAATTTGTTTGAATTATTTTATAATGCACGAAAAAGTGTTTATATTTAGAGCTAATGGTGCCTTACTATTAATAATGACTTAAATAGTTGAGTTTTTCACTGTCTTATTACCTATTATCTTGTAACTAGACATTTTGTACGATGTCAGTATACACATGTACAGAATTCTTAGGCACATGGGAGATACAGTGCCGTACATATTATATATTATACAAATTTTTAAGTTTGCTAGTAACTATTAACTTTGAGGAATATTATTATTGTCTAAGGTGCTTTTTTCAATATAGTTTTCTACATTTTTGAATTTATATTTAGTGTTACTACGCATATTTTGCTTCAGGTTTAATAAATTTTAGATTAAATTGGATATGTGAGAAAAGTATTTAATGATTTATCACTTTATACTATAACAGTATGCATCGTAGCATCTTAAATACGGGTACGGGGGGAAAAGGTCCGGGGTTACTGCTTGGGGGGAAAACATCCGGGGGGATAATGTCCTAGGGGGAAAATGTCCGGGGGGGATAATGTCCGGGGGGAAAGTGTCCGGGGGGAAAATGTCCTACAACCTTTATGACAAATGGAATTTATTTCTCTTGAATAAATTAATAACTTTATTTCCCAGAATACGAAGTAAAAAAATAGTAGCAAATTACTATCGTTTAACAAAAAATAGGAATCACTCTTGAATTTGAGTACACAGATTATTAAAACCTGATATTTATTATTTTAAAAAGGTGAACTTTAACATCTTAAAAGATGTAGACCGTAATTTCCTAATTTCGTAAGCTACTTTGAATATCTTTATTTATCAATAAATTACTGATCGTGTGTGAAATCTGGACTTAGCGACAAATAACACTGAATAAATAGTTTGTTTCACATTCGTCGATCGTTAATTTACTGAGAAGTTAAAATACGGGCTGGTCTGTAAAGTTGCAAGTAAAACCTAAGTATGGCACTAAAAGTCGTCACATACAATGTTGAATGTAACATGAATTTAACACAATTATATTCAGCCCTATTTTGATATTTTATAGATTTTAATGCTAAAACTAGACTATTTATAAGTCAAAATAGTTAATTTTGTAAATTTCTGTTGTGCACTTCAAAGTTAAAAATTTATTTCAATTTAATATTCCCACAAGTGCAAGTGCGATGCTGCTCTACGACACGAACCACTACCACTGGCTGCACTTGATTTACGAATTTTAACATTTCATTCAGAAATCATGCCAACCGCCAACCGTCAACGCCTCCAATCGAGACACGCTGGGCTTGCGCAACTTTTAATAGAACGAGAACGAATAGGCATTTCCCTTGGAATGTATACTGTACATTGGAAAGATTGTGAAGATAGGGAAGAATGAGTGGACAGGAAATGAAAAAAATGATTGCAGGTGGCCGCGGATGGGGATTTGAAAGAAGTGCTGCGGGGATCTTGGACATAAGGATTAATTACAGCGGATAGCTTAGGAAAATGGACAAGGTACGGCAGTGGTACCTGGCAGATACATTATACTGTAATTTGCCTTGTGTTGTATACGGAGCATGGCACTGGGAATGCGGAATAGACAGAAAATGTAAAAATGAAAAACAATTAACAGATGATGTAGGTACTCAAGTGGGTACCATGTAGTATATACATATTAGGTAGGTATCTGCTCTGCTGATTTTCAGTTGATTGTAGGTTAGAAAGAGGAGACATACAGATAGGATGAAAAGGGAGAGTAAACATACAGATAAAAAAAGGATTAGATAGATTGGCAGAGATGGCAGGCTTATATATAATAGGGTGAAAGATATAGCAGAGATTCGCATATTTTGGAATTGTCATAAATTAAATGCAATATAATAATAAATATTTTATAATAGTAGTAATCAAAATGTAGGAATTCAGACCATGGTTAAATCTAACTCATAAAAACGTCGAGGTCATTCAGTTAATGAAAAAGCCGTATTTATAAAAACTTTCATGGCCATTCGATGCTGCGGCGGTACTACGGGGGAAGTGGCGGAATGAGAAGTAGTTGTAGGAAGTTGTACTAGCCGAGAGTATTGACTGGGACAGCCTGGGCCATGACAAGGATTGAGACATGATGTGACATGTAGGACTGAGACGACAGAAAACCTTGGTAAGCATATGGACATTTTAATGCATTGTAATGTAATGAGGAATAATGGAAATGAACTGAAACGACAGATAACCTTGCTAAGCTTATGAGCATTTAAATGCATTATAATGTAATGTCATGGGTATAAACGGGAGGAAATGAGGAAAAATGGAGAAGCCCGGAGCCAGTGCCAATGTTTAGACTGCGTTCCCATGGAAACGTATTATATGGTATATAAATCAGCTGAGATGTGGCTGCCAGTGCCGATCATATGTAATACTAATGGATTAGAGCTGTGGCTGTGTTGTGGAGGGCCGTCAGTGTTGAATTTAAATTTGAAATTGATGGAATTTAAAGTGAGCGGGGACTTGTATTGTTTAGATGCATCACTATGGCAACGGGATCATATGGTATGTAAAAAGAGATGAATGAACAGAGTTGCAGAGTATTTCCAGAGGGGGAGGCGACGTGCCTATTGGATTGGAACCATATTGGCACCATGGGAAATTGAATGGACATGTACATACATGCCGTGGAGGACGTGGATGCCGTGGAATTTGGTCGTATGTCTGCACAGTGCAGTATTAGAGGGCGGGAGCACCTTAACTCATTTGTACCCAAACTGGAACCATATGGAATTGAATACGAATGTACATACATGCCGTGGATGCCGTGGATGCCGTGGATTTTAGTCGTATGACTGCATATTGCAGTAGGAGAGGGCGATACCGTTCATTTTATTTTGAGACTCGTATTGGAAATTATGCAGTGTAGTATTTATACAGGCATGTACATACATGCCGTGGATGCCGTGGATGCCTTGGATTTTGGGTAGTGCAGTATTATAGGGCAATACTATTTTCTATTCATTTTTGACTTGTACTTGGGAGCTTGTCATGGATAGAAATTGATGCATAATGCAAGGTAGTTGAATAATAAGTAATACTTGTATTTAAATGAAGCCCGTTACGTACCAATGTATGTATGTACACATTATTTAGTATGTATTCTGTACTAATTGGGTAATGTTAAATACAATTAGCATGTATATTAAATTAAATTATATACATGTTACATAATTTAATACACTAATTGCATTATTCTAATGTACATACCTATTTAAAATGTTTAAATATTATAACTGCAATTAAAATTAATTAGTAATTAATTGTTTAATTTTAAATTTAATTTATTAGAAAAAAATGACTGTTAAAAAAAATTATGACATTCTTAAAAATAGTAAATAACAAAAATAAAAATTAACGTGCCCATTTGGAGCTAACATGTATATATGTATATGTTTGTGTCAGTATATAGCATATCTATACACTAAAGCGGGATGTATATAGCAGTTGGTCGATATGTGAGTTCTGGATCAAATAATATTCTAAAATATTCTGTATTATTGAGAAATACTGTGCAGAATTGGATGCACCTTACAGCCGTTAGCATTGGAAAGTGCACTGAGCTGTGGTGGCAGTGTTACTGTTGCTGTGCGTGACGTGCATAATAATAGCTAATTAACTCAACGCTCCGACCAAGGCTGGGCTTAAGCTTCAGTTGGGCCCAGTGGACTCCTGTAATCAAAATTTTGTGACTGATGGAGCTCTGAGCTTCAACTTTCCATGTACCGAGCTGACCACTCGTGCTACGTATAGACAAGACATACAGACCATGAGATATATGTATACGGTATATGTAAATGTATATATGTACATGCCCAACTGCGTACCTTTACACTATATACTATACACTATATATACTCACAGTAGTATATCCTTACAATAATTGATAAAAATGATGTATAATGTAGATAGATACAGTTGCTGGAGTAGGAACGCTGGAAACAAATAATAATATATTTTAATATTGAGTTTAACTGGACAGAATAAAGTGCACTTCTAGACCTTTAGCATTGTAGCAGGCAGGGCAAGGGGAATCTTTGTTACTTAGGATGCGCGTGATATGCATATAAATTCAAGATTGATCCATCGTCTACTGAAGCTAGCTTCTAGTTTCTGTAGAGTCCAGTAAAAATATGAAATTAAAGGTACCGGGCTAGGACGAAAAGCTGAAATGTACCTGTTGTGGGACAGATACAAGGTTTTTTTTATTAATGCAAGTCAAGTGGGCCGCAGGTCCCTATGAAATATATGTTAAGTTGTTTGTTTGTTGTGTTTTTGATATATAGCTTATGAATTAAATCAATTACTAGGAAGAGCGTGGATGCAATTGTGAATGCAAGCGTAAAATGCAAAGTACAACAGGCGAGCAAGTGCAGCGAGACGCAGGTTGTTGTTTTTTGTAGTATGCAGGTACTGTATGCATGTTCCGTATTGCAGAGTAAAGGACTACGGAAATTTAGTGTTTACATATATACATATTCACAAGTTTAATTTTTTTTTGAATTTTCTTTCACACACACACACATGTCTATACAGACAAATATTTACAAGTACACATATATCACACGTTAAAATATTATTTACATAAAAGTAATAAGTATAATATTTACAAGTACACATAATATTTACAAATCTGCAGTAAATCTGCAGACGCTTTAATTAATTTTTGTATTTAGTTTGACACTAACAACACAATGACAATTACATTTACAATATTATCATACTACTAGTCACAAACATGTACACCTTACTTTACTACAAAACACTACATGATTATTTGTTGATACATTTATTTTAATATTGTGTGCACTATTATTGTAGGCTAAAATTAATCGGTAAATATTAACTAACTTCATTAAGTTTAATTACAACTAAATGTTTTTATTAACATTACCTATTCATTACTGTCATGAAACTGGTAAGTATTGTTTGCAATTGATGTTTTATAAAACGCTAAAATTATATTAGTTTGGTATTCACATATTTTGCCAAACGCAAGAATTAAAAGAAATTACTTGATGACATTGTAATGACATTGTTCTTTATAACAGCAATCGCCTAGTCTTCATCAGATTCTTCTGAATAAGTGAAACCAATGTCGTCTGTTAATCCTGAGTGTCAGTCAAGAGATGACGTTGGAGAAGGAGGAAATCCTGCAAACATCTCTTCTTTTGGTATTTTAATCTTTGGTTGTTCAACTGCTGCTTCAGATTCTGGTTTTGGTTTCTTTAAATCTCCAAGATGTTGCAGCGATGCTCTGCGTTTTCGCTCTTGTTGCTGTAAGCTTTCTTTGGTACCAGTAACTTCATTTGGTTATTAAGCTGCCAACTTTAGGTTAGTATTAGTCAAGTAAGCAACAAAGTCGTTCATCTCAACTAGTGTAAATTTAATTGTTGGGCCACCGTAATTGGGGAACTGCTGAGAATACTTTTCAGACAGATTAGAATTAATGAGCATGTTATAAGCTCCTGTCAGTTGATTGAATAAAAAGCGAACTCGGACTGACTTGACACTGAAATGTGGAGACTCCCAATAGACAAACTTCTTGAATCTGCTTTGAGGTTCTTTAAACATGAACTCGACAGGTTTATTAGCAAAGTACGGAAGATGATCTGTTACTTTGCGGCCAACAGTAGGGTGATCCTTATGTTCTTGTAACATCTGAGCTGCCCATTTAATTAAAGAAAGACATTCAAATTGTGAGAAAGAAATTTTGGAATGCTTGGCTTCTCCGTTTCGTCGACCCAAATATTAGAAATGTGTCTTCATGCCAGGGTTGTAAACAACACGAGCTTTGACGTTGTCGCCAATGAATACAGAATCTGAAGTTTCAAAAAATGCTTAGTTTTGGGAATCAATATTTGCTGTATTTAAAGTACTTGAAGATGCACTGTTCAGATTACGCGACGGTCCAGGCTGTTGGGTGTAGTTTATCTTGTCAGATGCCACAACGTTGTTGATATTTTCAATGTTTACGGAACTCAAGCAAGACTTTGCCATAGTGACTGAAGGAAGTGAAGATAAATGCGCCGTGCTACTTTTTATAGATAACTTGAATATGCTCACTTTATCAGACTGCTTATTTTGAAATTATTAATCAAGTGTAGTTTGCTATAGTTTGTTGTACTGCTAAGACATTGACACTTGAGACAATATGACGGATCGAAGGTTTGAGTAGAAATGGAAATAATTGCTTAGTCGGCAAGAGTGTTATTCTATTTTACATGAGCTCAAGTTTTCTGATTTTTGCTGCCGTGTGTGCAAGCATTATTATCATACCTACTGACAATATTATTAGTGACTTGTGATTGGTCTTGCTTTATATAGGCCCTGCCCTCTTCTTTTGTATTCACAGAGACAATAGGTTGTTGTGCGTCACTAAAATATAAAACATAATTGTTGAGTTTAGGCACTCATATAGAAAGGTTGTTGAAGCCGTCAGCCAGTCAGTCAGCTACTTATAACCAATGTGTATTAGTGGCATTATTGATTTTATTTCCAGTCTCATATTAAACCAAAATATGAAAGTTATTTCAGAATCTACTGTTACGTGTGCTAACTCGTATTTGTGTGGGTACTGTACACAGACATTTCAGTCGACAGAGCTTCGCAAACAACACGTTATAGAAAATTATTCAAAATATCAACGCTATTTAATATCAAAAAACCGTCAGTTTAAGGAACATCGAAATCTTATTAGACTTGCCCAAAACTTCAAGTGCCAGCTATCATTAAAATCAAAAGACTAAACAAAAACTATATACAGTGCTGTTTTATGTAGAAGCATGTTAACCATTGTGAGCTGCCAATACTGTGGTCGCTATTACACGGTCAAGAAAAGCTTGTGGTCGAGAAAACAAGAACAAAAATACACTAACAGAGATTTGAATTCTAGACTCCATAGAAACAACTTTAGATCTGTACAACTTCGAAATTCCTGTAGTGCGTGTCATGAAAGAATAGTTTTTTTCAACACAAATACAACGTCTTGTATGTTCAAATTTACAAAACAATAAACTTTGGCTAAAACCACCAAATTGAGTTTTAAAAACCGATCATTTATCAGAAAGAAGTATATCTGAACCGTCTGAAAATATTTGCTGTCAACATGTAAAGTGCTGTTCCTGCAAACAAACACCAAATCAATTTTCAGAAGCAGCAACAGAAATATTAAATAAATACAGAGAACGTATTCAACCGGGGTCAAGCCGTTTTTCAATCCACCTAGATTTAGTTCCACTAGTTCCAAAACCTTATTTTTATGCCTTTAATCTTGAGCACACTTTGTGCTCTGATTGCTTTTACAAGCACAGACTTACAGCAAAGGATAACTTGGATTGCAACTGTACATGCGATTTGAGTGGTGCAATTATAGATAAATCGACTACTTGTGAACTATTGGCAATAAACAATTTAGCGAGTTTAGTTATTATATCAGAATACAAGTATGCAAATCTTTGTGCCTCCCGAAATTCCATACACCTTTTTAGCTCTGCGTCAAAAACAAATTGTGGACTTGGTAAGAAAACAAATAAGTTTATTTGGAACACTATTTTACAAAACAATATTAAGAATGATAATTGTAGGTATCCCGGGCTTAGGCAAATCAGCAGTAATAAAGACATTGCAGCACATATTGTCTCGAAAGCAAAGCCAAAATGAAACCTTTTCTTTTAGAATTTGTTGTTTTCTTGGAGTATGTGCCTTGAGATTAAAAGGCACTACATTTTATTCTTGCTTCAGAATAAAACCTTTTGCAAATGGGAATATCACTGACCAACTGGAACGGTATTTCACCTGTCGATTAACACAAATTTCGAAATGTCAAAGTTCTACTATTTGACAAAGTTTCAACTATAGGCTTGAAATTACTGCATTTCGTGGACGCCTTCATGAAACTTGTAGATCCATCTCGGGCAGAGATGCCGTTTAGCGGAAAAACTGTACTTATGTTTGGAGACTTTCTTCAATGTTCTTGTTTGGGAGACAGTAATTTGTATTCTTAGTTTATAGTACAGACTTCGCCAGAATTACAAAAAGCTTCTAAATTGTACAAGAGTTTCAATACTGCTTTTGTATTAGACACACCGTTTTGGCAGAGCAAAAATGATTCAAGACAACTGGAGTACTACGAGTTTCTAATGAGACTGAGATATTTTAAATGTACCCCTCTGGATCATTACAATTTGCAACAACGACAGCCTCACATTTTGCAATTTGATCTTTCGGATATTGAATTTGAAAAATTTGAAAAGTCAATTCATCTTTTTCAAACTAACAGCAACGTAGCAGCACACAAAAGGTACTTATTTTTAAATAAAAAATACAAAGTAAATTTTTCAAATAAATTCTATTATTGAATGTAGTTTAGGATTTGTGATGTGTTTATAAATAAATAAATGATTTAAATGATTTGATTGTTATTTTGTAGACAGATGATCCGAAGATTTCATCCTGGGTTTATTGAGGTTCCGGCTTTGATTGGAGAAACCAGTTCACTTTTGAAAGATCCACTTGAAGTTCATTATGGCGTACGTATCATGTTGACGCAGAACTTGGACGTTGCATCGAATCTTACTAATGGAAGCCGAGGCACTGTTGTGGATTTAATATTTAGCTCTGTCAAGAACATACGTTACTGGAATAATTTTGTTGAAGCTATAGTTATAGACTTTCCAAATTACCAAGAAAATAATATTTTTGTTCCCTTAAGAAGAAAAATGGTAAAAATAACACGTATTGAATACTGTGAACTCGATTTAGAAACAAATCAGTATGTTAAAATTCAGGCATTTCCACTTGTCTTGAATTGGAAGATGACAATTCACAGATCGCAAGGCATAACAATAGAAAAAGGATGTGTGCACTTGGATACAAGAGAAATTATAGCGTGCACAACTTATGTAGCTCTTTCTCGATTTAAATGTTTTAAAAATCTTATGATTGTAGACAAAAATATAATACAGGACTTAAGACTTTTAGTTGTTCAGCATGAGTATAAAATGCAGCTGCGGTGGAAAGAAGAAGCCTGACTAAAAGCACTGGAAGAAGAAAACAGAAAATCTTGTAAAGCAGACATGACTAGCCAAGTTGATTGATTTTTATAAATTAAAAAATGCAACATTCTGTAAAAATGTAAATACATTTTCATACTATTTAATTCAGTATGTAATATTGTATGTATGTTAATGCTTCTATTTATTATTTGCCATTTTTTTATAGGTTCTAATAGTTTGAGTAGTAGAAGTACAAGTATAATATATGTAAAACTAAAAACAAATCCCATAATTGAAAAATTCTGCAACAAAAATTAAATGTAAATTTGTAAATATGTAATATGTACTATAAATTGCATGCAATTATTTAACAGCGTCCATTTGTAGTTTGATTGCACACTGTAGTGGTTCACATATAAAACGTACACATCGTAGCTGATATACGAAAATCATATTTAAATTCTAGATTAAAAGGATCGTTTTCTGCATTAAGTGGTTTTAATAAAAACAAATAAAAATTCAATGACAAAACTACTGTGGACCGAGAATTAAGTAAGCTGCGTTCATTTAGTTTGCACAGACCAATTAGAAAAAGATTTGAACGCAGACGAGTATTAGTTAATATGATAGGAGAAATTTTCTGTGCTGATCTATAGGTTCTTAAAAGCGGTATGGCAAAACATAATTCAGGATATGCAAACATATAATTTTGCATAGACGCGTTTAGCAAGAAGCTATATTGCAGATTTATTAAAAATAAAAAGCCAGAATCAATAATAAAATCAATAAAAAGCATTTTTCGGGAAGCTTAAATGACACCAATCTACTTGTTTACTGATCAAGGTTGTTAGTTGGTACGGTAACATACAACTATAATTTTCACAAGTATTATTATATCTTTTTATTAAAAAACGCATTTAATTATTGTTCAAATATTATATGTTTAGGAACTGAATTCCGAGCAGTCTTTTAGCAAGTTTTTAAAGGGTCATAGAATTAAGTATTACAATACCTATAGCAAAACAAAAGCAAGCATTGTAGAACGTGTAATACGGTGCGTCTGAATAATACAAAATTAGAAGTAACTACACAATAAATAGCCTCATTTTATAAATTTGTAATGTACTTATATGTAATGTTTTGTATGTATTCAGGACAATGTTTGAAAAAGTTGCTTGTTTCATGACTGAGAGGGACACCTATCGCATAATTAATATTTTTTCTGCGTTTGTAAAGAGCTACAACAACACGTTCCATTCAACAATACAACGAGCCCTAAACGCAGTTAATAAATCTAATAAGAACGAAGTGTGGCAAACAATGTTTGCAGATCTTATTAGCAATAAAAAAAGCCAAGTGTCAGCTTTCAAGCTTAAAAAACGTGTAAGGATTAGCCGCACAAAGGTCCTGTTTGAAAAGGGTATACTGTATCGTTACTTATAACGTGAGAATATTTTAAATATTATCCTATATATAACGTTGTATATTGAGTAACGAAGTTAATATACTTTTGGCTTTTAAACAGGATACAACCAAAACTTTAGTGTTGAAATATTCAAGATTAGGTCAATTAACTTGACAACAATCCCTGTTACTTACTATTTAGAGGATCCAGATGATAATAGTATTACTGGCGGTTTTTATAAAGAAGAATTGAGCCGCGCCTAAATTCTCAAGATGAGTCAATCACCGTTTATTATGTATCTTGCACATACAATTAAACATCACATATTGCACAAGCGAAGAAGATTAGACCGACACAGCTGCTCAGTATTAGATCGAGACACGACAGGAGCAGAAAATATTTATGTCACATTGACAAGTGACCAGCAAAACCCTATTTATACAGACAACAGTCTGTCAAATTTTGTGTCGGTACTTTCAACTCCATTGGATCTTGACAATTACGACGTTGGGTTAGTCAGTTTGAGGTACACAAGCAGTGAACAACCTGCAATAGTACGGAATTCACGAGCACCTCTAGTTAGAAAAGTCCGTAATGTCGAAAGCAATGAGATGGAATTAGAACCAAAACTATTTCCAAATTACGTGCCTACTGAAAAAACCGCATTTAGTTTTGAAAAGACAGCATCCAAAATGAATGTGTTTATGGGCAGCCTCAATGACCGCCTAGTAAAAACAGTTGATCATTTTCCATTAGAAATTGTTCAGAGAGCAATAAAGCAACATCCAGAGGAAACTTTTATTCATTTTAATAATTTAGCACCAAATAACACTGTCAACATAAAAATTTCACCAGCTTTAGCCTCTTTATTCATGGTTAATCGATAAAGATTTATGTCTAGAAGACAACTGCCATATGGAAATGTAACACAGGCAAAATTAGACCCAGTCCCAATGAATACAGTATTTAATTTTGTCGCTCATAAATTTGTCAATACCTCAAATGTTATAAAAATATATGAAGGTTTCGAAACAATATTACTGTACGGAAATAAAATAATTGACGGTGACGCTGATATCAAGAAATACTTTGAGCGGTTTAGCACAGAACTACAAGAAAGGACTGGCATTAAAATAAAAATTGAATTTCCTTCCAAAGGGCTTAGAGAAACTAAATGCAAGTTGACATTTGAAGGTAAAGAAAATGAATTTGTTGTCTTACCAGAAGAGATTGCTGTTTGTCTTGGATTTCAACAAGATAATAAGTTCTTCAATGGCGTTTATAATTCAGAGTCTGACTTTGACGAAGAAAAATACAGAGAAATTGAGGACAACAAATATTTATACATACGATTGTTTCAATTATATTCAAATTATCTTCCAATGAAAGAACCACAAGAAGTTGACTTGGATCATGTTTTTCATGAAATTAATCATACATTGTAAGAAGGGTCGTTAGGAGATACAAGAATACAGTTTGAGCACAAACATGGCGAGCTTAGTATACCTCAAATGAGAGACGATATCTCAGTACAACTGCCAGCGTTAGTCAATATGTATTTTGGATTTGAAGACAGTTTTTTTTTAATCTGTAGTGGTTTGACGACTCAAGCCTGAATTAGCTAAGCAAGAAGAAATGAAAAGAAAAAACGAGGAATTTAAAGAGGACGTAGAGCCAGAGCCAGAGCAGACAATACCAGCCAAACGTCTGCTTGTATCATGCAATATGGTTGAAAATCAACTGTACGCCTCACATGCACTGCCATTACTACGATCAGTATATATTTCTCCAGTTTACGATAAGGAGACTGTACATGTTTTTTCTCCAATATTGTATGTCCCATTGAAAGAACAGGCACAGCAAATATTTCGAATAACTCTATTAAACGTGTATCGCAATCTCATCACACTGCCGGAAAATTCCACAACTATTGTAGAACTGCAGTTTAGACCACGAAAAATGTAATACTGTAGAATGAATTTTAATTAAAATTGACCTGTTAATGTATAATTTACTTATATGAAAGTATAGTTCTACTTGATAAAGCAGAAAAGTATAAAACGTGTGAACAATTACTGTACATACTCATTTTAAACTTAACATTCAAACAATAACAACATCATTTTATTTACAGTGCGTTTTAATGAATTAAATTTAAAAAATAAATTTGCAGTGCATTGCCTAACATGTCACTAATGACTTATAACTATGAGTAAGATTTTGTGTAAAAATATTAACGACTCTAACAATAACAAAAATAACACTGATACAGTAGACGAAGAGCTCGTAAAAGACAGTTTATTAGAAGAATATTGTACTTTGGAACCAATTAAAAAAATTAATAGTGACAACCAAATGGGATCAGGCGACCACGATTTTATTGGAACTGAAAACATAGTAAAAAACACATCTGGAGGATTAAATCTTGGTGACACACAGAATTTGATACTAGTTAATTCTAGAAAGCCATATAAGCGCCGTTTAAATAATAAGAAGTGCCGTGTCACTCATTGCCGATTAGCCTGCAAAAAACGTAAGATGACATCTGTACAACGACGACCCAATATACAAAGTGGAGAAGCTTGTGCAAACAGACGACGAACGCAATCTGGAGGCTCTCAGCGCAGACGCGTACGTCGCCGACAACAAACTGGGGGTCGACTTAAGCAAAAACTAATATCTTACGGTAAACAACAAGGATCAGGTCGCAGATCAGGTCAAGCTGGAACAGGGCGAAGAAAAAATATGTACCGCCGACGATAAGTTAATACGTATATAATCAATAGTGCGAAACACATAACGCCATTTAACGTCTAGACTTACAGGAAGCAATATCAAACATATATCAGTTTAAAGCTCTAATAAACCATAGATACACAAGGATTTTATGAACGAATGGTTCCAAGAGACAGTGACGTACGTATTATTATGAGAAGGTCATTGCCTGCATTCTGCAAAGACGCCGTAACTGAGAACCAGAAAGGTTATTCTGGTTGCCCGTTCCGTATTGACATTGTCAATGCTGTGTTGTATTTAAAGAGACAGACAATTTCATCACTTGCAATTGAAAAGCATCGATCAAGTTTAAACAGTGGCATAACTTTAAAATATCCATGTCTCGATCCTGAAATTAAAACATTTGTTATTCTAGCTGGCGTCAGTTCGCATTCACTTGACAATTGCATAAATGGGCGATTGCCACAGACTATCGTACTTGGGCTAGTAGACAGCCAAGCGTATCTTGGTCAATTAACAAAGTCGTTCTGTAACTTTTAACACTTTAATTTAAGTATAATAGCTGTATCTATGAACCAAGAATCGACAGAATACAAGACATTACCCTTGAGCTTTAAAGTCTCTAATGGAAACAGAGAAGACAATTTTCTTCTTGCTCTGAGTACCTTAAAGAAAACAGCAGATAATATCAGTTTGGGTGATGGGATAAATTCTTCAAACTACACAAAAGGCAATGTTCTATTTGCATTTGAGCTTGTACCATCGCAGTCCAATTCAATGAGCATAATGAAAACTGGACAGGTTCAGATCAATATGAAGTTCAGATCCGCATTTGCGAATTCAGTAACTGCCATTCTGTATAGCTAGTACTAAAACGTTGTGAAAATTGACAAGAACAAACAAATAATAATCAATCGTTAAATGTAAAGTATAAAACCAGTTTAAGTTAATCTACTTGTATTTAAACTCAATTTATTTTGCATAAAATCTAACGTAACATAATTAAAACTGTCTGTTTATTTACAGAACTCAACTGAACGACATCACGCTCACTATGAATACCGGTGAATTACAAAAATGTCTCGGAATTTTACTCGGAGGAACCCATACAAAGTACTATGTCATAGCAGCAGATCAAATGAGATCTACTATAGAGGAATTAGAAAACAAAAATCATGGAAACGGGTCAATTTACCCCATCGCAATAATTCAAAACACAGACAGGATAAAAGACTCTGGGAAGCACTCGATCAGTTATTGGGCAACTTCAAAAGACAGCTTTGAATATTTTGGCTCGTATGGATTGCTGATTCACCAATACCGTAACCTGCAGTGGCCCGCAGGAAATTTAGTATCTGAAAACTGCACAGCACTTCAAAGCGGAAGATCTACAGTCTGCAGATTATGCTGCCTATATTACTTGTATTCTAGATCTTTAGGAATTAGTTATAAAAATTTTTTAAATATATTTACAAGCTCTGTATTAGCTAATGATAGGAAAGTAAGAAAATTTGCAAGTATGATACCTAATTTAATGTCATGTGTGTATTGTGCACCTAAAAACTAATACATTTAAAGTGGCATGTCCAGAGTTCTGTCATAGTTTTTTAAGATTTTACTATTACGGACATTTGTAGTAGCACTTTGCACTAACAGTAGAATAGTATAGCAAAAAAATCAAAAATGTAAACAAAAATGTAAAAAAAACAAAATCAAATAAAAATTAGAAATGTATAAATAACAGTGTACTGTAGCTTCAATGGTCAGTATTATTTTGTATCTTATAATGTCAACATTGGACACGGTCGACTTTAAATTAATTAATCCTTTGACGGCTATGGTATGTGGCACTAGTTCATCTAATAAAACTACTCTGTGCCTAGAAATTATCAAACGTAGAAAGGAAATAATCGATAGTCAAATCAATAAAGTATTATATGTCAGTGCCTACACTAACCAAATAGAGTTTTTGAATCCAGATTTCACTAAGGATAAAGACGTGACAGTAATAACAGATCTGTCTAACATAGAATTAGTGCTTGAAGCTATACCCAAATTTCTTCTAGTTTTAGATGACTATCTAAACTGTATAGAATCGAATATCAAAGCAAGGCAGTTAGTTCAAAAATATTCACAAAACTATCTCATCATATAAATTTTAGTGTCATACTTATTTTACAAAACGCGTTTGCAAAAGAATTAAGAACTACAAGTTTAAACACAAAGTATTTAATTTTGTTTGACGTTTGAAGAGACAAAAGCATTATTGGTTAAATTTTCAAACAGATCAGTCCGGGAAAGCCAATATATCTTCAAGAAGCATAAAAAAAAGCATGTTGTGCACGGAAACATAGCTACATGCTAATTGACTTGCATCCCCAGTGCCCGAATCCTTTAATGTTTGTGCAAAATAGTGTATTCCCGAAAATGGAACTGATGTATATATTCGCACATAGTGCTAAAAATGTCAGTAAAGCAGAATACGCAGTGCAGATTTGACTATAATTACGAGTTTTTGTCACACTTGACTTTTGTAAAAGCTGAAGCTTATAAACAGTTAATTCAAACTGCAACAAAAGAGCAATTGTATGCACTTGCAGAGATTGTATTTAATATAAATAAATTCTGTAAGCATCTATTATAAGGGTATAAAAATCAAATAAAAATATTAAGTAACTGTTTAAGTGGTAAAGACCCCACCAACCTATGCAAATTGCTAATCAAATACCATACAATAATACAAAAGATACTAGCCACTGTATATTATAAAGTATTTAAAAGTGAAATTTGTCGTATTGTCCTGCTTTCTGAAGCAATTTCTAAAGATTACAGTTAATTAATAGAAGTAATACTAATAAAATCAAAAAAATGGCAACTATTATGAAAGTAATTGAGCCCAAGCTGTATGCTGAGTTAATGAATATACGCACAGAACAACAAGCATTAAAGTTGGCTACTCAAACTTAGAGTACTACATAATTTAATAATGACCATAACAAAACTATACTTGAACAGAAAGGAGGAAATGCGAACGACGCACCGACAGATGAAACCTACAATGCGTCGGAAGGAATAGAAAAACTAATTTAACTACCAAGGCAAGAGTGGATAGCATATGAAAACATTATTGCCAAACATAAGAAAAGGAATCTTAAACAACATGCTAATCAAAAGCATGTAGTATTAAAACGCAAGCGTATGACGTCACACATACATAAAAGAGCAGCTAGAAAATAAATGCATATAAAGAGCAACCATATAGAATTCTTTGTCAGTAGCTTTTGTAATGTCATAGTGGTCAATACAAACTTATAAAATGTATAAAGTACGCGCTTTTGTTGTTTTAATATGTACTTTTATGGCACTTGGGAGATCGTGCAACACTGCATGCGCCTTAGACTCAACAGGAAATCAATATCAAGCCAAGTCTGTTGAAAATACTTATACTGATAAAGCATCATATACTGCCTCTAAAGGATATGGAAAAGAGAAGATGGCATTAGATAAAATTGAGAGAAAGCTACAGAGTAGTAGCTCAGACCCAACATTGCCAATCGATACAACAGCGCTACCAGTGGCACATACAAGTTCATTCCATAAAGTAATTTTTATGGCTTTAAAGTACATGCTTGAGAATTTGAACACACAAAATGGAATTATAATAGATGTGGTCGACAAATATCAAAACAACGGAACAAAACCTGTGCTTTACAACACGTTTGACTTTATAAGTTAGTGAATAATACATGATTGTTCACTTTAAGTAAGTAATAAATATAAACATTCAGTGCATAGGATAGTACAGTTACAAAAAAATTCAAAGTTTTTATACTAAATATAAAATGTTTTATATATTTGCAGCTATGTACGTGTCGTTTGTACTTGTTTTAACACTTTTTGCATTCAAGATGAGATAACTGTACCATAAAAACAGACTACTGGCTCTAGAAAAGAAGGGTGGGCAAGATTCAAAAGGGGAATTCATGGCCATTTTACCCTCTGTATTAAATTCACCTTCAGACTAGAAAGAGCATTCAATTGCTCTCGTTAACAACAACAACAATAGCCTAAACATCAAGCTACTATCATCTGCCAGTTTCTAACGTACGCTATAGAGCGTAGTGGATTTTATACTTTGTGTAGTATATATTGTGAATTAAAGATACTGTATAGGATCATGTAGGTAAAAACGGGTAAAAACGATCATGTACGTGTTGTTCCTGCACTGTGTTTTTAAACATTCAATTTATATTTATTCATAACATTACAAGCGCTTATGCTCATTTGGTTTTGCAGTATTTCAATAATATGTATTGTTGTACAGTACATGTACATATTTACACAAGCGGTATTAATGTAAGGTATAATAAAAATTTTAATTTATTGATTTTACAGATATTGTCGTGCTCTGTTCCAGGCTGCCGCTTTACTTGCCGAAGCCATGTCCCATACCAAGCTCACGTTAAGCATGTTTATCACTGTGGGGACTGCAATATTTACTGTTTAAGCAAGGCAGATCACCAGTGCGTTCATTAAGGCGAAAGACTTGGCAAAGTAGAAAATAGAAATCAAGATCTTGTTGGAGGTGGTACAAATAGATCTGGGACTACTTACGGCGTTTCTACCAACGCTTCTGCACAGCCAGCTGCCTCTTCAAGTAGAGTTTGTCGCTCTCATCCAATTGACTTCGATGTATTTCAAGAAAAGTCACGTTCACATCTTGGCAATTAGCCTGCACAGTAGTATTAAAGCACAATTAATTATTGTAGTTACATTGAAATTAATTACGGAAGTAGAAAATGAAAAAAATACAGTACAACGTAATGTACAGTTTGTTTCAAAGAATTATGATATTTTAAGTACTCAGGAAATTGCAAGTTTTATTTTTGACAGTGCCAGTGACATTATAAAAAAACTGAATGAGTTTAACTAGAACGGGACTGGGTGAACTCTTAGAGAAATTGAGTCAATTCAAGTTAAAGTAGGAGTTTTAAATTTATTTGCAAATGCAAAAGCTAAAGGGTACATTAAATTTCCAGCTTTAAAACCACGAAAAAAAGGATATCTCAATATTAAAAATAACTGTAGTGATTGTTTTAAGTTTTGTGTTGCTGCGCACAGATATAGTCACGAAATATTAGAACAAAACAAGCAGAAATATAAAAGAAAAGACCAACCACATAGCAAACGTTGGGATAGCATGAGCCTTCAACGTCCGGAGCAGTATACTTTATATTTCAAAGAATTTGATTTTACAGATATTAACTGTCCTTTTCTGATTAATAAAGACTTGCCAAGTTTAGACCAATTTAAAATCAAAAACAAACTAGAAATTAATATATGGAGTCACCGTGGCGACAAAATCATCCCAACTCGTAGATTTCAAAATAGTGATATTGCTGAAAAATGTAATTTATTTTTAATTTACAAAGACAGAGCCAAAGGTAGTAAAGACGAACAGACTTATCATTCAGTCCTGATTGCAAACCTGGATACATTTATGTGTCTTGGCCACGATAAAAAAGTTTACTATTGCCAGACGTGTTATCGTGATTTTAATTCAGCTGATAATTCAACTAAACATAAACTGAGCTGTCAAACTCTACAGAAACGGCAAATTGTTTTTCCTGAACTTTTAGAAAGAGTCAAGTTTTCAAAACTGTGACAATCCTTGCCTTACTCATATATTATAGTATATAAATTTTCTACATTTGTAAGTCTATATAAAAATACTAGACCCTCAAGTAGCAATACGCGATTTGTGAATGAAATTACACCTACTGCGTATTCCGTGATCATTTTTCGGCAAATGAAAGACAGAAGTGAAGTAGTACATGCAGAATTTTATGATGGGGAGAATTTAATGCAACATTTTTTTGAAAATAAATTTTATTGGGTTGAGGCATTATTATCTTACGTTCGGACTACTAATAATATGGTCAAACCAAGTGACAAAGTACGTGCACAGTTTGAAAGTGCTACTCATTGTCACATGTGTCGACGTGAATTTGATTCTTCTAAGAACATTCTACGTACGTTTCATCATAACCACAATCACGGTCATTTTAAGTTTGCTGCATGTAGCGACTGTAACGTAAACATCAAGTACAAGCACGAAATACCTATAATATCACTGTACGGTGGTTGCTTTGATTATCATTTGCTAGTTAGTGCCATAAATACAGGTCAATTGGAAGCTAAAGACATCCAAGTAGTAGCCAAATCTGCCAAAGAATTTATTTTAATTTCAATTACAGCTAAAATTAAACCGCTGCCAAATTTAAACATTGAAAATCTACCAAAAGATAAAACAAATCAAAAATATACTGGCAAGATGTTACATTCCAAAGTAAAAGTTCAATTTATGGATGCAAATTTATTTTTTGATTCCAACCTATTTGATCTTGTTGAATCTTTAAATTCAAAAGATAAATTTAATTTTACACTTGCGTCTAAATGTTTCTCAGATTTAATATTTGTTGATAACCAATTAAATCTTGGTTCAAAAGTAAAGCCTTTCACAGAATTGCAATTAAAATTATAACAGAAACCTGTTTACTTCCCATTTATGTCATTAACTAGTTTAGATGATTTAAATAACCCAATACCAGACCAGGATTAATTCAGACGATCACTTTTGGACGATGAGCTCATTCCAGATTACCAGTGGGATCTTGTAAAAAATGTTTGTACTGAATTTAATCTAACTTCATTACGTGACTACACACGATTTACATGTGTTTTAGATACGGTTTTACTTGCAAGAGTATGGCAAAATTTTCGCAAAGTTGGACTTCAAAATTACGAACCTGATCCGACTTACTCACTCACATTACCTAGTTATTCTTAGGAATGTTTTTTAAACTATACAAAAGCAGAGATAGATTATATAAGGGACCCAAAAATATTAGAAATTGCAAAGCAAGGAATACGCGGTGGGCAGTGTATTTCTACAGCCAAACACGTCATTGCAAACCATGAAAGATGCCCCGGAGGATTAGATAAATCCAAACCTCGTAATCAATTACCTTCACTAGACATCAATAGTTTATATGCACAGAGTATAAAACAGCTGATGCCATTCTCAGACTATATGTATATGGAAGCAAAGGATTTAGAAAATATTGATTGGACTGATCCAACGTTAGGTACAACAGAAGGTAGCTAAAGCTACGTTCTAGTTTGTGACTTGAAGTATCCTTTGGCTCTACATACCAGAGATGCAAACTTGCCACTTGCTATGGAACAGCGTGTTCTTACTATGCAGGATATATCATCATAGTTTAATTTGAACAAACATGCAATTAACTCAATTCAACACTATGTATCTCGCCCTCGGCTTATGTTAAAACTGTATGATAATACAAACTATACAGTTCATTTCAAAGCATTAAAATATTATTTGTCCAAAGGTTTGGTTCTTTTTAAAATTCACTGTAGGGTACGCTTCAAGCAACAGAGTTATTTTAAACCGTACATTGAATATGATTTAGAAAACCGGAAAAAAGCTAAAACTCTATTCGAAAATAAGCTATTGAAAAAAAGTTCCAACGTTTTACATGGCAAGACACTAGCACAAATACTCGAATTTTTCAATGATCGATTGTGCTTTAGTGCTGCGCAAGCTGAAAAAATACTTGCAAATGCTAACTGTAAAGATTTTGAAGGCTTTTCTGGAAATTTAAGCGTGATTATTTAATACCTTAAAATATATCCTATAACTAACTTCCTTCTGACTACTGTAGCTATTCTTGATTTTGCAAAAGTACTTTATTATGAAAAGTGGGATCTTTTGTCTGAGATATTTCATAATAGAGCCCATCTGGATTTTACAGATACTGATGAATATGAGATACACACAATTGACACGTTTAACACGTTTTAGGATGATATTGTCAATGCAAGATTTTAATTTGATTTTAGTAAAATTCCTCGAGACCATGAGTTTTTTAAAATATATGAAAGTCAACATCTAAACTCACATTAAATACATAGCAGGGAAAGTGGAAAACTTCGAATTCAGAGCTTAGATGTAAACAAACTTATAGTATTAAGACCAAAAATGTATAGTATGTTATATAATAATAATTCTGAGCAACAAAAGTGTGCAGGTATTTTTGCAATATCGTTGAGGCAGTGTTAACACGACAGATATAGGCAGATGTTAGAAACTAACAAACCATGTAAAATAAATGTAAATACAATAGCAAATTTCGACCATAAATTATTTATTAAAAATCAAAGCAGGTTAGCTATTAAAAGTTTAAATTTATTCAGAGTATTTTCAGATCCCAACGATTGTAATTTTAGCCTACTCTTGGGCCACACTGATTTAGTTTATAAGATTAAATACAAATTTTAGGTCTTTTACATAAGAAGTGTTAATTTTAAATTGTAGTTGTAATTAAAATTAAGGAAGTGAATAAATATTACATAAATAATTTAAGTTTAAAGTAATAGTGCACAATATTAAAATAAACGTATTAATAAATAATTATGTAGTGTTTTGCAGTAGAGTAAGATATAAATATTTATGAATAGTAGTATAATAATATTGTAAATGTAATTGTGTAGTGTGTGTAAATTTTAAATTAATGAATTAATTATAGCGTCTGCAGATTTACTGCAGATTTGTAAATATTATGTGTACTTGTAAATATCATACTTATTACTTTTATGTAAATAATATGTTAACGTGTAATATATGTGTACTTGTAAATATTTGTCTGTATAGACATGTGTGTGTGTGTGTGAAAGAAAATTCAAAAAAAAAATTAAACTTGTAAATATGTATATATGCAAACACTGCATTACAATCAACCGTTACTCTGCAAAGAAAAACATGCATACAATATCTGCATAATATCAAAAATAACCTTGTTCACCTGTTGTTTCTTGTATTTTACACTAGCAGTTTGCACTTGCATCCCCACTCATCGTATTAATTGTTGTTATCATAAACCATATACTAAAAACATATAACAAACAAACAGCTGAACATATATCTCATAGGGACCTGCGGCCCACCTGACTTGCATTAATAAAAAAACCTTGTATCTGTCCCACAGCAGGTACATTTCAGCTTTTCGTCCTAGCCTTGTACCTTCAATTTCATATTTTCTTTGGACTCTACAGAAACCAGAAGCCAGCTTCAGTGAACGATGGATCAATATTGAATTAATAAGCATATCACACGCATCCTAAGTAACAAAGTGTCCCTTTGCCCTGCCTGCTACAATGCTAAAGGTCTGAAAGTGTGCTTTATTTTGTCCAGTTGAGATCAATATTAAAACATATTATTCTTTGTTACCAGCGTTTCTACTCCAGCAACTGTATCTATATACATTAAACATCATTTCAATTAATAATTATAATAGTATACTGCTATTGTAATGGTTACATAATGTATAGGCACATAGAAGTTCATGTACATATATACCTGTACATATATCGTATACATATATCTCATAGTCTGTATGTCTTGTCTATATGCAGCACAAGTAGTCAGCTCGGTACATGGAAAGTTGAAGCTCAGTGCTCCTTCAGTCACAAAAGTTTGATTACAGGAGTCCACTGAGCCCAACTGAAGCTTCAGCCCAGCCTTGGTCGGAGCGTTGATTTAATTAGCTATTATTATGCACGTCACGCCCAGCAACAATAACACTGCCACCCCAGCTTAGTGCACTCTCCAATGCTAATGGCTGTAAGGTGCATCCAATTCTGCACAGTATTTCTCAATGATACAAAATATTTTAGAATATTATTTAATCCAGAACTCAAATATCGACCAAATGCTATATACATCCCGCTAAAGTGTATATATATATGCTATATACTGACACATGCATATACATATATACATGCCAGCTTGAAATGGGCTTGCTAATTTTTATTTTTGCTCTCAACTTATTTTTAATAATTAATAAAATTTTTTTGAATAGTCATTTTTTTTTAACTTTTGAAATAAAATAAATAATTGGTAATTATTTTAATTGCAGTTATAATATTTAAATATTTAAAATAGGTACGTACATTAGAATAATGCAATTAGTGTATTAAATTAGGTAACATGTATATAATTTAATTTTATATACATGCTAATTGTATTTAACATTACCCAATTAGTACAGAATACATACTAAATAATGTGTACACACATACATTGGTACGTAACGG